>OX578139.1:80424773-81002273 GCA_951213105.1 Amaurobius ferox | reverse complement strand
ATATATATATATATATATTATATATATATATATATATATATATATATATATATATATATATATATATATATATATATTGACAAGTCAGGAAGTCTTCATAATTGCAAACTATAAATTGTTATTTTTTCCTTGAAGGAGATAGATGCAAGTTCCAAATAAAGGTTTAAACTAAGGTAGTTTTATTTAGCATTTTGCTAAAAGAAATCTCATTTTGCTAATATATGTTCTAACATTAAGCAACAGGTTTCCGGTTTTCCCTAATTGTAATTTTGTACCAAATTTCGTTCGAATCGCTTCATTCGTTCGTGAGATATCATCTCCACAGATTTACTGACACACTCACGCACTCGCACACACATCAAACACATACATGCATGACTTTAAAAACGTCTGATTCGTGGTCAAGGTTGCTTGAAACATGCTCTCCCGACAAAAACCGGAATTCAAATTTTTGCCTATATATATGAAAGTAAAAATCAATCCATTGCCTTAGAGCAGTGTTCTTCAACCTGTGTTCCGCGGAACCCTAGGGTTCCACTCAAACGCTTTAGGGGTTCCGCGAGTCGATACTACAATTCGAATGTTCGACATATGTATGTATAATACAAATACTTTATACGGAATATTTATCTTCTTGTTTGAATTAATGCAAATTTATATCTTATATAAAGTTTTTATAACAAAGGCAGGGGCGCACCTTGTTTATAACATGTAATACGTAATATGACACATCCCCCTAAAATCAAATCTGGGTGTGCTACTGAACGAAGGGTTCCATAAAAAAAATATCTCAAGAAAGGGTTCCGCGGGATGACAAAGGTTGAAGAACAAGCACTGCCTTAGAGCTATAACTTTAACAAATTATTGAGTTATTACTTGAACGTAAATGCGACAGCACAGAAGAGGAGAAATATCACGTGTCTCGCTCCGAAATAACCTTGAGAAGGAAAGTCTCTCCGCGCGTCACGTTATACATTTGGCGATCGCTTCAAAAGCCAGCCAATATCCACGTGTAATGCGAGCGGAGGGGGCTGGCTTCGTATACACTCTGGCCGATCGCTGGAGCACCATTGTACAGCTGCAATTGGAGTATTAGATTTCTCAACTAAATACTAGTAGAAATGGTGAAATGCTATAAAATGAACTTTATCAATGTTTTTTTATGTATAGCTTCTTTAAATTAAATTTTTTAAAATGAAGTATGTGACATTATACTGTATTAAATTATCTTTCTAATGATATATAATTTTATAGTATTACTGTAAAAAGACATGCTATGAGCTATCAAACCTCAGAAATACAAATTTTCCTGTTTCCACAATTTTAGCCACTAGTGTATAATGTATGTAATATCATGAGAAGATTCATCCCAGATATTCACATTTAGAAAAAACAAACTTTATTTAAGTTCTATAATAGACAGTTAATAATACAGGGTGTTTCTAAAGTCGCACAACCCACATTTTGGTTGATATCTCTCATAAATATAAAGACAGATGTTTGAATTTCATGCTATTTATACATCATATAATACACAACAGATGGCATTGTTTGTACAGTCAGTTCACATAGTTCTAAAATGGCGCTCAGTTTACCGGAGCGTGTATTTATTGTGGAGCATTATTTGAAGACTAATTCTTACAAAATGGAGCAGAATAATCGGTCCCATTTTCTTTGAGAACACTGTGAACTCTGATGTTTACATTATCATTTTTGAGGAAATTTTTGAGCAGTTAACGGACGAAGAATGCCAGGTTGGATATTTTCAACAAGACCATGCCACCGCACACACCTCAAGAAAATCCCTTGCAGTCGTTGAATCAGTGTTTGGTGATAGGGTCATTTCACGTGGACTATGGCCACCCAGATCTCTTGATTTAACTACCCCTGATTTCTTTCTATGGTCTTATCTCAAAGAAATTGTATATGCAAACAATCCAAAGACAATCAAAGCCTTAAAGGGCAACATCACTGCATCCATTCCCACTGATATGCTGCATCGTGTGGCTACAAATACCTGTCATCGAGTGGAGCTGTTCTTGGCAGCAAATGGTTGTCATTTTCAGCATTTGTTGTAACGCACAATGTTATGCAGACATTAAACTATTTACTGTGAATATTTCATATTTTTGTCTTTTTTGTATTGGGAAATATCAAACGACATGTGGGTTGCGCGACTTTAGAAACACCCTGTATTTATGAGTACAGCGTGCCGAGAACTACATAGGCAATCTTTCTGGGAAGGTGAATCTGATCTATATACATGATTCCATAGTTTTATAATCAGAGATAAAAGGAAAATATTTATAAAAAATTTGATACTTTGAGGTAGGGAAATTTACAAAATGATGAAAAATATTTCACAGCCTCCAACTGGTAAATTATTCCAAAGATTTTGACAAGTGGATGTTTGACAAGGCAGTTTACATTTTTGAGCACACGAGACTTAAGAAATTACATGAATCATCATATTTCATAAAGAGAATTTGACCATAGTTAAAATAATTTATCTTATTTTTAATGTAGATGAACTTTGACAAATCTCATGAAGATGGCATGATAGAGAAATATTTCAGAATTAATTGTGCTTAGTGTGGCTTGTGGCCTGAAAGAAAATTTAAATAAAAGTTAATTTATAAAATGGTCGATTTTTACATGGGAGGTTAAAAATTATGTCATGTTTGTATCTGTTGTAATTTAAAACTATTTCAATAATTTTAATAAAATACACAAAATATTATCAGGAGAACTAGTATGTCACCATAAAAAAGTGGGGGAGGTGTAACAAAATATCTTGTTTCCCATTTCTCCAAATATCATTTCTACAAACTTCAATGGGTTTTGATGGGTCCCTGGGAGGAGTTATGACTCCTATATACCCCCTTTGTGACACCACTGGGGAGGACAAAGATATTAAACATGTTGTCATATAAATGTCTTAATATATTGATATTAATGGCACTTGCATAATGATTGTTGGCCTTATTGCTTAACTGTAATGACAAATTTCACTTTGTAGGTCATTTTGGGGATACCTTGTAGGAGTAATGAAATCTTTTTAAATCTATATAGTTAGTAGAGACAAATATTGTAAACCATCTTTATTCAATACACCATCAATGATGTACATGAAAAATATTTTAAAAGGCTAATGCGCTTTCGGACAACATAACTGCCCATCATTAGTAGCAATAGTAAGGAATTGACAGACATGAGCTTTTATACATCCAGAAATCGTGAATATAAATTTGCATAATAGGGCAAATCGGAAAAATCGATGCTACAATTAATATATATTACAAATAAATATATAAATTTTAAACAAAAATAATTCAATTAAATTCATTTTGAAATCCAAGTACATAAACAGATTAGGCCAATACATACACTAGTGGTAAAACACTAGATTTCCAGAAAATCATATAATGGTTTAACACACATAGAGTTGAGAATGAGACGCCAAACAGAACTAAGGGTTTTAACGGGATCAAAGCTACAAATAGAATCTCGATAAATAAAAAGGGATTCAAAAAGTAAAATATTATTGGGGTTATTGCAATTAACTAAAAAAGCTTTATCAAAATTAGGTGTAAATTTATTATTAATAACTAATTGTGAAAGAGCAGTGATAAATTTATTATTTTTAATATTACAAGCATGTTTAGATAAACAAATACCTACAGTACATTTTGTACTACTAATATAAAACTTTTAATTATTATTGGGAGGGTAAAAGGAGGATAGCATACACCCCAACCTGATTAAAAAAATTACTTTTATCCTTAAATTTGTCGGTACGAATAAAACTAATTAACAAAAAAAAAAGTGGAATGGGCAGGTTTAATCTTAAATTCACAGCAAAATTGGAAAAGAGGATTAAACATTATGGGGATGGAAAGGAATATTCGATTTATACGGCAAAATGTCAGAAGGGACAAGATTAGTTTTAAAATAAATAAACTTAGAACGAATAGAGGAAAAGATTTTATAAATGAATTCAAATGAATAGGCGGCTTTATAACCAAGGTTAAAGACAAAGTTTAATTCAGAATGTAAAGCAGAAATTAAAGAAGAAATATTAAAGGCATGATTAAAATAAGCAGTGAAAGAGGTATTTTTAGATGAAATGGGGTGGGAAGAATTAGAAGGAATACAGGAATTGGAAAAAGTTGCTTTACGAAACACAAAAGTATGAAAACCATTAATGTCATGGGAAACAAGAATGTCCAAAAAAGGCAAAGAACAATTAGATTTGTATTCCACAGTAAAGTTAATGGTAGGATAAAAATCATTAACATTGTCTAAAAGGACGAGGAGATCATTTAAACCATGGTTCCAAATATCAAAACATCATCCACATAACGGCATAATAGAATTGGTTTAAAGGGTAAAGAAGGCAAAATCTCATTCTCAGGCTCTTGCAAAACAGTCTCAGCTAAACCTCAACTCATTGCTTGTTGTATAAAAACTCATGTCTGTCAATTCCTTATTATTGCCACTGATTATGGACACTATGTTGTCTGAAAGCACTTTGGCCTTTTAAAATACTTTTCATGTATGTCATTGATGGTGTATTGAATAAAGACTGTTTATAATATTTGTAGTCTTTACTAAATATATTGATATATTTCAGACATATTTTACAATATTTAAGACTTTTTAAATCTATAGAATATCTATTTGTGTCTATTTTTTGACTAGACAAATTTATAAATTAAAACGAGTCATCAATGCTGAATATAACTTACAATAAAAACTTAAACATTTGCAGAACTTCCTTCATGAAAGCAGGCATGTTAGTCACCTAACTGACATATGTCTAAATAATAATAAAGGTGGTATCACGTCTATTCTAAATGCAGTTATAAAATCAACGACATAACATCATATAGAAAAGGTCATTTAATAAAAATCATCCTACAAGACGTACAAAACTTTAAAAAATCCAGAGCGCTTTCGGGCATAACTATGTCCATCAGTGGCTATATGAAACAGTAAACGTGGAATGCCTGTATGTAGACCAGATCAGCAGGCAAATTTGCATAAATAAATGCAAAATAATGGTAGTATAAGCAGGCCATAAAAATTAATCAATTGCAAATACAAATTTTAGGGTTAAACCCAAGAGATTTAATTTAAACAAGTGGTAAATGTTTTATACAAATATAAGACGAAATCCAAAATGCAGCCAAGTACAATTACAATAAAATGATGTCACAGACAACTATGAAGAGGTTTGGCATGCATAGAGTCAAGAACGAGTTGCCAGGCATAACTTAAAATTTGAACAGGATCGAAATTACAAATGGAATCATGGTAGATATAAATAAACAAGGATTCATAAAGAAAGATATTACGTGAGTTATTACAATGAATTAAAAGGAAGGTTTTATCAAAGACAGGCTGAAAGTTATCTTTAACACTTTGGGCAAGAGCCATAGAAAGTTTACCATTCCTAACATCACAAGCATGTTCTGCAAACCGGATACCAACAGTATGTTTAGTACTACTGATGTAAAATTTATAGTCATTATCAAGAGTTAACAGGGGTACAACGTACACCCTGGCATAGCTTTTAAAGTTATCAATATCCCTTAACTTATCGGTACGAATACGATTGAATAAGGTAGTAATATTAGAGTGAGTGGGTTTGAAACTAAAATTCATGGCAAAATTGAATAAAGGGCTGGAAAATCTTAGGATGATAAGGAAAACTGGATTTATGCAGCAGACGTTCAATAACAGCAACAAGTTTAGTATTAGGTTGAGTAAATTTATGGTGGACATGCGCAAAAATCTTATAAATAAACTCAAAGGAATAAATAAGCTGCCTCATGACCAAGATTAAAGATAAAATTAATTTCATTATTTAAAGCTGAAACAGAAGAGCAAACATTAAATGCACAATTAAAATAAGCATTAAAAAAAGCTTTTTTAGAGGATATAGGATAAGAAAAGTTAGTAAAAGTGGGTTTACGGAAAACAGAAGTTTGAAAACCAAAAGAGGTGCGAGTAACAAGAACATCCATAAAAGGTAAAGAAAAATTGGACTCATGTTCAACAGTAAAATTAATCGAGGGGAAAAAATCATTAACTTTATCCAAGAGATTAAGGAGATCATTTAAATCACGATCCTAAACAATAAAAACATCATCAATGTAACGGCACCAAAGAATAGGTTTAAATGTTAAAAAAGGCAAAATCTCATTCTCGAGCTCCTGTAAAACAGCTTCAACAAAAATGCTGGACAATGGGCTGCCCACAGGGACACCTGATGTTTGCAAGTAAATAGTGCCACGGAAGCCAAAATAATTTGTCTCCTCAACAATGTAAGAGTAATGTCTCCATAACGATGTGTCTTCCTATAACATATGTCTGTTTTCA
Organism: Amaurobius ferox; assembly: GCA_951213105.1. Taxonomy (NCBI): domain Eukaryota; kingdom Metazoa; phylum Arthropoda; class Arachnida; order Araneae; family Amaurobiidae; genus Amaurobius; species Amaurobius ferox. Next base: position 80,995,889 of record OX578139.1, on the reverse strand, counting down.
TTAAGGAAGTTCTGTAAGTACAGGCATATATCAGTTAGGTGATGACTACAATTGTTTCGAGGGCATTTTTAGCCCCCCTTCTCTCAGGCCAAAAGAACAGTATGTGCTTTTAACAACAGCTAAGAATTCGCGAATTGTTTTTAGCTGTTGTTAAAAGCACATACAGTTTGTTCTTTTGCTTACTTTGTTCTGAGGATGAGGGTTAAAACCCTCTCGAAACATTTGTAGTCACCTTACTGACATATGTCTGCTTTTTTCAAGGAAGTATTGTAAGTTATATTCGTACAAACAGTTTTTTTTATTGTGATCAATATTGAACCTGCAATTTTACTGTATACATTTTTTTTTCTAGGTATTTGATTATGGCAATGTTATTAGAGATGCAATAGAGCTTCATTATCCTGTTAATGAAATGGTATGCAATTCCAAAATAAGGTAATGGTGTAAATATTGTGTTTATTTCCCCTATTATTTTTTATGTATAAAATTAATTTGAATATGTTGAGATTATTGTTATTTATTTTCAACATTTTTAGATGTTTGTTATATAATTTACTCCATGCTATTGATATAAATAAATTTTTGTCTGACCATGTAAATATGTTCTGCAATTTGTAAAGCTAATTATTACTTGACCTAGAACCTTGCAGTTTGTAGGTTTCAATTTTTAAACTTAAAATTATTTCAATAAATCTCCAAAAATTGCTTGAATCAGATGAAAATTGTCATAATTCTAATTATACTACTAAGAAACTTATTTTTTACTTTGGAAACCAATTGATAATTTTATATTTTTGTAGGCTACTTTAACATTTTATTCACAGGTGTGAATATTTTTAGCATGTTGAGAGATTTATTATATTTAGTGAATTAGAATAATTTTAAATAGTGCCAACTTCCCACATTGAAAATAAAATCCATTAGAAATGGTAAATTGAATGTTTTTTTTAAATGTATATTCATGTCATATACATATAATTTTGTGTTAAACTAATTGTTTAAATGGATATAATATTTGATAAAATAGTAGCCGCTAATCTAAGGCAGGAATGGGCAAACTATGACTCATTAGTCAAATATGACCTGCCGATGTGTTCAATACAGCCAACATAACAAAAGTGGATTTTTTTAAAGCTGTGCCAAAATCAACATTTCTAAACTTAGTAAATCATGCTCAAAAATGTATGGCAATATTTCCATCCTCATATTCGAATGACTAAATGTTTTCAATTATGAAATATAAGAAATGTTGATCTTAGAAATCGACATACTTATCAGCATCTTCCTTCTCTCTTGAGAATCATCGCCTTATTGTTTAACTCAGATGTTAAAGCTCAATCACAGTTTCACTCATCTCACACCTCCATCATTTTAAACCTTTTCAATGAACTTAATATTTTAGTAGTTATTTATCATTGTTTTGTATTCTGAATATTTAAAAATAAATTTAAATGAATTTTGAAGAAAAAATAATGAATAAAAGTTTTTGACCCATAAGCCTTCAAAATATTACATGCATTTCTTTATTACTGCAGCTATTCTGTTTTTAATATTTAGCATAAAAATATGTTTTGTAATGAGCGGATTATTGAATATTATATCTTTATTGGAAAAAGTGATTTCCAGGATAGTATGATTTAATAATGACTTTATCTCTTGCACTACTAAAGGTAAAATTTTTAAGCATTTCTGGAGTCCCTAAGTGAAGTTCTGTAATACTCTTATTTTTAAATCCAATAATTAGTTTATATTTTATGAAATTTTGATGGATTTTTTTCAACTTGATATAAATGACAGCTTTTTCAATGAAATTTCAAAAATCGGTTCCACTTGAATTGTCAGATAATAAACTGACACACGTTTTAAGTAATTATGTCCAATGAGCATTTTATATTGCTACATCAATTTATTGAAATCATGCAAAAATAAGTAGTCAGCTCAAATAAATTATTTCCCTTTTAATTAGAATATGCATCTTGTTTGAATTATGGAATTATGTAGAAAATTCATTGTTACATAAATTAACCTGACTCTTTTAAATGAAAAGTGCATTTATTGTTTCTTTAATTTTTGATATCTACAAATTAAACTTGGGATTGGTGAATAAAGTGAGTAGGTAAAGAAAACTCTGATGTTAATAAAATTCCTTTATTTGTAAAACTTGTAGGTTTTATTTCTATGCCACATCAATGTAATTATAATCAAATCATATTTTTTATTCAATAACAAAAATTGGATTTTTGCATCATTGTTATATTTTAAAAATGTGCAGAAATGGAAATTAGTATTGTTGAACCTGCCTATTTCTCTATATTAAGATCTATGCACTATTATGTATTTGGTATTTCTATTGTAACACTTGTTTAATTTTTAATATTGCATCTTTTGTTTCAATTTGTTTCTTGTTACTTGCAGTTGTGTTAGTTGGAGTTACTCTCATAAAAATGTACTTGCAAGTAGTGACTATGAAGGCACAGTAACTTTATGGGATACTTTGACATCAACAAAAATGAAAACATATCAAGTAAGATGAAATTTTTATACATGTTGTGTATAATTTATTTATATACAAAGCTTATTCTTGATTTGTAAAATTGTGTGTCAGATTGACTTTTACAATTCAAAAGTATGAGTCAAACTTTAAAATTTACTAGTTATTTTTGCTACTTTTTAATATCAACAATTTTAATTTAAAAATGGAGGAGGAAATCTAATGTCTTGCACAAATATTCCACACACATTTATACCACACATATTTATGCAGTGCAATACATTTAAATTGATAAAAATATAAACAGATTCATTGTACGGCAATATTTCTGCAATATGATAGAAGCTGTATGACATCAAAAACTCGCAGAAGATATAAAAAAATGGAATTAACTTTTTCAAGTCATATTTGACTTGTAGCTTTTAAATAGCCTGGTTAAAAAAAGTGCTGATTAGCACAGCAATAGCATGTAAGCACAAGCTTTAATATATACATATATATTTCTTATAAATGTGTGATTAGTGAAATTAGAGAATTTTAAACTGAATATTTTGATTCTCATTTATCTGAATATTATGAGGCCCATGCTTTCAATTTAGATAAAATTGACTTTAAATTGACTTCATTGTTTTTTGAGCCACTCCTTATATATATTTTCATATATGGATATAACTTTGTTTTAGTTGTATGTTAATAAATGACGGTTGAAGTGTTCGGTGGTATTTAATTGTGATTAATGGGGAGTGTTTTGCTAGAGAGGCTAAGTCTTTGTTACTTAAAAAAATACTTTTTGTTGATTAATTCAATGTATGACTGAGAAAAAATAAGTATTTCCCTAAATATTGATACATAAAGGTTAATCACAAAATAACAAGCGAATGTGTGTAGCTCAATGCAGAGAATTTGCAAAATCTCCTTTATCTCCTAATTACATCACTAAAAGTCACTTGCAATCACTAAAAGGTTGAAGCATATAAAATATTATATTTAAATGAAAAATGTGTAGCAAGAGTTATCATATTATGGAACTAGCGTGGAATAAAGCACCCTAGTCAGTGGAAAATTGTCCTACTGAAATCCATTTTCCAATGCTGTATGCAGCCTCTCCTTATTCCAAGTTAAGGCATGGGGAAAAAAGATACAGGTATGATCTAGTTTTGGGGCAGTATTCCATCACAAGAAATCATGAAAATATTGAACGAACTTATATTCAATTTTTTACCTATCATCTTGTAACTATCATGTGTTTCAATGTGCTGTAAAAATTAAATTAAAACCTAAAAAATTTTTAATTAAAACCTAGAGAAGTCTGTTTTGTAATCTTGAAAGGTTTAAACTGTTTTTATAAAGATTTATTCCCTTTCCCTATGATATTTAAATTCAAATTGGCTAATTTTTTCTGATGAATTGTATACCACTTGTTGAATTCAATTTTATTTCACTAAATAAAATAATTATATACTCCAAAGTGTCGACTGTGAAACTACAAATCCTGCAGTCTCCTCCCCCGTCCTCTCTCATTACAGATTTTTGCAGTAATTCTAACCTTACAAAATGTCGTGATTAAAACTCTAGAAATTTATTAAATTCTTCCCAAAACCCTGGAAAACTTGGAATTTCATTTTCAACTTTGAGTATAAAGCCTGATTTTTTAAACTAAATCACTCCAACTGATGCAAAAATAGCTGTAAAGTAAAAGCTTGATTAAAAGTACAACATAAAACAAATTAACAGTATTAACCAGTTTCAAAGGCAGAAAACAACCTTCAATATAAAAAGACAGCTAAGGCAAGAAGGCATCTATCTCTGCTGGTCTGGTTGCTCTGTCAGTGTAGATTTTTGATTTGAACACAGGTTAATACCATTACTAATTTATCATTCTATTTTTAATGAAGTTTTTACTTTACGATCTTGGAATTTTACTTAAACAAATATATTTCCTTCTGAAGCCAGAAGTCTTGCAATGATGAAATTTTGAAGCCATACAGTGATGGCTTCAAAATAGTGTTATAATATATAATGTATAAAAATCCTGGAAAACTCTGAATTTAATTTTCTAGTCTTACTATGAACTCTGATATTTTACTTTTTAAGGTAATATATTTGCTTCTTAAAACTTGTATATAGTGATGGTTTCAAAAAGTGTTATGATCTATGGCTCAATATCTGATAATTGTCAATTTTGTGTACCTTGAGCTTTAAAAAGGGTAATAAATAGGATAGATTTTTTTTTCAGTATTTATTTAAAATGCAATCTGTTCTATATATTTTGTAGCAAAAGTATTTTTCAATAATATTAAATATAATTTTCATAAAAATGCAAACTTATTATTTCTCACTGCACCTCAATAATGAGTTGAGTTTTTATCTCCTAATTACATCAGTAAAAACATAAATAATGGGGATAAATTGATGAAACTTAAGAAATTACAATCTAATCATTTAGTAAAAAAATCTTTAATGTAATAAAAATATTAACAATATTATTTTGTGAAATTGTTCATGCACATGTTTGTCTCTGAGAATTGGCCATATTACAATGCTGTCCAAATAATAATGGGAATAAATTGATGAAGCTTAAGAAATTACAATTTAACCATGTAATAAAAAAAAAAATCACTTATTTAATAAAAATATTAGCAATATTATTTTGTGAAATTGTTCATGCACTGGACAATTGTTCATTGTTCTGAGGATTGGTGATATTGCAATGCTGTCCAAAATATAATGGGAATAAGTTGATGAAGCTTAAGAAATTACAATTTAACCATGCAGTAAAAAAAACAGTTATTTAATAAACATATTAACAATATTATTCTGCAAAATTGTTCATGCACGTTTGTCCCTGAAAATTGGTGATATTGGAATGATGTTCAAAAAATCATCCTTTTCATCGACCAGATGGTGACAGCAGCGATTTTAAGTCAATTGAAGAACAAACACTAAGGTTTTGTTTCATATCTGTTCGAAGAACTTTGCTATTAATTGGTAAGTGAAAAATACAATTTATCATTCATTTTGAATCAGTATATTTATTACTTGTCATTTCTGACACACATTTAGCTATTAGTAATATGAAAGAAAATTTTAAAATGCTGTCTTCTGTTATGCATAAAGGTGAATTATGCATAACAGAATTTTCAATATTAGTCTTGTTTCTCAATATTAGTTTTGATTTCCATGTAGAGAGAAAAAAATCCATGTCATTTCTGGAACATGATTAATGAGTATAGGTTATAATTCCATTAATCATGTTAAACAGCTCTGTCATCCATTACAAATCTAAAGACATTTCCAAAAACTTATTCCAAACATTAATTTCTATAAACTGTGAAGTTCAGATTTTTTTTTTTAACCTATAATTGATAATAATCAGATATTCAGCCATATAATGCATGAAAAGTCTGGAAAACTCCAGGAGTTTTCTTTCTAAGTGTGAATATGAACCTTGATATTTCACTTATTAAGCAATGTATTTCCTTTTAGAATCTTGTATGATGATTTCAAAAGTGTTTTGACATATCAATGAATTTTTTTTATAGTTATGTATATTTAAAAAAACAGTTAATAGTATTTTCTAAATTATCAAAGCTAAATATGTTATATGAGATTATGTTAAATCATGTCTGAATATCACTAATTTTAGTATGTCAAAACAAGCATTTTATTTTCAGGAACATGAAAAACGGTGTTGGAGTGTTGACTTCAATAAATTAGACACAAAATTAATCGCCTCAGGTTCTGATGATTCTAAAGGTATTAAATGTTTTAGATTTAATATATTTTCTTATAAGTAAAATTGAATGTTGCTAGAATGAAACCTTAATATAATGTTTTTCTTCGAGACAATATAAAATGGTTAATCTGAGAAAATAATGCAAAAGAGCAATGCTCCATGAAAGCATGCAAAACAAAACATTGTTTTTTAAAATGTTATTTTAAATGTGAGTTAAATCAGAGAAAGCAGTGCTATTTTATATTCGAGAGAGGAAAAAATCCAGCATGAAAGCATGCAAATTAAAAAAAAAGCATAAATCGATATATATATATATATATATATATTTATATAATGATATTTTATCCATATTCTTCCATGACAAATGAAAATATATCCTTGCTATTCAAGGTCAGCTAAACATTTATAATTTAATTCTAGTGTACAGAACAGCATTTCTCAAACTATTTTTCACAATATGTGAATAGGTGTGTTCTGTGGTAAAATTCAAAGCTTAAAATAAATAATCATTAATTTTATTTTTTTTATTAAAACCTGTTTTACCAAGTATGTATGTGTCGCAGTTAAAATGCAAATTCCTAGCCTAAAAAAAATTTTTTTTTTTAATGAAAATTCACACAGTACATTCGAAAATTAATTAAATTAATAGATTTTTAGGTAGATTTTTAAAAATAGCAAAAAACTACAAGAGCCATTTTTTTTAGTCGTCTGATGACTCTGTAACTTTGAAGAACGTTTTTCTGGGCAATATCTAGACATAAAGTAGATTAAGTTTAGACGTTTTCTAATTTCGTGAATTTTAAAGATGCAAGTCAGATTTTATGAAACATGCAATTCTTTCATTATTATCTTTATTCTGTGAAGAAAATATCTTAAATCAGATAACAATTACTTTAATTCCTATAATTCTGTTTATTACATCTCCCTCTCTGGTTTTCAGCTGTTATTGAAGGTATTGTCACCCTTTGAAAGTCAACAGTTTAAATTGGTTTTCTGTTTCCTAACCTACTTAACAATAAGAATTTAGCCCTCTTTAGGCTTTTATAATTTAAGTTATTACCCTTCTTAAACTATGTTTTCATCTATCTCAGCCCCCTTTGATTCAATTAACTATGTTTTCATCTATCTTAATCCCTGTTGATTCAGTTAAGTTGATTTCAATTTTTTTTAACTGACCCTGCTCACATGCTAGGGCATAGCTACTTAGCATCCTATGTATGTAATGGACTCATAATTTTTTGTTCATTTGTTTAAACAATGATTTGCTAAAGAAGTGAATGTGATGAAATAATTAACTCTAGCTGCAGTTACTACAACTAGTTATATTGCCGGCCGTCCAAATAGTTGCTCATGTCCTCAGGATGAGTCGGATGGTCTGGGTCTTCAACTAGTTATATTGGGCTAACGGCCCTACCGTGCTGAAAACACCAGTTCTCGTTAGATCACCGAAGTCAAGCAGCATCAGGCGCAGTTAGTACTTAGGTGGGTGACCACCTGGGAACACCGCGTGCTGTTGGCACATTTCGAGCGTGGTAGCCCTGGTGGTTTGCTCACTGGATTTGCACGCTGCCACAACTGCCGCTGTGTTCATGCGGAGTACGATCACGTTAAACATGTGGGTCCGTAAGTCCTTCCGAGAGGTTGGTGGTAGGGGAAGGAGGGTACAGTCCCTGTGGATGCCTCCCCCACTGGGTTCCGATCTAAATTGGGTGGCACTTCCCAGCCTTCCAAACGGTTACCTTACACCTTTCTGATAGGTCGGATGGTCTGGGTCTCAACAACGACTAGTTATATCGGGGGGGGGGGATAGAGAGAGATAACCCAGTAGTTAAGGCATGGGGTTTGGAGGACCTGAGTTTAATTTCCCTGAACTGCCGAAACTATCCCTGTTTCTATGCAAAGTACGAACACATTAAATCTGTAGATCCAAAAGACCTTTCGAGAGGTTGGTGGCACAGGAAAGAAGGTATGGGCTCTGTGGATATCACTTCCACTGAATTTTGGTCTAAATTGGGTGATACTGCTCCTGCCATTCAAGCAGATACCTTACACTTATGTGTAGGTTGGGTGGTCTGAGTCGAAAGAAAGAAAACTGGTTATATTGGGGTGGGATGATCCAGTGGTTAAGGCATGGCGATTTCATTAAAAAACCTGAGTTCGATTCCCGGCTCTGCTGAAACTGTTCAGGTGTTTACAGAAAGTATGGGCATGTTAAATCTGTGAGTCCAAAAGTTCTTCCGAGAGATTGGTGATAGGGGAAGGAGGGAATAGTCCATGTGGATGTCGCCCCCACTGATTCTGCTCTATATTGGGTGGCACTGTCCCAGCCGCCCAAATAGATACCTTACACCTTCGGGTAGGTCAGACAGTCTGGGTCGAAAAAAATAAAGTTAGTTAGATTAATTTTTTTATGTATAAAGTATATTTTAGGTTGCTTTTTCGTGGTTTATTTTTTAATGAATTATTTCATCTGGTTTCTATATGTTTTATTATCTTGCAATAAATATTTGATGCTTTAATTCAATAATCTAAATTTTGTGAATAACATTAAAATCTTACATTGAATATTTGATGAATATTCACAATAATACATTAATGATTAGTCACAATAATCTAAATTTTGTAACAAATATGGCAAAGTCATCCAGAGGCATACTGGAATATAGTTAAACATTCTTTTCAAATGTCCAAACATTTATGGTAAGGGTATTCTTATTGAATTTTTCCTCCCATCTTAGTTTGGTAATCAGGTTTAATTAGCCGAAATTCAAATCTAATAAACAAAATTTCCTTAAGTGGAAAGGTGACTGGTCAAATTACCAATCTGCACATTTATTAATTTAAAATTAGGCAAACCTAATTTAATTACCTCACCGAAAATAATTGAATCACCTAAGGTGCATTGGTCAGCAATGCTGACCCTTCGTGATATAGACTAAATCATTAAATCAGGCCGTGTATAATTATTAATTAAAACTCTCATTAAATTAACAAAATAACATTTTATTGTTTTTTTAACATTCTAGGCTAAATATAAATTATTATAAAAATCTAGTTGCAACTCATTACGATTCACCTACAACAATTTAATAATCAATTATCAATTATAATCAAACATTTCATTCAATATTCTCATTATGTACATATTATTACAAATACCATATCATCATTTTACTTAACTAAGTCAATCTTTTAATTTATCAAAATATTTTTTTTTAATTCTGGCAGAACATTAATGTATTATTCACTTAAATCATTTTAAATTTATTAAAAGTAAGCCTTTTCAACATTTAATGTGGACTGGGAGTCTTTCCTTTTTTTTATATATATATAAAGTCTAACCATATATTTAAAATCTCAACTTTTAGTAAAAAATTTCCAACAAAATCAGTGGGAAAAGCAAGAGAAATTTACTCACATGGCTGTTTCATTTGTCAGGGACCTTGTCCTGATGGATTCACATATGACACTAAAAGATTCACTGATAGAATTCTGAAGATCACTAATTGTTTTAATCACTTTGAATAGTTCACGAGTAATCAAAGGTCTCTATGATTGATTAATGATTCCTTTTGGGATGAGTTCAATTCAGCTGTCTACAGATGTTCTCCATTCCATTGTATAAAGCATCGGGCGAAAATAGGGCATCCTTCTCAGACACTTCTGGTTTGTCTTCATCAGGCGAGGATAGAAAGGCTGTTCACGATTTGTAATATTCTTCTAAAACTCATAAATCTTGCTAAACTAGCCCAGAGTCTTCATACAGTTATTCATATCTAGTCTGATTCTGCTTTAATAAAATTTTGATCAATGCCGTCGACGATTCTGTCCAAATTGCGATCCATAATGAATATACAGTAATCAGCTCGTCAACCAAAATACGGGAATTCGAATCTTCGTTAATCACAAAGTCGTCGACTGTCATGCTGCGATTTTATACAAGGTTCATAGTGATATTTTAATAGTAAATTAAAGAAAATTCTTCCTCAAATTAGTGCATTTTTCAAATAAAGACAGCAACTCCTAACTATTCCTAACTGACAGCATAAATAACAGCAACTCCTAAAATCTCAGGGGAGCTTCTCACTAAGCATCTGTCTCCCTTGAATGCTGAAAGTCAAGTGCCCCAATATTGGAATAAAACTGGCGAGTCTCCGGACAGCAAGGCCGAAGCCCTGCTTCCTTCGACTTTCGAATCCAATATTCTTCTGCTAAGTGCTCTCTAGTATACATGTATGCTTCTGGCTATAGGATATCTGAGTGCTTAGGTCAGTCACTGTGATTTGTATTACTGCGCCTCAGCTATATATCACGTGCCCAGCAACAGTACTGTGATTTTGGCTCCTTGTGAGGTCTAAATTACCCCTGCACAAATAAGGCAATAAACGAGGCGCCAATATGACTTTCGGCTGTCTTCACTGTTGTTATGCAGGTGTAACCGAAGGTCGTAAATCCCTTCACTTCCTTCCAACTGTCTGCTTTCATTCTGCATCGTTATGTATATCAAATGCCCAAGTTTCTGGCTTGTCGTAAAAGGGCGTAACAGAGTTATAAAGTTTTTTTTGTCCCTGTTGTAAGAAATCGCCATTAGCTGTCTTTCCTTGTTATCTTAGATGCGCTAGTATTGTGTCTCTTTGCACATAAAATGACATCTTATTTCAGCATCTTTTCTCTTAATTGCGCTTCTTGGAATATTGGCATACAAACTGGGTGGTCTAACAATTCTCAGAAAAGGAGCAGTTCAGAATTGTGTTTTCTCGTGAGAAAGCTTTTCTTGCAGAGATCAGAGTGTGTTTTATCAAAAGAGCCATTTCAAATCATTTTTGCTTTCTTGTAAACTCAAAATGTGAAATTCAGATTTTCATAAACAAAATTCACAGAAACACACAATATGTCCAGTTAGTTCTAAACTAACTGCGACATAATCCCCCTAGTCCACAATGAAACAAGAAAAAACTCACCTTAAAAACTTTACCACCCCTGTACATATCATCACTCGTTTCGAGTTAGAGTCCATGACCTCTACTACAAAAACTCAAAAGTATTTACATTAGTCACATGTCACATATCTTATTCATACCATATTTCAATTCATTACATAAATTCATATCAACTTTTCAAACAAAATTCAAAGTATTACTAAATTTCAAAAAAAATTGTACAAGTATCATAAATTCAATTCATTACCAACACAATATATTCGTACCATAATCATTACTACTTTTCCATGATCAAAATAAAACATTATACATTCTACAAATCAAATCACTATATCCATTCTTTGTCAATTTAAAATTTAAAATTTCAACAAAAAGAAAATTTTACAAATTCAATTTCACAAACATTGTACTCATTCGACACTGTATGAACCATTCTTCAGTAAATTTCCTCAACTCATTTCAAAATTCTCAAAATCATTTCACTTTATCTCAAATTTTTACTTTTCACGAATTCATTATTTCATTAAATTTCATTCATTTATTATTATTCTCTTTCTCAATTTCAATTACCATGGATTTAAATTTTGGAGTAAACTCAGATTTGCTTATTTTCAATGTAAATAAAGATTTTGAACAATAATTAATATTTTTGGTAATAATTAGTTTTGAAGAATTTTTTAAAACATAACTATTAATATTAATAAAATTGAATTCCTTAATTTATTATCCATTGTTAAGCTAAAAACTCCTTATAATTCATTTTTGCAGCAAACTTTGTCTCAAATTCTTGTTCGTAACCTATCTCACTACATTTTCAATTCAATTATTAATTCATTTCAAATTTTCATACCAAATTATTCTTATGTACACCTCTACCATTTCATACACAATGTTAAAATATACTTATATATAACATTTCACTTACAAATGAAAATTTTCTTGGAGTTATTATACTTTTACCAACACATTATACAACATTTTATACAAATTATATCATAAATTCACATGTCTGAGAGTAGTCGTTGTACTAACTTATGCATTTACCATCACATTATCAATCATTCACCTGTTAAATTTCATTTTCAAATCATTCTATGTGTTCAACGTTTCATTATTTACCAGTAAATTATAATCAAAATTTGTTGTTTACCCTTAAATTAAAGTTTACAAAATCACATTTATCATCACATTATGTTCAGCATTTCAGTATTGCTATCAACGAGTTCCATATACTTTACAAGTTTAAATCACATCAAGCTATGAATTATAATTCAAGTTTTCATACTCAAGAATAAGTTTAAGTTTTGCATAATAAATAAATATCAGTATTAAATAATCATTACTAAATAATCAGTAGGTTGAGTTCTGAAGTATCCAGCACGTCCAAAATTACTCAATGCATAAATCAATACCGTTTTAATTCACCTTAAAATTTTAAAACAATTCCTAACCATTATAATCACAGTACTCCATCCAAATATATCCTCGAATCCTTCCATAGAATTAAAAAAAAAACCAATTTTTATAAGTAATTCCAGTAATTATATCCAATTTATTACTTTACATATACTTACTCTCCATCCTGAATTTTACTATTGTAGAATTATCAAAGTTTAGTTGAATTTTACAGCTAGTTTAGAAAATTATCTTTTCTCAATGTTGTGTTTTGGCAATTTTAAAAGTTTTAAAATGATGATTCCTCCTGCTAGCATTAAATTCTCAAAAAAAATCCTTAAAGATATACAACTTCATATTATTAAACTTTATTAGCGGTACAATAACAATAGTCCAGCTGTTAATTAAAACGAGCCAAGAGCAAAGCTCCTGTTCCCCCATGTCTGAATGCTAAAAAACAATGGGAATACCAAACTTCTGGATATTCCTGACCAGGAATGTGCGTATCTATTACCTAAAAGTTAATAATAAAAAAATTCCAATTGGCAATAAGTTGCTTCAAAAATTCTCAGCTAGCTTTCATAACATCTATAAAGTAAAATGTTTCATATAAGTTCACAAATTAGAAAAGTGTTCTATGAAGAAAAAAATTGGGGGAAAAAATAAAGGTTGCATTGTTTCTTGACAATTTTTATTTAAGATTTTGATAAAAAGTATGCTTTAAGATCTCTGAATTTATTTCAAACATTTTTGTAAAAATGTTTGCCTGTACGTGTATGAGGTGTAGATGCAATAACCCTAGAAAGAATGCACATATTGCAGCAAAGTTTTATTTGTACATGCAAATGTAAATAACTAGAACTGAATTTTTTTTGTAATTTTTGTTATTAGTGCACAAATTATTTGAAATTTAATATTTCCATAGCATATGTATTTTTAATGAAGAATCTCTAATTATTCCTGAAACAATGGTTGTAGTATAGTCTATGCAAGAAAAATGGCATTATGATATATAAATTTCAATGGTAGTATACAGGGTGTCCCGTGCTATCGGTGCCCAATGGCTATTTCCTCAACCATTAGTCACAGAGATATACTTCTAATTGCAAAAATGTTTTAAATTTTAAAATCTATTATCTTAGAAACAGTTTAAATCAATAAATACATTTTTGAAAGAAATACGAAATATTAATTTTATATACTGTCCCCCAGTCCTATCAATTATATTTAGGAAAATCATCCTCATACAATTTCATGCAAAATAAAAAAAAAAATCTTCCTTTTATGACCAAAATTCACCAAGTATGAAGCATTAAACTTTATGACTTCGCTTTTCCACGCATAAAAATGGCCCGTTTCAGGCACAATCAGGGACCGTATTGACCATTTCTCAGCAAAAAAAGGGTCCAACTTTAAACAGCCATAAGTCTGTCAATTTTGGTATTTTTTATTTTGCATAAAATTGTATGAGAATGATTTTCCTAAATATAATTGGTAGGACTGGGGGACTGTATAAAAATTTATATTTCGTATTTCTTTCAGAAATGCATTTATTGATTTAAAGTGTTTCTAAGATAATAGATTTTAAAATTTAAAACATTTTTGCAATTGGAAGTGTATCTCTGTGACTAACGGTTGAGGAAATAGCCATTCGGCACCGATAGCACTGAACACCTTGTATATTAATAGAAGTCAAATGCATCTAACTTATCAGCATGATTAGCCTTTTACCAGCATGTAAAAAGAAATTTTATGACTTGAAAACAGAATTAAAAAAATCATTAAAAATATGTTCTTCATTCTGATACTGTTTGCTACATGTGAGACAAAAACAATATGGAATACGAATGTATATGAAAGTTTATTAAAGCCTCAGACTCCAATTTGTTTTTAATTACATTTTTTTCTCTTAGTTAAAATATGGTCTACAAATATGGATCATTCAATTACTTCTCTTGAAGCCAAAGCCAATGTGTGTTGTGTAAAATTTAACCCTGAAAGCCGTTATCACTTAGCGTTTGGTTCAGCTGGTAAGTTATTTCACTCACTTTTATCTATTTATTATGTATGGCATTTTCAGAATTCGATTAAACTGATATTTGAATTTATATACACTAGCAAAAGCTTGGCTTTGAATGAACTTGCACATATGAAATATGTGAGCTGTAACAGATTTTAATTTAAAACTTAATTTGACAAATATATTATGGAATTAGAAGTATAAAAAAATAATTTCACTATTTGAGAATCCTAATACAAAGGAGAAATTTTTAGAATTTAAATTGTAAGTTAAACAAATTAATATACAAGAGAATAACAGAATGAGGGTACCACATTTAAATCACCAAAATGTATTTCCATAGATTTGTGTTTTATTATTTCATGTATTATGGAGGTAAAGGGTAACTCTATAACTCCATGGTATGTATTTTGTTTTGTCACATTCTTCTAGCAATCGTGTGAAAAAAAAAATAGGGTAGTGAAGCTTAATATTGGACTCATTTTTAACTTTTGTACAACAATGTTTTTTTACACTCTTGTAGGAAGCATAGTGAAGATATACAGTTTAAAAATGGACGTTTTGCTCTGTTACAGTTCATTTTGATAATTGAAATTATGATTCTGCAAATCTTCCTACCCGTTGTAGTTTTTGAGTAAATAACAAATTTCAGGCAAATGTTGGTTTCACTTTATTAGGAATAGAGAATGAAGTTTGCTTCGCTCATCCATAATAGATTTCGTATGTAGTAATAATGCTGAAAATTAAAAAAAAATTAACCAGTCTGTATGACTTTGTTTTACCTGATTTCAATACTTAAGAAAGTAAGTGTATATGTACAATGTTATGACAGTAAAATTTAAACAAAATCTTCTCAATAGTATTTTTAAATTTTTCTGTTTGATTTATTGCAGTCCAATTTTTTTTAATTTTTAGGAAGGAATTATTGATTTGAGAGGGGGCGGGGATCAAAAGTATATAGCAGAAAACATCTAACACATTCACTAGATTTCTTATATGAGTTTTTTCAATTGATCTGTCTTTTATGTGTTCCTATTTTAGTAATCTTTTTTTGGTTGATCAAATTTTGTGAAGAATCATTTAGAAATTAATTTTTAATTATAATTTTTCTTTTTAATTTGGAATGTTGTGAAGGTGTTTTCTAAATATTGAATTTCAAGAAAGATCCATTTTTAAGATATGAAGTTTTACAAAAAATCCGAAAATGTCCCTATGTTACTTCTAAATAGGCTTCTGATTACATAGTTTGTTTTTACTTTTCTTACAATACGGTATATATGAAAGAAAAGTATGGTGTAGGGTCAAAAACCACCGACTATAATTTTGATGGATTTACATGTTTTAAGCATTCCTGGATATGAATCGGTCATTTTTCAATGATGTCCTGAAATTTAGTATGATTGAATAAAATGAAAACATGAAATTTAGTATGATTGTATCAAATGATAAATATTAAAGGTCTTTTAGCTTTTAGGGTGAACAAATCAGTATAAGATTTCTGTAATTCAGTGTGAAAACATTTTTCATTTACTAATATAGCTATATTCTAGTGTTGGGGTAAAAAAATGGTTTCTATATTTTAAACCAAACAAACTGTTTCTTTTTCATTTGAACCAGGTATTTTTGGTTTAAACCAAGTTTTTTTGTTTTTGTTTGAATAATTATTTTATACAACAAAGGCATTTTGGAAATTTTATAATAATGGATTGAAAAGATATATAGTAATTGGTACTTGTTATTTTGCAGTTAATTAACAATAGAACAATTTTTACTATTTAAATTAATCAAAATGGATGTAATTTTAATATATTATTTTACTAGAATGAATTACCTGGTATTGCCCGTGTCCTAAATAAGCCTAGTAATAAAGAATACTAACACTGAAACCCATTTTGACCTTTTATGTAAATAAGAAAAAAGTAATGTGCATTATACGAAATCACATCTAAATGCATGCCAAGTCTGAACCTCAGCAAGGATGGCACAGAAATTAATAAAGACAGGCTGTCATGAAAAGCTTCCCGTGCATGGGGATTGGCTTCAATAGATACAACAGCTCCGGAAAAGAGCAGAATTCACTGTATCACGTGGGGAGAGCATCGTCTGCTTGTCTGATAGCAGCCTGATAAAATCAAAGACATGCCTCAGATAAAAAATTTATAATTAATCAACGGATGGGTTTATGAAATTTTTTTTCTGGAGTAATTTGATATTATATGCAAGTGCTGAAAGAAATGAATGATGGATGGCAAGTAAATTTTTGTATATCGTAATATAAAAATTGAAAAGGTTTAAAATGCATGAAAAGTATATATATTTTTTAATTCCCTCAAAATTGTCTAATAATCATATGGGTTCATTCACGGTTTATTTCAAAGATAATTTTTCAATCTTTCTGATGGTGTCAAGATAGAAACTCTGTGATAATATTTTAGGTCGCTGAGGGATTAGTTTGTGTGAATATCAGTCAAGATCATTGGGAATCAGACTAAAACATAGAATAACTAAAACAACTAATTCAAAAATTAAAAAAAAATAATGCCAAAATGCACCTATTTCGGTCCTAAAGTACCTGTATACCAAATTTCATGTTTGTACGATGCTTAGCTACTGCTGCACAGACAGACAGACACACTGATATATTCCTTTATTAAGATTAATGAATATGAAACTATAGATTCAGAGAAAGCAGAGCTTTGATTCCAAACTTTTTACTATTTTATACTTAAAATAAAAGTAAAGTAACAGTAAGAATTAAAATTAAAAGTAAAGTAACAGTAAAAGTTAAAAGTATTTAAAGGTAACAGTTAAATTTACTTTAATTATTTAAAAGGAAAATTCAACTTTTGCCTACTACTTTTGTTGTGTAATATATATTCTCTGGGTTTGAAGTAATTAAAAAATTTAAATAAAAATACAACCTTTGATGCTTTCTGTAATCTTAATTTGTTTCTCAATTTAGATTGCACTAGTTTGAAAATTGAAAATAACCTTTTAACAGTAGCTGATGATACCTTTGCAGTGAAAAGTTACCCAATCTTGTTGAACACTTTATTGTTAAATTCATTTAATTTCACTTTCTTCGCTCTTTACGGTACTTTCACTGTATGTGTGATGCTGCTTTCAAAATAATATTCTTGGAATGGTAAACTGTTTGCGTTGAATTTGATTATTTCAGCAATGGTGAATTTTCTGGATATCTTTGTTGTGCAAAATTTAAAGCATCCTTTTTCTCATGCCCAGATAGTTCCAACCCCTCTTTTTCTCTTGAATCTAACATATATGCAAGAAAATGTACAGGTATTAAAGCCATTTTATACTGCACATCAAGCTATTTTATAAATTCTTAATTTACATGTTTTAGCTCTTTCTTCTTCTGAGATCTTTCCAGATATACATCACATCAGCAATACTGCAATTATCTTCTTGAATTCTATCAAGGCCAAAGATAATTGGTTTTAGTTGTTCAAACATATCTTCAGCATTCTTTTTTAAGACAAAATTGGAGACAAGATTTTGAATATTTTAATCAATAGACTGTCTATTATCTTCACAAATTTTAACTAATATAAGGCCAATTTTTAATGCATCTGAGATGGAATTCCACCGAGTTTCACTAGGAATAACTAATTTCAGAGTATTTATATATGATTGATACCATGCATTTGCAAAGTGATTGTTACGAAAATTACTTAATAACTTCAAGTAGTTGTTCTTCAACTCTAAGATAAGCAAAGAATGACTACAATTATAGAAAACACTTCAATGTTTACAGAAATCAAGGCTCACATGGAAATGATGAAAAAAAAAAAAATGAATACAAGAACGTGTTATACATCATGTGATAAAACATAAATTAATGGTATAAGCAGAAATGCCAAGACAACTGACACAAATACAAGACATGTTGTAAACAGGAATTGCCAATCGAAGAACACATTAGAACACAGAAAACCAATGGGAAGATCTCTGATGTAACTGTGGAATACACATTGCATCATACAGTAGTGACTGATGCAATCCTTAATCGTATTATCGTCATACTATTTAATAGAAATCAGTGTGTACTAGCTGATAATTTATAGTCTTGCAGTAGTTACTACTAAAAAATGAATGTTTTTATGTTTCAACTTTGATAATAAGAAAATAAAATTTGACATTTTTTTTTTTTTAAAGCAAGGTTTAAATCACATGGTTTAAAAAAACATGTAGTTGAAAACACTGTGGTTTAAAGTTTAAACCAACCAACCCTACTGTACTCTGTTTTTTTTTTTTTTTTTTCTTAATTTGATCTACATAGAAGTCTTTTAAAAAGAACTGTGTTATGACCTATTGAATAGGTGATAATTAAACTTGTATTTATATAGGTAAAATTAATTTTTCACCTAGAATATAAGTTGTAAATGGAATACACCTTTGACTATATCTTTGTATGTAAATGTATCTTTGTATGTCCATATTCATCTGGAATTCTGATGTATTAAGATATTGATGTTGTATTTTGTATCCTTTACAAGTAGATTTATTGGAGGTACAATTGCATTGAAGCACCTTTTGTTTCTCACAGTTTAACTGTCAAATCAGCAATAAACTTGCATTTCTCTTTCCAAAAATAATGAGCACAGTTACATGTATTTTGATTTTACATGTTTTAATTATTATTACATTTCAACAAAATATCAGGTATTTTATGAAACCATTATATTTTTGTAACTAAATCAATGTGAGATATTGCAGGCATTTTTGTCTTCCATTCATACGTATGACAAATCTGCCAACTGTCACAATTTAATCGTATTTAGTAAAATTACTAGCCGAATACCTGTTAAAAATCAACGGTTTCACAATAAGAAACACCCGAATAATGTTAATTTTTGAAATTCAATTTCTTCTGTGGTCCTTTATAAACTGTTCACCCGTGCACCAAATTTCAAATATTCGTCTCACTTCAGACTGGGAATTTCTCATTTATTCAGCTAAGTAAACATTTAAGTGTTGGCATCCCTAAATTAGCGAATAATAGGAAGCTGAAATTATACACTTTATTTCTATGGAACAATCTATTCTTGAACCAATTTTAAAGTCTCTATCTCATTGCAAAGTCTGTTTTACTATCATTACACATTTTGAACATTTTGCTGTGGAGCACCCCCCCCCCCCCCCCCCCTCTCCTTCCACAGAAATTTTTAAAAACTTAAATTTTTTTTAACCTTGCGATTGACTTGTATATTGAATATGTCCTGTGTAAAATTTTTTAATTCTCCATCTCACTTAAAAGAAGGCATTTATCATTTATTCTTCAAATCGAACATTTTGGTGTGGTAAACCCTAAAGTAGTAAATATTGAAAAACTAAAATTGTGCACTTTCTTTTTTTTTTTTTAACTATGCTCCCATACATCAAATTTAATGTCTCTCTCTCATCACAAAGTTTGCTTTTCCATTGTTTCACATTTCGAATGTTTTGATGTCGAGCACCCCTCTACAGAACATTTTTAAAACATTCAATTTTTCCAGAGGGTTTTATTAAACCATTGACCTGTGTACCAAATTGCAAGACTCTGTCTCATTTAAAATCGACATTGTTCATTTATTCGGAAAATCAGACATTTTAGTGTGCAGCGCTCCTAAAGTACCAATTTTTGGAAAACTAACATTGTGAACTTTCTTCTTTTCCAACTTTCTACCATTATATCAAATTTAAAATCTTTATCTGGTTGGAAAGTATGTTTCTCTATCATTTTACCTTTTGAACGTTTTTGTGTGGAGCAGCACCCACTCCCTTAAATGAAAATTTTGAAAATCTCTGTTCTTCTTGGTTTTTTTGTTAAACAATTGGCCTATGTACCAAATTTTCAGCCTCTATCACATTTTAAAGGATGCGTTTTTCATTCATTCAGAAAATCAAACATTTTGGTGTGCGGAACCCCTTAAAGTTGCAAATATTGGAAAACTAGAATGTACACTTTCTTTCTTCCAAACTATCTACCCATACACCAAATTTGAAATATCTATCTCATCCCGAAGCATGTTTTTTTATTAATTCACTTTTCGAACATTTTTGTTGGGAGTACCTACCCTAAAATGACCATTTTTGAAAAATTCCATTCTTGTGTTTTTTATCAGATGATTGGCTCATATACCAAATATAAAGCCCCTATTCTATTTTAAAGAATGTGTTTCTCATTTATTCTGAAAATCGAACATTTTGGTGTATGGCACCCCCTAAAGTAGAAAATATTGGAAAACTGAAATGATACAATTTCTTCCTTCCAAACTATCTACCTGTACACCAAATTTGAAATCTCTATTCCATCCCGAAGCATGTTTTTTTTTATCAATTCACCTTTTGAATGTTTTTCTTTGGAGCACTCTCTTAAATGAACATTTCTAAAAAATTCTATTGATCTTAGGTGTTTTCATCAAATGATTAGCCCATATACCACATTTCAAGCCTCTATCAAATTTTAAAAGAGTCGTTTCTCATTTATTCAGCAAATCGAACATTTTGGTGTGCGGCACCCCTTTAAGTAGAAAATATTGAAAATCTGAAACTGCATAATTTCACTAGCGTCTACAGCTCGCAGATTTTCGATTTATCAAAAACGCTGCAGCACTCAGTTTTAATTTTTACGCATGCACATGAACTTCGGGCGATGATGTGGATTTCGCGGAGCTCGATGTTTGTTCTTGCAGTTTCTCTTTCTACACCGGTTTATAAAGTAAATTTCTCGATTTAAAGGAATAAATTACATGATCTACGATTTCATGTAGGAATGGGGGCTCGATTGACAAAGATCGTAGATAAACTTTCTTATCAGTTTGTAACGAAAGTAGCTTAAATTCATTTTTTGAAATTAAAATTAAATTTAACCACTCGTTATAGAATTGGCGATGAAATTTATTTTTAACTTTGCAACATGTTTAAAAATCAAATATCTGTTATTTTCATTTTACTCATGAAAATTCTAATGTTAAATAATGCTTTTTAATATTTTTATATCAGCACACACATTTTAATATACTAGAGAGAGCTCTCCCCCACCCACCACGAATCAAAATGGAAATGTGTAGCTTTACTATTAATATGTGTACACAGATCAGTTCGAATAAAAAATAACTGTTGTAGATGTAACTTAAATATAAAATAAATTTTAAATCATGAGTTCAGAAAAAAAAAACAATATTGTTTCTCAACAAAGGGAAAGTGAGGATTTTATCTGAATGCTGATGTAACACAATGCAGAATGTGATTTTTTAGATTTTTTTTTTTAAATATAAAACATATTCATTTTAACCCAGGGCACCTTTTCCTGAAAAACCACTCCAACCTCCCAAACCAACAAGCTCTGTGTTCTGTTTTTAACTGCATTAGTATACTATTCTTAGCCTGAACTCATTTATATTTAAACTATTAAAAGCAAAATATTTGCAAATTACTTAATAATTTTAACTGTACAATACTCCCAAGATAAGTATCTTTATCACATTTTGTGACCATTCATTCATACAAGTGATATCATGGATTGATACTGACCCTTTTTTTATGGTTTGAATTCCTTTTCTATAAAAATAACTCTTGATGACATTTTTATACACATGTATATATATATACACATGTATATATATATACATACACATTGCAGGGGGCATATTTTAAACAGACGAAGGAAGAGTTTTGCAGGGGAAATTTATCAAAAATTAATTAAAATGCAGGTTTACAATATCATCATGGAGAGATTTGCCAAAAATGTTTCAGTGGTTGGTGTGAACCCCCCAATCCCTTATATATGTATGTATATTGATGAGATAATGTTAGTTTGACTGTGAAACAAAAATTTGGCTTTATAACAGCTTAGATGTAACTTCGTAAGTGTTTCATATCCTTTAGAAGGCAATGTTTAAAATTCAACTAGAATTTGAGAATAAATTCACGAAACATTGGTAACATTTTATTACATAAACTAATAAAACAAAATTTAAAAAAAATAATAAATATTACACATATCATTATATTAAATAATATTTTGTGTATTTTACACACGAATAGATTCAAAATCATGAAGGTAATAGAATATCTAAAAATTACCGAAGCATTACTGAAATGTTTAGTTTTAAACCTCAAAATATACTTTTTAATATTTTTTTCTAATTTTTAAATTATGGATCAAGGGTCAGCAATCTTTCTACATTGTTAATTTATACTTCTAACATTTTATGTTAACTTAAATTTAATTTCTCAGCAGGTATTGATATTCAACAGTATTGGTACAATTAATTTTGAAAAACAAAGATCAAATTATAGAGTTACTGAAAAATATTTTTTTTATTTTTAGCGACCAATTAAACTTTTCGATTAAAAGGCTGTGAATTACTAAATTCACCAATGGCTATTACTTTAATTGGATGATGCATTTATGATTTTCATTTATGAGCTTTTAAATTTTTTGAGGTGTTATATTTTTTGTATACTACATATGTATCAATTAAATATGCTTGGTGTTCATAATTTGATATGCATTTAAATTTTGATGTGAAATTTGCAATTCAATCATTTTCTCTTTTTCTCTTTATATTTAAGTTACATCTACAACCGTTATTAGAATTTACATGAGTAAAATAAAAATAACAGATATTTGATTTTTAAACATGTTGCAAAGTTACAAATAAATTTCATCCCAAATTCCATAACGTGTGGTTGAATGTAATTTTAATTTAAAAAAATGAATTTAAGCTACTTTTGTTACAAACTGATAAAAAAAAATTATCTACGATCATTATCAATCGAGCCCTCATTCCTACATTAAATCGTAGATCATGTAATTTATTCCTTTAAATCACGAAATTTACTACATTAAATCGTAGATCATGTAATTTATTCCTTTGAATCGTGAAATTACCGGCATAGAAATAGAAACTGTAAGAACAAACATATTGAGCACCGCGAAATCCACATTATCACTTTCACGCGCATGCGTAAAATCCGAAACTTGCTGCTGCAGCATTTTTGATAAATCGAGAATCCACGAGCTGTAGACGCTAGTCATACTTTCTTCCATTTGAATGATTTACCCATACACCAAATTTGAAGTCTCTATCTCATTGCAAAGTATGTTTTTCTATCATTTCACTTTTCAAACGTTTTGACTTGGAGCATCCCCTCTACAGAACATTTTCAAAAAATTTGATTTTTCTTGGGGGTTTTATCGAACGATTGACCCATGTACCAAATTGCAAGTCTTTATCAATTCGGAAAGTGCCTAGAAAAAGCATAACAGACAGACACTTGGCAATTAATATATATAGATATGATTTTGTCACCAAAACTACAATTTTTAAAGAAACTTGTGTTTTCCTTCTTATTTTCCCCTTTTCAAACAGAAGTAGGAAAATTTTCCACATAATTTATTTTTCTCGGAGAGGTTTTCGATTTCTTCTAACAAGTTCTCCTATTCTGTTGAATTTTTGAAAAAAGTGAATTTTCCACACATGTTGGTTTAAATGAAAGTTAGATTTCTGGTGAAATTTAAGTGTGAAATTTAGTGTTGAACTCGAGTGAAATGAACTCAACTGTGAAATGAACTCTGAAATTTGTTAGGTGCGAATTTAAATTTTACCTTACAAAATTATATTTAGATTTAAGATTTTTAATTATCAATCATTTTTATTCATTAATTATTTTAAAAGATTTATTTGTGTTGCACCTTTTTATATATATTTACAATTAAGTTCAATAAAGATTTTACTCATTACTCTCTTTATATATATAAAGTGCTATTCAATAACTTCAATGCCTGATCATGTAGTTTTTCCCAAAATTGTTTTCTAAATAAAATTTACATATTCCAAATACACTCAATAAAATTTCTTATGCTTTTATCCATCCTTATTGTTTGGCCTGTGCTCATTTCTTTAATGTTTACTTTTCAAAATTCATACCACCTCAATAAATTCCAGAGATCCACTTACCTCTATGTACCTAAAATTTTATCAGTAAAGCTAACACACAAAAAAAAACTCAACTGAATTTGTGCCATACTAAACTTTTATTTAAACAACTGAAAGATTTGAGAGTAATCACATCTGGCCAATCATATAAGAATCAAGATAACCTTATTCCAGCAAAACATTTATTAAAATGTTTACAATTAAATTATAAATTTACACACCTAGATTTTAGATTCTTTGGTCTGAAGACCAGAGATGGTCAGCCTGGACATGCCCACCAAAATGAAACTCAAAAGTTAAAATTAATAAATACTAATTTTGAAATTAAAGGTGAACATGTTCAAAATAAATTATTAAAATTATTTAAATTAAAAATACAAATTAAATTTATAAAATCTGTAGAAACTTTGTTTACTGCTCTGTTTACTATGGATAAAATGTCATTTGGACAATGATATTTTACGTGTCCGAATGTAGATGGCAGAATTTAGATGTCCTAATGTAGATGTGACCTCAACTCCAGCACCAGGGCCAAACAGGGTGGAACAGCACTAGAAAAACCCATTTCTTTTTTTTATTTTTGTCTATGACACATTCAGGACGTATTAATATTAAAAATTGGTAAAATAAATTTGGTGATCATTTTAGCACTCAAGTTATGTGTTGAACCACAAGTGCTCTTGTTGGCATGATATTTGATGAAACTGGGGGAGAATCATCCCCTCACTATACTTAGAGAGCACAACCTAGACACTTATCGTGAGGTATAAACTTACAGGGAACAAATCACCGACGCTATTATTTAACGTCGACTCCGGAGCAAAATAAACTACTTGCAAATGGCCAATTTCTCAAAAGATAGCAGCACCATGTTTGCTGAGGAACACTATAGCCCATTTAATGGTGGCTACATAATTTCTTATGGTGTGTGTAGCCAAGGAGCTGCGGAATTTTACTTTTGAACAGCACTAGATTTGTTAGCTGATCGATAGTTGCATAGCTTGATGAAGGTATAGAGCATATGTTGAGTGTGGCCCGTCATCACCGCTTTCAACCAAAGAAACAGAACAGGGACTTGATTTGTAGACACTTTCAGATTGATTAAAGGCACACAAATTAAGAAAGAATGAAACACAACAGATTCTACCATTGTTGAGATAGATCAGAAGTTAGAAACTTTACTGATGACCGCGGGTTGTGGGCACCCTTGCAAGAGCACCGGACTGCAGCATCTAAAAAGATCATGTCTCACATTCTACACCTCAGAATACAATGTCCTGCCAATGAGATTTTTATTTCCTAAGAACCGCCAACCTTGGCCAGTGAAAACTTGTGTATCACATTATGCACCTATGCATACCCTGTGAAGAAAAATAGAATGCCATAAGAAAAACATGAGGCTTGAAATTGCCTCAAAAATCTCAGCCTTAACTACCCTGAACCCAGGGTTGAGTCAGAGTTAAAGAATATCTGCAGGCACCCCAAAACATGTGTCACATCGCTTATCATAAACCAGTGAGGCTTTTTACTCTTAAAAACATGCATTTTTTTTATCAATTTGCTGAATAAGAAGTCCAACCAAGAGAGAGAGAGAGTGAGGCCACAAAAAAAAAGCATACAGGGAACATTGGTTAATTAGCAAAGGATTAGAGAAATATATTTAGCATTTTCCGAATAATTTGCAGGTAATTTAGAATATTGTGATGCCAGAAAGGGATAGTAAATTAATGTTAACAGGACATAAATCATCGAAATACACAACAAAGAATTAATTTAAAATTTAGAAAGGAAAAATTCATGAGGTACATTATAATTCTCTAATTAAATTCTCTACATGCAATTCTCTCATATTAATACATTTTTCTTAAAAATTAATATTTTATAAAAATTTAATAATGTTGAATTTAATTATCAACAGCATAAAAAGCATTTATTGATTAGATGTAATTAGTTTCTCAATAAAATCTTGATGTAAGGAAAAAATCCCTACATTCTGTTTATCCGGGCCAACGGCCGTACCGTGCTGAAAACACCGGTTCTCGT
Organism: Amaurobius ferox; assembly: GCA_951213105.1. Taxonomy (NCBI): domain Eukaryota; kingdom Metazoa; phylum Arthropoda; class Arachnida; order Araneae; family Amaurobiidae; genus Amaurobius; species Amaurobius ferox. The sequence continues at coordinate 80,969,317 of OX578139.1, read as the reverse complement.
TAGATCACCGAAGTCAAGCAGCATCGGGCGCGGTTAGTACTTGGTGGGTGACCCCCTCGGAACACCGCGTGCTGTTGGCCATCTCGGGTGCGGTATCCCCGTGGTTTGCGCGCTAGATTTGCACGCTACCACAAATGCCGCCGTGTTCATGCGGAGTACGATCACGTTAAACATGTGGGTCCGTAAGTCCTTCCGAGAGGTTGGTGGTTGGGGAAGGAGGGTACGGTCCCTGTGGATGCCTCCCCCACTGGGTTCCGGTCTAAATTGGGTGGCACTTCCCGGCCGTCCATACAGTTACCTTACACCTTTTTGGTAGGTCGGGCGGTCTGGGTCTCAACATCAACAACATTCTGTTTATCAAAAATTTATATAGCTGAAATGGGTTTCAAAAATTATCACCACACGTTATGTTATATTTTTGGATTCTGAAAGGTTAACAGTTCTGGTATGATTTTGCATTAAGTTTAAAGATGAATTTACTTTTATGTAGTAAAATATTTAAATATTTTCCCTGTTACATTAGTAATAACACTTTTCTCCCTCTAATTTGCATTTCATCTTACATACTTCCATTGAGAGCTGTTATGTTTCTTTTTGACTAATATTTCATCTGCTAACATAAATAAGTAATGATTTCATAAATTATGTCACATTGATATGTTTAGTTTTGAAATGTATGTGCTTTTCTTCTAACAATTTGCTTTTTCTTTAGGCTGTTAACATCTGATATCAATTATTTTTCCAATGTTGTATTGTTATTTCTGATGTAGTTAGGAATTTGCTAATCCTTTTTTGCATCTGAATGCACAATTTTCATTTGACTATTCAGTTTACTGTAATTTTGTATATTTAGTTTATATTTTCTCCTATTTTTGCTTGCTATAGTGGAGAGGAAAGGTTGTGGAAAAAGAATTGGTATATTTACTTTTTCTGTCTTTTCTCTCTTTGTGAGTAATTCTTTGAAAATATTGCTTATTTATTTTATACTGACACAGGAGGCTTATCTGCCATTTAGAAACACATAGGTACCATTATTGTTTCATTGTTATTCTGGTTTTGTTTAATTCTTATTTATTTTATTTTTTTTTATCAAGAATGCTTTCTATTTCATTATGATAGATTACTTTCAAAGTTTTACTTCTGTCATGCATGAATTAACAGGGCTATACCCAAACTGAAATTAATACATATTAATCATAGATGTAAAATAATGTATTCATTTAGTTTTTGAATTACACATTCTGTTCAACGTTTTATGTTTTATCAATTTTTACTCGTGAAAACCCAAAAAATTTGAAGCTGTATGAAATATCATATTTGGATTTTACTTTCATAAATTCCTGTATAATATTATCCAAATTAAAATTATCAAGTATGTCTTACTCCATTTCAATGATGGCCAAATTACTTTATCTTGTCTGGAGATAGTTACCTTTAATATTGAAAAAAGTTGCTTGCTTGATTCTCTAGATATATTTAGGGTTAGAAAAATTCTCAAGACAATAACTATATTTAGAAATACAGAGACATTTTTTAAAAAATTATTAAAGCACTTTTTTTTTTTTTTTTAAATATTGAAAAATATTGTGATTGTGCCCAGTAAAACCAATTTGAATTATTTTCTTACAGTAAATAGATTCCTATTATCTATGTCTATTTCCCTGACTGTTGTTATGGGTGAGATAATATTATAAAGTATTACAATAAATAGTTCATTATCCAGCCTACTAAATATTTTAGGTACTAAATTATAAGAATTTTCAATTGCTTTTCTCCCTGGAATCTTTGTGATAGGGATATTATTGCTTGATTTAATGGTTCAAAAGTAAAAATGTATTTGTAATTTCACTTTTATTTCTGCTATCCTTCATCCTCATGTTTACAGTCATAGAACCCACATTTAGGTGACTTTCTCAAAGCTAAGATTACAGTCTCATTGTAAATAGCAGTATCCATGGAACATACTTATGTACTCATCAACATGGAATAGCCAGTATCTGCAATGGCAACAAGAAAATGTACTATGTGTCATAATATCACAAACCTCTTTGGGAACGGACAAATTTGAACCCACCACATAGCTTCAGATTTCTTTAGAATTGAGATGCTGTAACAACTAAGTTCATAGTCACAAAACTTGCATCAAAAATTTCTGCTAGGTATCAGTTTTGACCATTTACAGTGGTAGAGGTTAAAAAGGCACAGTTAATGGTCAGAATTGGTAATGTTTGCAAACTTTTAATGGGTAATTTATTAATTTGTAGACTCACTAAGTTTTAGTTTACTTTTTATATGAAAAGCATGATACATTGATGAAAGTACTTCAAGTGCTCATAAAACTTAAAAATCTGTTGAATAAAAACAATGGCATTTATGTTGTTGTGCTTGGGAAATTACCTCTAAAAGACAATAGAATTTATTGATAACACAGTAGGAATTAAGTTTGTTCATTTACCTCAAAGTTATACACTTTGAAATCATACATTTTTGGTGCATTTTATGACCTTCTGCAGCAAATCTCCTCTGGTGATGATTTTTAAAATTATTCTTTTTCATTCCCCTTTCACTGAAATGGATCATATTTCCAGTTACTTATTGTTCATCGATGATATAAGCAAAATAAATATCCAAAGACCATTGAATTAAAATGCAGTATCGCATTTTAATATTCATGAGAGGATCAAATATTAAAAAATCTGGTAATTGATCTTTTCCCATTTTTCAGACATTTAAGAAAGGATTTCCTTCTTTTATTGAGTTGCATTTTTTTTTACAGAAATCAATGATATAAATAATTGTAAAATCTTAAAATTGAAATAAAACCCAATACCACTTATTAATTCACTGAAATTCCAAATGTTAAAAAAGCTGAAACTCAATCCTTTCTTGTTCTTAGAAATTTCAGGAAGGGATTTCCTTCTCCTCTTAATGAGTTACACCATATTTTCAGCTGCTAAAGGAACATTGATGATGTAAACAAAGAGAAAATGTCAAGTTCATGGAAAATGTAACCAGTATCACTTTTTAATATTCATAGAAAAGCCAACTATTAAAAAACTATTTATTGATTCAAGGTGAAATCATTTTCATTTACAAATGACTTGTTCCTGCTGGTAAATTTCTTTCTCTCTCTCTCTCTCTCTCTTGATTGGAAAAATTTAAATTAGCTGTAGTTTTTCATAAACCCCAAAATTCCTAGAATCTTAAACATAAAAATGGTCTGGAAAAGATTTATGAAAAACATTTAGGTAATATTTTTCAGAAATTTTTACACTGATTATGCTATTATGTTTATACACACAGATTATTGTGCTAATTTTTTGTTTCAAGGTTATAATAAAATTAGCTGTGTCAGATCAAGCTTTTTGGGACAGTATTGTAAATTTAGTTATTTAACCCACCAAATCTAGTATTTGTGTGGACTTGCCGGGTTAGATACTTTTTTTATATAGTAGTCTCTTATTAGGCAACCCAGACTTTATCATTTAGTATTGCCTTACTGCTAACCCATAAGATAATTCGCTGGGTTTCAAATATTCAAGAGAGAAAACCTAACGCGAGTTCCTAAAAATGGTCAATAGATATTTTTCTCTTTGAAAATGAATTAAATATGAATAAAGTTTTTTCTTTATTTGCAATGTAAAAATATTTTAGTAATATAAAATCTCAAATAATCTTTTTTTTTTTTTTTTTTCAGATCACTGTGTTCACTATTATGATTTAAGAAATACTAAGCAAGCATATGAAGTTTTTAAAGGTCATAAAAAGGCTGTTTCCTATGTAAAGTTTTTAAATTTTCATGAGCTTGTTTCAGCGTAAGTAATTTTTACCTTTTCATTTTGACACTGTAGCGTAATATGCAATATTTAAAGCAGAAATTTCTTATTCACACATTTCAAACTGAAATTGGTATGCACCATAATATATCACATATTTATTAGTAACTAGCCGCCTTTGGCGACCAGCCTGTTCGCCACCCCTGAAAATTCTGACCGTGGCAAATTCTGACCGTTGCAAACTCGCTGGCGCGAACTACCAGAAAGGTGTAAGGAAACTGTTTGGACGGCCAGGAAGTTCCACCCAATTTAGACCGGAACTCATTGGGGGAGGCATCCACAGGAACCGTACCCTCCTTTCTCTACCACCAACCTCTTGGAATTACTTACGGTCCCACATGTTTAACGTGATCGTACTCCGCGTGAACACGGCGGCAGTTTCGGCAGTGGCGAGAGTCGAACCCGGGCCTACCGAGTGCAATTCATGCGCGTAACCACTTGGCTACCGCGCCCTCCGCAACAAACTCCATAACTTTCTTTTTATTTACCCAATTTAGACCGGAACCCAGTGGGGAAGGAATCCATAAGGACCGTACCCTCCTTCCCTACCACCTACCTCTCGGAAGGACTTACGGACCTACATGTTTACCGTGATCTTACTCCGCCTGAACACGGCGGCAGTTTAGGCAGTGGCGGGAACCGCTAACCACTGGGCTACAGCGCCCTCCGCGACAATCTCCTTAACTTTCTTTTTTTCCAATGTAAATTTGTTTTGGTCCGTAAGTCATCGGAAGGACATACGGACGTGAACATGGCGGCAATTTTGGGAATCGAACCCGGGCCTACCAAGTGCAAATCCCGCGCGCTAACCACAGGGGTTCTTCGCCCTCCGCGACATTCTCCATAACTTTCTTTTTATTCACCCAATTTAGACCGGAAGGCAGTGGGAGAGGTATCCACAGGGACCGTACCCTCCTTCCCCTACCACCAACCACTCGGGAGGACTTACGGACCCATATGTTTAACGTGATCGTACTCCGCGTGAACACGGCAGCAGTTTTGGCAGTGGCGGGAATCGAACCCGTGCCTACCGAGTGAAATTCCCGCACGCTAACCACTGGGCTACCACGCCCTCCGTGACAATTTCCATAACTTTCTTTTTATTCACCCAGTTTAGACCGGAAGCCAGTGGGGGAGGCATCCACAGGGACCGTACCCTCCTTCCCCACCCACAAAACTCTCGGAAGGACTTACGGACCCACATGTTTAACGTGATCGTACTCCCCGTGAACATGGCAGCAGTTTTGGCAGTGGCGGGAATCGAATCCGGGCCTACCGAGTGAAATTCCTGCGCGCTAACCACTGGGCCACCGCGCTCTACGCGACAATCTCTATAACTTTCTTATTATTCGCACAATTTAGACCGGAACCCAGTGGGGGAGGCATCCACAGGGATCGTGCCCTCCTTCTCCTACCTCCAACCTTTCGGAAGGACTTACTGACCCATACGTTTAACGTGATCTTACTACTTAAAATCTTTAAAAAATATTAGAAATCGAAATTCAGATTTGAAATTGACATATTTTTACTCGCAATTGTCTGCTCTTTCCGATGGTGTAATTTGTTTTTTTCTACGACGTCTGGATAGTGGAGAAAAAAGGGCAAAAAACGGTCGAAATCGTATAAAACATTAAAAAAATTTTAAAAATCGGTTTTCACGTGTCCCCTTCCCTCCCCCCCAGGTCTCCGATTGCCAAATTTCGTAGCTCTCCGACGCGCGGTCGCGAAACGTATAGTGTATAAGACAGACACACAGACATTGCCTTTTATTATATAGAAGACTATGTGTTACTTACAATACAATTGGAAAGCAGTTACTGTTAAGATCATCACATGATAAAGATATTGCTTCTTAAACATTGGACTTTTACTTACAAGGTGTAATTCAACTTTAATACCAAGACAGATGTTTGAAAGCTCTAACAGCCATTATTTATTAATTTCATCAAAAGTTACCTTGTTAGACATTAACATCCAGTAAAATCTGATCACTACATGTTCTGACAAAAATTGGTCATTTAGAGCAGGGATCACACTCCTGCACCATGTGTGCCAATCCTGAAAAGCTGATGCATTATGATACAAAACCATAAAATTTTGTTTTCCTGTGCTACGGATTGGCTATGTATTTAAAAAAATTTCACTTGTATTTTAAAGTTATTGTTTTTGCTATTATTTTTTAAATGCTCATAGTACACTAAAAAAAATGCTTCCAATCACAATTGTGTGGAATATAATTAAAATATTAGAGATTGAAAATTTTTTAGTTTCTCTTCCCCCAAAATTTGCACTTTATGGGCAAATCAAAAGTAGAAAAAAAGAAGCAAAACATCTCCTTTCACTTCACCTCTCTTCCTGCCCTCCCGTTTCTGCTCATTAAACTACTATATGTTTCTTTTTTTTTTACAAAGTACAAATTTTGCTGAATTATTCTTTGTTTGGTGCCAATTTGGGGCAAAAGTTCTGAAAATTTGAACTTTTTAGGAATTTTTGCAATCAATATTTACAAATACAATTACTCTGATTACAATTATTTCATGTTCCTTTTTTTTTTCCATGTAGCTGGAGATATATACTTTCCGAAAAATTTTCCCCGAAAATTTTCCATAGTGGAAAATTTTGAAATTATTCTTTGTATTACATTTTAACTAAAATAATATGTTCAGTGACTTTTAAAAGCATTTATTCTTATATTACAGCTACAGTTAAGCATATATTATATAATAAGGCTAAAAAAAGTTTAAATCTAGAAATATATATGAAAAATTCTAGGCATGAAAATTTCGTATATCTGTATACTGCAGTTAGCAGCTACAATTTATTATTTTCCTTAAATACACTTGCTTTTAAAAACTTTTAAAAAATTCTATTACATCTATAATAATGTTTTTTATCTTTAAAATTGCAATTTTAAAGCATTGCATAAAAGGAATAAGAAGGAGTGAGAAATAATTTAAATTTGCTAAAATACCTTATCAGAATTATAAATAATTTACTATTTATTATAGTTATAAAAAATAGGTTATAAAATATAATAAAAAGACTAATTATAATTGGAAAATACATTAAATATTATATTGCATTTCTTTCAATACTTACTGATAATTTAAGGAACACATTCTACTATCTTAAAAAATAACACAAATGGAAAATAAATTACTAGTTTATTATATGTATAAAAATAAATTATTAAATATATAAATATATTATATGACAAAAATAAATTAATAAATGTTTGGAATTAAGCACTTTTAAAAATAAATTATTTTTATATAATATTAAAATTTGTTTAAAAAATACCTGCTTGTAATTGAATGAATGTGTGCCATGAAAAGAAAAGACAATTTGCAAGATGAGTTAAGCATATATTTAGTGCTATTAAAGAATTTTCTCTCAGCAGAGCCCACAGAAACATTCCATTTTTTTAGTATTTTTATAAATTTTGAAAAACTTAATACTGAAAGCTTCTCAATTTTATTTTTTCTGATAATGAGTAAAATGTCACTTGTACTCATTTGGTTGTCATTCATTCTCTTTAAAATAAAGCACATATACACATATTTGCCCCCCCTCCCCTCCTTTATTTTCCTTTTCAAAATTAGAAAACTCAACAAAAAAATTTCTTATAAAGCTATTTGTTTTACAGAAAATTAGTTTAGAAAGAGTATTACATTCTATTTTCAAATTAATAAAAAAGAAAGAAAAAAAAAAAGAAAATTTTCCCATTTCCATCCGATCTACATCTCTACATGTAGCTATCCATTCAGTAACTAGCCTAATTGTTTCGAAAATTTGAAAAATTTAATACATTTTTAAATATTTGTAAAAAAAAATTTTTTTTAAGGGTAAATAGAGGAATTAGGGGGAAAGCTATTTCCGCAGTGAGAAAAAGTTAGAAATTCATTTTTTGTTTGAACCAGAGATAGATAAATTTCCAAGTACCTCTAGAAACTGAATTTTTCAAAAAGTCGATGGTTTTTCTTTTACAGATTTATTAAAATTTCAAAAAAGCTACTAAAACGTATTAAGAACAAAAACCCATTTCCCCGTTCCTCTTATCACTGAACAAATATTGGAACTTGGCATCATAGACATCTGTCGCCTGGGTAAGTGGCAGTTAAAATAAAAAAAAAAATTAAATTTAAGAAATAGAGGTTTGTTTTGTTTGAAATATAAGATTACATCAATATTATAAGTAATCCCTGGAAAAAATCACATATAAAAATACACTTGATAAAAACTTCAAAAGATATTTTTATATCAACAATTTCAAGTTATCAAATCTCATGGTAAATACATCAACCTATAAACTTTAAAATCAAAGACAACCAAATAAGTGGTTGAAAAGTCATTTATTAAAATCTCCTTATAATGATATACAAAATCTCATAGCCAAAGTGCTTTTAGACATTATCATCCCCTTCATCAGTGGCGAAGTAAAATAAAGTGTGAACAAGTGCCTAAATATAGGCCATATCCGCCAGGCAAAATGAAAAATAAAACGGTTTTAGGATGGATGCAACACTAAATATAAAATAAAAAAAACTTTAAAAATCACGATTTTGACACAAGATAGATGGCATTGATCATTTAAACTCAAATATATTGTAATTGCGCTGTTTCAGAATATAGATGCACAGAAATTAAGCATAAATAAAACTGTTTTAGTACGGATACAACACTAAATATAAATTAAAAAGAACTTTTAAAATCATGATTTTGACACAAGATGGATGCCATATTATGTTTTGAAGTGGGTCACGTGATCTCTTCATATAATATGGGTATAATTATTATTTTAATTTTTATTTACAAAACTACCGAATATATTTTGCTGAAATTTTTTTTATATTTTTTATGAGATAATTTGAATATTTCCTAAAACTGTCGAAGCAATTTGTGAATTTTAAATTTGTTTAAAAAATGTTTGAAAAATTAGGTCCCATAGGGTTCAATGTATTTCATTTTTTCAACCCGGGTTCAATCCAAAACTAATTGGGTGATATTATTCATTTATATTTCCATAGGCACCACAAACCATCTGAACAACATACTAAAATTTCATTTTGATAAAGTCATTTTATGGCAGCTATGCAAATGGACATACAGACAGACAGAATGAATGAACAAAGTCATAAATCCTTTTCAACTATGGTGTAAAGCGTTAATAAAAAATAATTCTGTCCACGGCTCTTGCCCAGTATGTTATTAACGATAATTTTCAGCCTGTGTTTCATAAAACTTTTCTTTTAATTAGCTGCAATAACCCCCCATAAAATTTTACTTTATGAACCCCTTTTTATTTATATTTACCATAATTCTATTTATTATTTTGACCCCGTTATGACCCTCAGTTATGCTTGGCGACTCGTTCTTTACTCTCTGCGACTCGTTCTTTACTCTCTGCGAATCAAGCCTTTATATGATTTTCTAAAAATTCAATAGCAGTTGCTTACACTGTACACACACTCTAAGAAACTCAACCATAACTGACTGGATAATGAAATGTCGACTGAGCATAAATGCAGCCAAGCATTAGACAAAATTCAATTTTGTAGATATTCATGTTGGTTATTAAACTCTTATTTCTTATTGTAATATGCATTTTTATGATTATTTATTTTACCTTGTTTTTTAAAAATTGAATATATATAAATTGATGTATGTAATTTTGTATGTAGTTGATATATGTAAATTTTGCCTTGTGGGTATGGCCTATATTTAGGCACTTATTTTACTTCACCACTGATGAAGGGTATGATAATGTCCCAAAAGCGCTCTGTGGTTTGGTATGTTATTATAAGGAGATTTTAATAAATGACTTTTTAACCACTTATTTGGTTGTCTTTGATTTTAAAGTTATCAATTAAGATTAGAGTTTCATTCTACTTATGATTTTCTCTAAAGACCTTGGGTCGTTCCAATTCTTGAAAAGGGATTTACATGTTTCATAATAACAATCTTTAAGTGACTTCTCCCTGACCTACTCTACAATAGATCCACTCAACTTGCTTACACTGAACCAGGGTTCCCACTAAGTCAGGAAAAGAGGGGGAGAATTTCTCTCCTTCCAAAAAATTTTGGGAGAGATTTTCTGTTATAAGGAGAGACACTTAAAATTTCATTTTTTTTACCATGCTAATTTAGAAAGTAATAAAAAAGAAAGCATTAACTATAACTCATATTCTTCGGCATTTAAATTTTTTAATTCTTAAAACTAACATTCTTTTAACATTCTTACTAACATTCTTTTTAAAAATTAATTAGGAGTCGTTTAAGTATTAAGTAAGCACATTTTTGGTATTTTTATAGCTCCCCTCCCCACTTGTTAGCAAAAATACTCAAATTCCTGACTTCCCCCATGCTTACGTTATGATTTTATTTGCTGACATAAAAACGTCTACATGGGTTATTTTATGTAAAATGACTCACATGCGAATTTACGATTTTTTTGTCTGTAAACTGATAAAGTCGAGGGCCGACTGTATTTACTTTATTTTGATTTTTAAAATCATATTATGATCAATTTTGATGCAGCAATAGCAATTAAAAACTTTAACGATTTTTGATTGCCGAAGGCGAATATCGACGAAAACTATTTCTCTAGGCAAATAGAATTAGGTAATAAATTTGACTTTATGTTTGAAAATGGATTTTTTTTTGTATTTTTTACAAAACTTGCAGTACATAAGGATTGCATCATCCTTTTGTTGAATCTCAAGCCACTCATGTGATTTTAGCCATTTTGTTTGACTCGACTTTTTCTTTTTGTTTTCAAAATAGCCCTTTATTTCATAAATAATACGTTTGTAAAATAATTTTTCTGTATAAAACGCGAAACAATTACAAACACTGTAGTCGATGCAAACAGATTGGAAAAGTGAGAAATATTTTTCAAATTAAACGAGGTATGCCGAGGATAGCGTACAAATGCAGATTTTCGTGATGCTGCTGCAAAATAACCTTTCATTTTATTAATAATACGGTAGAAAAATGGTTTGGTTTTTATTATTTGTATATTAAACGACATAATTATAAAAAAATTCAGTCGATGCAAATATATTGTGAAAATGGCAAAAAGATATTCATTGGTCATCTCTCCTCAGAAAATGTGGGAATCGCCATATGCGAACGCCGTTTTCGCAATCGCGGAGAAACAGATTTTCAGATCATATAAGAAAGGAATGTCTCTGATAAAAAATTCGTTGCTTTGTTCAAATTTTGTAACATTTTTTGGGCATATATGGCCAATTTCACGACATTTTCGGGATTTTTGTAACCTGTAGACATACTGTGTACGGGGGAAAGGATTTTCGTCCGCGGAAAGAAGAAAATTTCTCGAGCAAAACACAAAAAATGCGGGAAGTACGCGGAAAGAGCATAATTCAAATCCGTGAAAGAATCCTATAAAAAAGAAGCAAAATTTTATTTGATCGAATTTGCCACCCGCGCAAGCTGAGGGGGACACGTATAGTTTTCTATAAAATATCTCTCTAATTAGAAACACGTAGTACTTTAGTGTACCCAAATCGCGATCCGCGACCGCTCGGCAATCGGCCCGCGATTCGCAGTAACGAGGCAACTGATCGCGATTTGCGGTCGCGAAGCAATCGGCCCGATCTCCGATGCCCGATAGGGATCGGGCATCGGATTTCTCGGTATCCAATTTAAAGGAAAAAATAGTTTTAGGCCGGAACTGGAGAGAGAGAAATTCTCGCGCAGTCTAAATTTTTACGCGAGATTTTTCATGGATTTCGCGAGAATCTCGCGGGTTCGCGCTGAAATGGGAACCCTGCACTGAACTTCAACCCATGTTTGGTACGGCTGTTGTGGAAGGGGGCGCCATATTTTAAATGACCCACTTTTGGAGCAGCCGTTGTGGAAGATGATGCCCCTGTCCATTTTTAAATCAATGTTTTTATCTATCTTGGCTACTTTTGCTCAAATATTGATGCAATTTTCACATTGTATTTTCAACTCTGCAATGGACCCACTCAACCTGCTTACTCTGAAAGCAACAAAAGTGGGTCAACGACCCACCTTTGTTGCTTTATAACTTCTGTACCCATGAAGCTGGCACAGAACTTGCTAAAAAACTGATTGCTATAAAATCTAGTTGCTGTATGTAGTAACTGCTACCCGTGGGCCCTACAGCTAGTCTAATAAAAAATGTAATCATGGAAAAATTGTTATTCTTTTGTTGTTTATGGTCAATTATTCTATCTGCACTTTCAGACCTAGCCTTTTACTACATTATTTGTGTTATTCATACTATTTTTCTATATTGTATGTTTCTGAAGATGCATAAACATTGTTCAGTTTGAATATTATATTAGTTATATCACATATGGCTACAGTGACCATATTTTCAGGAAAATAAAGGACAAATTTTGGCATTTGTTACAACACATTTCCAAATGAGTTTATGATTGAGGAGGGGGACAGACCTAAAATGATGACTAAAATTAAATATCCCACCTGTTAACCTAAAGTGCTCACTAAAATATAATTATATTTTGTACTAATCTGTTTTGTACTAATCTTTTTATTTAGTCCTAATAATACATTTTTTGTAATTTGATAATTTGATACACTTCTGTGGGCCCCTGGGGAAGGGGTTGCAGCCCAGTAGCCTCCACCTCAGGGTGTGCACCTACATAGTTTAAAACTGAAATAGGTTCAGAATAATTTTAAAAAGATTGGAAAGTATAATTAGCAAAAAATAAAATAAATTATATAAGTAGTAAACATATATGTTTAACTATAGTAATAAATTACATTTGATTGACATTAAAATAATAAATTCAAAAAAATGTTTACTTTTAATATTTCTCGGCTAAATGGATTTTTATTTTAAGAGAAAAAACTTTTTTAAATCAGATTTAAGAAAATCATAAAATTGTAGACAATTCATCTCATGGTTGCATTTTGTGTAAATGTATGCCTCCACAGTTTCAACTCTAAGTTGCATTTTTTTTTTACTTGTCTAAAAGGTATTTATGGTTGAAAATATTTCAGTTGGAGCATTTGATCAATCCTTCATGAAAATAAAGGACAACTTTAAGTTTTAAAAATATATATAAATCTAAAGGACATCTACTTGAAAAAAAAGGACAGTCCTTTAAAATAAAGGATGTATGGTCGCCGTACATATAGCCCCTGACTTTGGTTATTCTAACTTAAACTTATGTTTATATTTTTATACATACAATTATTTTAGATGTGCTTTGACTATGAAAAGTAATGCTTTCTTGGATTTTAAAGAATTTTTTATTTTTTTCAAAATATAGGTCAACAGATAGTCAATTAAAACTTTGGAATGTCAACCAGTCAAATTGTATACGTTCATTTAAAGGTCATCTCAATGAAAAGAATTTTGTAGGACTTGCAACAGATGGAGATTTTGTTGCATGTGGTAAGTGATTCTCTCCCTAATTGAATTTTTATTGCAACATTTTATTACTTTTTTTCTGTGGATTGCATAGTGAAAAAATAAAATCTATCAGAAGCTTGTAACAGTAAAATTAAACAAACAAAATATATGGCAAACATCTAAAAAATTCATGTAGGATGACTATATTTTTTAAATATTGTATTAAATCATTCAAAATATCAAAAATAATAAAACAAATTATTATATTAAATGATGTTCGAAAGTACATATTATGAATGACATGAATTTTAAATTAATTTGCTTAAATGAATTTTTTAAATAACTGTTTGTTTTGTTTCAATAAGCTACTTAATTAAAAAATTAAAATTGTATTAATGATTTGTCTATATCACCATATTACTTCTGGTTATATAAAGTCACAGTTTTATTTAAATGATAAGGATGATCTCAGCATGTGCACAAAACATTCAAAAATTCAAAAATTATAAATTTCTAACCATTTATAAAAAATATTCTCTAATACTGAAATTCAGGCCTAAAAATATATAACTTACCATTTGATTTTAAAAATATATATGTAACTCCACGAACATATTTACAAATATTGTTAATTTTATCATTGAAGAATTATTAGTTTTGACAGTCATTTTTAATTTACATAGCCTGATAAGCTATTTTTGTATTATTTAACACAACATTAGTTTTGACAGTTTTAATAGATTCTCACTTTTTAAATTTAGATTATAGCTTTAGTTTCATTAAAACATTTGTCTGAGGAATCTATTAAGAGTTTAGTAATCTAAAGGCAGACCTGCACAAAGGGCATATCTATCGTTAGCTGTGACTGCTAGAAAAGTCATTGCTAAAAAGTGACTGCTAAAAAAAATTACCGCTAGCTGCAGACTGTATAGCTAATCTGTATTATTAAAATCAGTCATCATATCTATATATATTCTGGAGGTTTTCTTCATGTATATTTTACTTAGGAAGTTTTTCTTGGCATTAAATTGCAGCAGCTGATTTATAGAGTAGCACATGTTGTTATTTAAAAATTAGTTTAGTATTTTTTTTTTTAATTAAGAGCAAAACAAGTAGGTAAAGCTGTTGCTAATTTATGATGAGTAATCATGGCATATTAATGATTCATTTAGCAATTTTATTTTACATTTTGTTTCCAGATAGGAATATACCATATGTTTTGAAATGCATCGTCAGTACTCCTTTATTTTTGTATGAGAGCTCATTTTATTTGTTTTAATTAGGATTTTGATAAACACATTTCTAGTTAACTGGGTGTTCAAGTGAACTGTATTTTAAAAAGAAAATTATAATTTTTATTTTGTAGAGATTAGGTCCAGTCGTTCGGTGAATTATATTTTGAATATCAAGATTTTGAAAAATTATAATTATGATTAATTAGGTGTTTGTTCTGTGAACCTTATTTAAATATATATATATATATATATCAATTTTATGTAATGATCAGACCTGGTTGACCTGTATCTAGTGATATAGGTATTTGATAAATCATATTTTGATTATTTGGGTTAATTATTTTAATACCCATATTTTAAATATGCAAGCATTTACTGAACATTGTTTTAAACACTTATAAATTTAAAATTTTTTAATCAGCTGAACCAAGTTAACATGAACTTGCTTAATCAGGATTGCATATTCTTTACAAATTGCATGGATAACCATAATTTGGTTATCTGGATATACAATAAAAGATTTTTGAAAAATTATTAACCAAATTAAAAAAAAAATTGCAGCTCTCTGTGAAACACAGTAGAATAGAAATATAACAGTCACCAGGCAAAAAATATTCAACCAGGCAAATATTCACCAGGCAAAAAATATTCAACCTACTAATTAATATGAATTAATTGTTTATGCTTGTTTTATATTTCATTAAAAAATATAGTTTTTAATAAAGCAATTTTTTTTATTAATCTATAAAAATGTTAGTTCATTCACTTCTATGTATATTTTTTCCCCAGGCAGTGAAAGCAACTCTCTATATGTATACTACAAAGGCCTTTCAAGTCATGTTTTAACATTCCGATTTGATACAATGAAAAGTATAATTGTAAGTACCAGTAATTTCATTGAATATTTGTTTTCATGCATTATACTGGGGGTACCAAAGTTAATAATAATTAAACACAAAGAGCTACATTATTAAGAAGTTAAATTAAACAAAACATGTTATGAACAAAATACAATTTAAACTTGCAAGCTAAGACTTCGGTTTTTGAACCAATCATATACCACAGTAGTTTGTGAATCTCCAAAACATTCACATAGCAAATTTTGTTATGTAGCTTTTTACTTCCCTTTGAAATTATTCTATTTATACTTTATTTATACTTCTTTATTATTATTAATTACATATTTGTCTTTAATTATATTTACATTTCATTAATCTAAGTTATTATATTTAATCATTACATTTTATTTAATATTATTTTACATTAGCCTGATCGTATAGATTTTGACAATAAATAAAGTTTGCTTTTATAATTTTTATTATTTATTTTGTTTCTTTGTTTTCTTTGGTTATTACCTACAGCTTGGTCTGTGCTCAACTATGTAAACCTTTTAAAAACATCTCAACAACATAAAACCTCTAAGAAAATCCACTTACCTTTTAAATAAATAAATAGCACAGCCAACTACAACTAAAGAATTCACAACTCATTTGTTAAATTAAAATTTAACTTTTATTTTTCAACAATAAAAAAAATATATCATCCTATTCCTTAATTTAAGTTGAATGTATAGTGTTAGTACATTGCAAAAGGGATAATTAAAATTAACTTCAATTAAAATAAAACTCAATTAACACTTTGAATATTCATTGGTAAATTTAAAAATAAAACAAAACCCAGGAAACAGAATCCACTCTGGTCTGAAGACCAGAGTTTGGTCTGCCTGAGGAGCTGTCCACCCAAAACTTAAATTTGAAATAAAAGGAAAATATTAAAAATCACATTTCTTCATCACAATACAGCAATATAGCTTTGTCAAAAATAATCAAGCAACTCATTCTCAACCATTTTTCTTTCTTAATACTCAAACTTTCTCGGTGCTAGCACTTAAACAAATTATTTATAACTCTCTTTTCTTCTTTGGATTTTAATCACGTTAAAAATTAAATGACACTGCTTGCACGCACACGATCACTGAGGGCATTATTTATAACTCTCTTTCCTTCTTTGGATTTTAATCACGTTAAAAATTAATTGACACTGCTTGCACGCACACGATCACTGAGGGCTTGCACACTGATCTTTGAACACTAGCCCTGTTCACACTGGGCTCCCCCAAGACTTGAACACTCGCAAAGGTTGACATGAAAGTAGGTGATAGCCCGTGATGAGTGATGACCATAGAGCGGTAACACTGAGGCAGATCGCAGACAGAGCAATTGATATTGCCAGCGCAATTAAGAGCGCTTCCCAAGGAGGGTAGTCCGTGGGTCACTGATCCAAACCACCTTTTCACTTCCTGTGTGGAAGTTGTCCAAATATGAGGCACGCCCCTGCGATGTCAGGCCATTCTGCACAAATTTAAAACATACTCCCGGCGACCGCGGGATATGGGCGCCCAAGCATTGGGGCCCCGATCCACGGATCTTTTCCGGCGAAAAACACACCACCTACCACAGAGCCGGTCAGCAATCGAATGTCCCAGGCAACACGCCAGCCTCCCAGGAGACGCCAAACTTGGCGAGCCAAACTCTGCGCTTTGCGCCGAGCGCCCACGCATACACTGCGGAAATAAAACGCTGTTATGCCAAGAATCAGAAAAAGAATAACTTCCGCCAAGCGGCAAGCCGCCGCGCAATGGCAACCCGCTAACCCCACCGGATGCAATGCACCCCGAACGCAGGTGTTTTAACTGATAAGCGAGAGAAAGCCAAATTTCGTCTTAAAAAGTGCCTTTTTTATGCAGACTCATGAATGAACTGAAATGAAGTTAACAGCTGAAAACGAAGATTATGAGAATTAACAAAAGATTATTTAACGTTTAAAGGCACATTGCGCACAATTTTGAATAATAAAAACATTAAAAAGATAACAAATTACGTTAAGGGGGAAATAAATCGCCGAAATGTTCCAAAACAACAAATAAATTTAGAATTTTGAAGGGAAAGGGGAAAATAATGAATTTTAAGCTATTACATAATTTTGAACTAATAATTAAATTTAGAGCTGTCAAATCTCGGCATAACAATTTGAATGGTATATGTTTCTTCTAATATGTTGTCCTAATGATTAAAATACAAATAAACAAGGTTTTCTTTTATAAAAGGCTTAAAAACTGTAGATGTGAATAATTAAAGAGTAATTGCAGATAGCGGATGCATTAAACAAAACTTGAAAATTTTCACAAGATATACAAATCAATGGGGTTTCCAGTAGCAATATATTGAATGAGTTACATGTAGAAAATGTTTTGTTGAAAAGGGGTTGGTTTGTTAATGTTGACAACCTACTTGTATATAGTGTAATAAATGAGTAACTAAATCCACTCTAAAAAGTAAAGTTACAGGAAGAATATTATTTTTGAAGCTGAACAATTAAGAGTGAAATGTAGAATTATTAAAGATTAAAAGAAAAGAAAATAATCCAAATGAATAATGGAAACAACATAACTCATGTACAACTGTTTGTGGTAGCACTATGATCATGTCGAAAGTAACTACTGCAACTTGACTGAACTCTGTAAGTTTAATATTTTAATACCAGCGATGACACAAAGCTGAAGTGGTTACACATGTTTCTCACATATATTCGCTCTAAGTTTAAGTAACATTTTGTATTTAATTCCTCTAAATTGTTATTGTTTGTTTATTTTGTGTCAATAGACATCCACTAATACTACACTGGTGACTTCAGATATGAGTAAAGATATCGGATACAAAGTGTAACACTTCTGAGTCAACAACTGAAGTTGTCCGCATGGTGATAAAAGTGCCCATCTTTTGGAAGGAAAATCTCCCAGGAAAATTTGGTTCTCCCAGCTTGAGTTGCAGTTTATAATGAACAAAATTACACAGGATTTGGTGACGGCCGTCCAAATAGTTGCTCTTAGTCCTCTGGACGAGTCGGACGGTCTGGGTCTTCAACAGGATTTGGTGAAATATCACATTTATTGAACATTGTCGTCACATTTATATCACAGAGTTGTCATCACATTTATATTACGGAATTGTCGTCACATTTATATCACAGAGTTGTCATCACATTTATATTACGGAATTGTTGTCACATTTATATCACAGAATTGTTGTCACATATATATCACAGAATTGTCGCCACATTTATTGAAACTTATATTCTATCCCAGATTAGTGATATTACTTCTCCACCTGATAATAATTTATATGGAACTTTGAAAACATGATTGATTAAGATTTTTAGCAATTCTGAAGAGCATATTTAAAAGAACTTTTGCAGGATATTGATTTAGATAATAAATACCCATCTATGTTGTGACGGCAAATGCAGGAGCTTGTAGGAAATCACATTGATACACTGATTTTAAAACCCTATTGGTTACAATGTTTACTTACCCAAATTCAGGCAATTCTGAAGACGTCATCCAATGATTTGAATAAATTAGTTGATAAAATTGTCAATGTTATGTTTTTGAATTAAGTTCAGCCCTTAGCTTCCGAATAGAAAGGAACTGACAGTCAAAGTTTGAATGACACAATAATTGATTTACAAATTCAAAACAGCAAACTATCTGTTGTGAAAGTTAACAGATTAAGCAGATTTCAAGAATAGAGTTATAGATGTAATAGATACACAGATCAATCTGCAAGCCAAGGAAAATTTTATTGGTATCATTTCCTATTTCATAAAAACGCCAAGAAATGTATTCCACCATGCACTTTTGATCAGGGAAACTAAAAGGCCAAACGTTTATGGTGACAGATGTGGATAGCCAAAGTAGTAGTCACTTTATAGTTTGGGACAAATATAATGAACTTAACTTTCTCATTGACATGAGTTCTGATATTTCTGTTCTACTCCCAACGTCTGCAGAGCATATGAAATCAAAGTCATTTCAAAATATCATACTTGCAAATGGAACAAAAATAGTGTTATATGCTGCCCACTAAATTTCCTTATATATAGGTTTACACCAAACTTTTCCTTGGACTTTTATGGTTGCTAATATATATCATGCAATTTTAGGAGCAGATTTCCTCACATGGTACGGCATTCTTGTGAATTTAAAATCTAAAACATTATTTGATGACAGTAATGTCTCATACCAAGCTTTCTAGGGAAGTTACACTGAAAATAACTGTTTTTAATATATGTATAGAATTTAATTCTATACTACAAGAATACATTGATATATTTGAAGATAGACTTGCACAGAGTGTAACTCATACCAGATACATGACTGAAATGAAAGGCTCTCCAGCAACTGCAAAAGCTAGACATTCAACTGCAGATAAATTGATTGCAAATAAAGAATTATTCAAAATTTTGATTCATAAGGGATATGCAACCCATCTAAAAATTGTTGGTCCACACCACTCCACATGGTAAAAAACAGAATGCATCATGGAGATCTTGCAGAGATTACACAGCTATATATTGTATAACTGTTCCTTATATATGCAGTATTCACCATATGTATATGACTTCTCTCCAAATCTACATGGAAAAATTGTATTAGCGCATTAGATTTTAAACGTACTTGCTACTAAATTCCCATAAAGGCTATATTCACAAAACTACTATAATAGCATCTCTCGGATTTTTTGAGTTTAACTACATCACATTTGATCTTAGGAATGCTGCCCAAACAATGCAACGATTTATGGATCAAGCACTTTAAGGTCTTGATTACTGTTTTCCATATATCGACAATATTCTGATTACATCCAGTTCAATAAAGGAGCACTTAATTGATATGCAGGATGTTTTTAACCATTTAAGACAGTATGGTTTACTTGTTAATTTACACGTGTACTTTCGTTGTTGATCAAGTAAAATTTCTTGGACACCACATTAATCAATATGGCATTATGCTCGTACCCCAAAAAATTTAAGCAATTGAAAATTATCGTCAACCAGCTTCAGTTTGTTTTCTTTGACGTTTTCTGAGTGTGAACTTTTGGCAGCAATTTTTTCCTAATGCAGCTGAAAAGCAGCTACTTTTACACCAAATATTGGGTAAATGTAGAAAGAATAACAAAATGTCTCTAGTATAGGCATCAGAAATTGAAGAATCCTTCAACATTTACAAAGATAAACTCAAAAATGTCACTTACTTAGTTCATCAGAATTCAGATGCAACTTTGTCTAAGGACTAATGCATCGGAGCTAGCATTCAGCAATTGAGTGGAAACAGCTGGCAACTGCTAGGATTTTTCTCTCAGAAATTAAGTTAAGCTGAAAAAAAATATATAGCACATATGATAGTGACTTTTTAGCTATTTTTGCAGCAATAAAATACTTTAGATATTTATTGGAAGTAATGAACTTCATCATTTTTACAGATCATAAACTGCTCATGTTTCCAATAGCACAAAAACATGAAAACTCCCCTCTCCAGATAAATCAGCTAACTTTTATTGTGCAGTTCACAAATGATATCCACCATGTAAGCGACATTGGGCGGATGCTTTCTTAAAAATACAAGTCCTTAGCTCTGACAATAATGTGGTCTATGATGAAATATCCAATACTCAAAAAGATGGCGAACTATACAATTTGCTCAAAGAAAACACTAGTTTGTAATTGCAAAAGTTAAAGGTTTCTGGCACAACAGTTGCAGTATTATGGTGCGACACATCAACAGGGTTGATACACCCATATATCCCACAAAGGTACTGGATGAAAATATTTAATTGATTTCACAATTTAGCACACCCAGGTATAAAAATATCAGTTAAATTAGTAACTGACATATTTGTATGGCCCAAAATAAAGCAAGAGGTTGCAAAAATTTCTAAACCAGCATTTTATACATACCAATATTGATACTATAGTATTGATACTATAGGTTCCATGCCTTCAGCTCAAGGGTATTTGTACTATCTTACCTGCATTGATAAATTTACCAGATGACCAGAGGCATTTTATTTGCTGGATATATGCTCAGAAACAGTTGCTCACTATATACTGGTTAGATATCTCAATTGTGTGTTCCTTGAACAAATTACCACTGACTGAGGTTCTCAGTTCAGAAGCAATTTATTTCAATCGCTAACAAAAATATTTAGCATTAAACTGTCCCAAACTACAATGTATCATCTTCAAACAAATGGTGCGATCGAAAGATGGTAGCATGATTTAAAATCAAACCGTCATGTGCTATATGTTTCAAAACTGGACATTGACCTTGCCTATTGTTTTGTTCGGTCTTTGTTCTGTTTTTAAAGATCTGTATAGTTCTGCAGTTGAGATGGTCTATGGTGAAAATATTAGTTTTCCAGGATAATTTCTTTTTTAATGCAGGAGTCTGCAATTAATGTTCTTGACTTGACTAAAAAGTTAAAAAGACACATACAGTGTTAAAACTTATTCCTACATCGAACCATGATGTAAAAACAACTTTTGTTTTCCAAGGCTTAAAGACATGTTTGTATGTTTTTAACACTTTACAACAAAGTTGAAAAGTGTTTATTACTTTGTTCATTCTGTCTGTCTGTCCGTTAGCATGATAACTGCCGTAAAAATGACTTAATCAAAATGAAATTATAGTTTGTTGTTCAGACCGTCTCTGGGACCTATGAGAATATAAATGAATAATATCACCCAATTAGTTTTGAATTGAACCTGGGTTCAAAAATTGAAATACATTGAACCCTATGGCACCTAATTTTTCAAACATTTTTTAAGCGGATTTAAAATTCACAAATTGCTTCGAAAATTTTAGGTAATATTCAAATTATCCCATAAAATATATAAAAAAAATTTCAGCAAAATATATTCAGTAGTTTTTTAAATAATTTAAATAATAGTTACACCTCTTATATGAAGTGATCACTTGACCATTATATGAAGAGATCACGTGACCCACTTCAAAATGTAACATGGCATCCATCTTGTCTCAAAATTGTGATTTTTAAAGTTCTTTTTAATTCATATTGAGTGTTGTATCCGTCCTAAAACCGCTTTAATTTTGCTTAAATTCTGTGCATCTACATACTGAAACAACACAATTACAATATATTTGAGTTTAAATGATCATCCAAATTTGATTATTTTTACAACGAAGCCTATTTTTCATTTATTAACACTTTACAACATAGTTGAAAAGTGTTTATGACTTTGTTCATTCTGTCTGTCTGTCCGTTAGCACGATAACTGCCGTAAAAATGACTTAATCAAAATGAAATTTTAGTATGTTGTTCAGACGGTCTGTGGGACCTATTGGAATATAAATAAATAATATCACCTAATTAGTTTTTTATTGAACCCGGATTGAAAAAATGAAATACATTGAACCCTATGGGACCTAATTTTTCAAACATTTTTTAAGCAAATTTAAAATTCACAAATTGCTTCGAAATTTTATTAAAAATTATTTTATTAAAAATTATTTAATATAGGGAAAAAAACAAATTCAATTAAATTCTGACTTTTGGGATATCCTCCAGAAAGAAAAAAGAGAAATATTATATAATAATTATCTTTCCAAAAGTTTAATCATTTTGTATATGAGAGAGGCTTCACATTTTAAAATAAATTTGGTAGATAACAACTTTTCAATTTTTTTTTTAATTTTATATAACTCTTCATGATATACTTATTTGATGGCATTTTTAATGCACTTTTCTACGTCCTAGAGAGTTAAAATTTGGTACACAGCTTAAATTTGTTGAACATTTCATTCTACAAAAATTTGGTGGATCTTTAAATATAGATCATACATTTTTTTTTCTAAATGGCCTGCAAACAATCACTGTTCACTTCTATAAATCATTGTTGTAATATTGTTAAAAATTCTGATGTGGGCAGCACATGTCTTTCCTTGCAGACTCATATTCACGTTCTCTTTATTTCTTCAATAATAATTTGAGTTTATCTGCACAAAATAACAGCCATAAGTATTTTAAATGACATTGAATTTGCACGTTAAACTTAAATTTGGTTCTCATTTGATAGCTGGACTTATTATCAAAGGTGGCATAGCGAAAATACGATAAAACTAGAATATCTCAAGAACGGCTAGTTCTAGAGTAATGGGGTTAGTCTTATTCTTTTTGTTGTCAAAAATCACGTATAAAATAGGAATTTAATTGATATAATTGAGCACACATAGTCTTATTTTTATATTTAACGATTTTTGCGGGCCATTTCGCAAAAATAGCCCGTTGCTTTTTCCTGAATCGTACAAGAATAACCTACAAATGATTTATATACCAAATTTTGTTAAATTTGGTATATAAATCACTTGTAGGTTATTGAAATATTATACACCAAATTTTGTTAAATTTGTTCCATTAGTTTTTAGCTAGAGTGGATAAAGGCAATTTCTGCCGGCCATTTCGCAAAGAAGGCAGATTCTTTTATTACGAATCATACTATAATCTAATGAACATTAGGATTTCCCAGAAAAAGCATACCTACCAAATTTTATGTAATTCGGTCCATTAGTTTTTCAATTAAAGTGGATGTAATATTCTCACTGACACACAGAAATATACACAGATACACCCTTACACACACAGACGTCTTCCTAAAAATAGTTTTTTCGTGTTCTAGAAGTGCCAAAACGTGTGAAGATTCAATACTTTGAATACATACACACACACACACACACATATATATATATATTATCTATGTATCATCTGTGTATCTAAATTCCGTGCCTATGCAATTACAATTGTTGTGATTTTAAATGATCCCTAAACTTTTATTATTTCTTCAACGAAGCCTAATTTTAACTTATGCAGAATGCAAATATCTCAAGCGATTGTAGGGTGAGTTACATAAGAATTGCTGAATTATTTTCACACAAAATTATTTAGCTCTGGAGTCTGGAATACAAGTTATATGAATGAAATATTCCTTGATTTTGCATAGAGAATCAGATGATTTATATTTCGATACAGTTTTAAATATTTAAGTATAATAAATTACTGTAGTACTGTGATAATGTAAAAGATATCACCACTGAATGTATCACATTTTAGAAATTTTTAAATGAAATTGCATTTCAGTTGGAAAGTGTTTCATAATCAATGCTTATGCATGATTGATCTTTCTTGTATAAAATGTAAACAGCAAAATATGTAGAATGAGTTGTATAAGAATTGCTATATTTCTTTAACGCAAAATTATTTAGCTCATGGAGTCTGCATAGCTGATATGAATGAAATATTCATTGATTTTAAAGAGAGAAGGACGATTTTTTTTTTATGAAGTTTTAAGCATAGAGTTTATTAATTACTTCTACCTCCATGGTCTTAAGTTTTTAAATAAAATAAATTATTATAGTATTGTGATGAATGATATGAATGGGAAAATGTTTATGAATGAAATGCTGCTTTTATAGAGAGAGCCAGGCGTGTTATATTTTGATGGCATCATTTGAATAAATTTCAGTTGCTTTTGATGAAGTTTTCAAATATAATAAATTATTATAGTATTATGATAATGTTAGAAACATTACCGAGGAGCTAGGCGATTTATATTTAATTCACGTCATTTCAATGAAGTTATTTTTTTCGATGAACTTTTAAGTTTTCAAATATAATAAATTAATGTAGTATTGTGATAATTTTTTAAATATTACTGAGGAATGTATCGCATTTTAGAGATGTTTAAATGAAATTACATTGAAGTTGGAAAGTGTTTCATAATCAATGCTTTATGCAGGATTGATCTTTCTTGTTTTATTTTAAGGGTGAATGTGGTAAAGCCATCCATATGTACACCTTACATGGGGCCTCACAAAAGTTATATGTCATGATGATGAAAACTTTAGTATTTCGCTAAAGGGCAAAAATTGAACTGTTAGCATAGATAGAGTCAAACCAGCATACCTTCTACAGAAAGATAAGGATAATCTTCAAGGTCCCGAGATTTGTGTTAAATCATATCACATCCCTCAACAATAGTGACAATCGAACCCAAACTTCACGGCACTAAGATCAATGACTCAAATGCAAGTGCATCAAGGCATGTTTCTGTTTTTACACACTCTGGTTGACAAATCTAATTTCCTGCCTTGTTTTTATAAACATTTTAGTAAACTTTTTTGGTAAATACCTCTGTCATTATTTTTCCAGGAAAAGGGATGGTTTTATGGTGCTATGATTATGTCAAAAACAACTACTGCAGCTTTACTGAACTCTGCGAGTTCAGTATTTCAGTACTGGTGATCACGCTAAAATGAAGTGTTTACACATAATGTTTCGCATATGAATTCGTGCTATGTTTAAGTAACCTTTAATATATAATTCCTTTAAATTGTTAGTTCTAGGTTACTGTGTGCCAATAGACAATCTTCAAAACTACATGTTCTAAAAATTTTGAGAGAATTACTTTTATCAAAATATCGGTAACCATTTCAAAATATCATTTAGTCAAAATAAAACTGAGTTCTAAGAATAAATTCTGAATGAATTTAGGAAGAATAAAATTTTCGATATATTTGCAAAGCATTTATAATTTAAATAAAATTGGCATCACGTCTGATTTCAACCAGCAGAAACAAGATCTCAACTATAATAGAAGGTCTTTATTTCACTTCTTTAAGACGTACAAAGCTTTAAAAGGCCAGAGCGCTTTCGAACGTAAATACGCTCTTTATCAGTGGCTACATGGAAATAGGAATGATCGTTCATATATAGACCAGAAAAGGTGACAAATTTGCATAAATACAATTATCAATAAACTTATGTTTATCTAAGGAGAATCCAAAAATACAAAACATTTTGCACAGATTCAAAAAATCGAGCATAAATCACGAAAAGAACAGTAAAAATTTACAATTTTATTACAGAATTTTCAAATTCAAAAAATTTTAAAAAATGGGGGCAATCAGGTCCAATCCCCAAAATGATAACATCAAAGATAACTATGAAGAGACTTGAATTGCATGGAGTCGAGAATGAGTCGCCAAGCATGAATCTGACCGGGGTTAAAATTACAAATCGACTCGCGGTAAACATAAATAAAGAGGGACTCCTCAAAAAGGAGAATATTACGAGGGTTATTACAACGCATAAGAAGGAAAGTTCTTTCAAAAGTGGGCCAGAAATTTTCTTTAACAACAAAATGAGCAAGGGCCGTAGAAAGTTTACCACCTTTGACATCCCTAGCATGTTCTGCCAAGCGGATACCAATAGTACGTTTTGTACTGCCAATATAAAATTTAAAATTACCATCGATGAACAACAGGGGAACCACATACACCCCAGCAAAGCTTTTAACGTCATCCTTATCACCCAGCTTATCAGACCGAATCCGGTTAAATAAAGAAGAAACATTAGCGTGAGCAGGCCTGAAACCAAATTCAGAGCAGAACTGAATAAAGGGACGGAAAATCCTAGGATGGTACGGGAAACTAGTTTTATGATTCAAACGATCGTTTAAAGAAATAAGTTTAGTATCAATTTGAGAAAATTTTCGGCGAACATGGGGAAAACCTTATGTATAAATTCAAAGGAATAGGCAGCCTCATAGCCCAGATTGAAAATAAAATCAATTTCGTCACTTAAAGAAGAAAAAGAAGAACACACGTTAAAAGCACGATTAAAATAAGCGTTAAAAGAAGCTTTTTTAGAGGAAATAGAATGGTAAGAATTAGCAGGAATACAGGAATTAGTAAAAGATGGTTTACAGTAAACAGAAGTGTGAAAACTAACTGTAGAACGGGTAACCAGAACATCAAGAAAAGGCAAGGAACAATTATTTTCGTGCTCAACGGTAAAATTAATCAAAGGGTAAAAATCATTAACCTTGGACAAAAGAAGAAAGAGATCATTTAAATCACTATCCCAACATTGGTTTCAGGCCTGCTCACTCTAATGTTTCTTCTTTATTTAACCGGATTCGGTCTGATAAGCTGGGTGATAAGGATGACTTTAAAAGCTTTGCTGGGGTGTATGTGGTTCCCCTGTTGTCCATCGATGGTAATTTTAAATTTTATATTGGCAGTACACATCGTACTATTGGTATCCGTTTGGCAGAACATACTAGGGATGTCAAAGATGGTAAACTTTCTATGGCCCTTGCTCATTGTGTTGTTAAAGAAAATTTCCGGCCCATTTTTGAAAGAACTTTCCTTCTTATGCGTTGTAATAACCCTCGTAATATTCTCCTTTTTGAGTCCCTCTTTATTTATGTTTACCGCGAGTCGATTTGTAATTTTGACCCCGTTCAGATTTTAAGTTATGCTTGGCGACTCATTCTAAACTCCATGCAATTCAAGTCTCTTCATAGTTATCTTTGACGTCATCCTCTCGGGGATTGGACCTGATTTCCCCCATTTTTTAAAATTTTTTGAATTTGAAAATTCTGTAATAAAATTGTAAATTTTTACTGTTCTTTTCGTGATTTATGCTTGATTTTTTGAATCTGTGCAAAATGTTTTGTATTTTTAGATTCTCCTTAGATAAACGTAAGTTTATTGATAATTGATTGTATTCATGCAAATTTGTCACCTTTTCTGGTCTATATATAAACGATCATTCCTATTTCCATGTAGCCACTGATGAAGAGCGTATTTACGCTCGAAAGCGCTCTGGTCTTTTAAAGTTTTGTACATCTTAAAGAAGTGAAATAAAGACCTTCTATTATAGTTGTGATCTTGTTGTTTCTGCATTTATAATTTTTTTAAATTTTTAAAAATTATTCTATAGAAAATTCTTTAAAATGGTCAAATAAATGATTTAATTTCAATGATTTTGTTTCAGGAATTTACAGAATGCAATTCATGGATTTTAAACACTGTAAATTCCAAAAACAATGCTGGGCTAAAATACTCTGTTCACCATAGCTGCTGGAGGTCAAAAATCCCTCACTGGAATAGTAGTACACTCCACTCTGGCAAGAACCTTAAAAATAAATTCAAATGATGTCCTTTGGAAATAAAGTTCACAAATATATTCTCCATTTTCAAGACCATGTCATTAAATACAATAATCAAAAAGGAATGTTAACACCAGATGATAAAAAAATATGTTAAAAATAAAATTAGATAATTAACAAATTTTGAGGAGTTAAAGGTGGGATGCAATAAATGTTCCATTATTAATCAAAATTTTAAAATACTGTAGACAATGATAAATAGAATGGAACATTCTATTCAATGGATGACTTGCAACTTGTAAGGAGCCTAACTTTTGCTAAGTTGCCTTTTCAATCTCATTAGTGCAACAAATGTACCAATCTTAGTTATATTTTGTGAGAGTAGATAAAAATTTGGGATAAATCATGGGATCAAATTAAATTCCAGAAATATTCAGCAGCATGCGATAAGCGTGAAATTTTAAATAGAATAGAAAAATGCTGTTCTAATAAAACAAAATATTAAAATCTTATTTTCACAATAAAATGTAATATAGAAATGAAAGTGAAAATTTTGAGAATGATACATAGAATAGAATATTCTATTCAATAAATGATTTGTCTCGGTATAGCTTAATAATTGCAATTTTGCATTCTCAACCTTATAAAGGAAACACATGTAGTGGTCTTCTTAGTTATACTTCATGGGGACAGATGATAATTTTGGATAAATTATAGGAAAAATGGATCTGTATTAAACAGGAAAATGTACTAGAAAAAAGAAAAATATTGAAATCTTGAAAATTGTGGCAATTTAAATTTAATATGGATGAAACTGAAAATTTTGAATTGGGACAATTTAAGAAAATACAGAAAAATGAAAATAAAAGTAATTTTGAATGTAAATCTTCAAAATCAGGATCAAATATAAAAGGATATTCAAAGAATAATAAAAAAAAGTATCTCAATTTGAATTAAATAAATTATAATAAAAAAAAAAGTTGTGCAAAAAAAATTATTTTCCACTTTTAATCAAAAAAAATAAAAGGTGAAATACAAGGTAGGATCAAAAAATTCAAAGACTGGCTTACTTGACAGATATGATTTATTGATATCATGTGTTACACACAACCACCTTCAAAGCACTCCCCCTCTGCAGCTATGCACTTCTGCCAGCGTGAGTACAGTTGCTGAAAACATTCCTGGAAGCCTTTGGATGAGATGATCTTCAGTGCGGTCGTCACAGCTTCCTTAACCTCAGATGCACTCTTGAAACGGCATCCTTTGAGTTCGTTTTTGAGCCAGGGGAACAGGTAAAAATTGCATGGGACGAGATCAGGTGAGTAGGGAGGGTGTGGAAGGGTTGACATTCCATGTTTGGCCAGAGCGGACTGCACCATGAAAGACCGATGAGCAGGGGCATTGTCATGTTGCAGTACCCAATCCTTGCTTTTCCAGAAATCTGGGCTTTTCCACCAGATAGCATCACAGAGACAAGCCAGGATCTGTGTGTACCTCTCCTTGTTCACTGTTACCCCTTCCATTATGAACTCATAATGCACCAAGCCCATCTGGTCTAAAAACACCACCAGCATTACCTTCCTCTTTGAACGATCCAAACAGATTTTGTTTTACTTCGGTGACGATGGTGACTTCCACTGTGAGAACTGCCGTTTCATTTGGGGATCGTACAAGAAACACCACGTCTCACCACTGGTGCTAATTTTTAAAAGAAATGTCGGATCTTCGTCAGCAACATCAATCAGTTCTCCACAGATCCGCATGTGCTCATCACACTGATCTTCGGTTAACATTTTTGGTACAATGTTTTGATACACACGATGCATGTTCAGTTTCTCTGTCAGGATAGCTTGGCAGCTCCCGTATGAAATTCCTGCTTTTTTAGCAATGACGTTAATGGTTTGATGTCTGTTGGCATGCACAATTTCCACCAACTTTTGAATGTCATCCTCCGTAATTGATGTTGACGGCCGCCCAGTCCTCAGATTGTCTTCTATGGATTCACGGCCATTTGTGAATCGGAAGTGTCATGAAAACACCGTACACCTGCTGCAATATCTGTAATGTTTCTGTCTGCAATTTTCTCAAACGCTAGCAGAATTTGATATTTGCATGCTGTTCTTCAAATGTCATTTCCAGTTTCATCGAACATGAACGACTACAGTTCACTGACACGCATTGTCTGGGAAAACCCTGCACTACGGACCTGCTTCTTCCTTTTCACATCTCGCGTCACATGTGCCTCTACTCCACGGTAAAATAGTTCCCCTCTGCTCCAATCAAGGTTGGAGATATCAGCACAGTCTCCAAACTTTTTTATCCTGCCTTGTACAACTATGTGGGAAATGAAATTTAAATATCCAAACACATGTTTATTTAAAAATAAAATCAAGCATTTTGAAAATTTAAATCTACTTAATACATGCACATTGTTTTAATTGTTTTATATATATTCTTAATTTTTTTTTTTCTATCAGGAAAAAGATAGAAAAGATGAAGATTCGACAGAATTTGTGAGTGCAGTATGTTGGAGAATGGTAATTCATAACTTTTTATATGTCATTGTGACTTATTATGTTATTGTCATTGTGTCTGTTTTATTTTCTGTACTATGGTGTAAGGTCAGTGTACCATTAGTGGGTCTTTTAAGAGCATTCAATCAATTATCATTGAAACTTTATTGAATTATAGCATGAATATATTTTTTTATCATTGGTTAAACTCTTATCTGTAATTATTATCACATAAAATTGCAAACAAAATATTATTTTTTTTTTTAAATAAAAAACTTTAACTTCCTTTATGTACCAGTAGTGGACCTATTAAATTTCTGATGTACCTATAGTGGACCCACCAAAAGTGGGCCACTCAAATAATGTATAAGATTTGTTGAAAGTTATATTTCGCTATATATTATCATTAACATAATTTCTAAAATATACGTATAAAAAAGGTACCTAATTAAAAGCTAATGTAGTAGTTTAAATCTTACTTTACAATTTTTCTTTTATTGCCAATTTTTTACAAAATGTGAAGAAGAAGTGGAAGGTTTTTGGTTCTCTTTTTCTTCTGATCTGCAATCATGCTTTTCTTTTTCTTCCATTTCAATTTTTTTTCTTTCTCTTTCAGTTTTTTTTTCTTTCTTTTTCTGCGGCTGTAACAATTTGAATATATTTTTTCTTCTTATAATATTGAAGCATTTGAAGAGAAGTCACAACGGTAGAAAGCTTTTCTCGTCTTCTCTTTTTCTTTATCTTGTTACCCTCCCCCTCTGGCTAGAAAAGAACTCTCTTGAAGGGAGATGGTACATTTTTGGATGGACCTGCAATAGGATGGACAGTATTTAATGACATTGGATGCATTACATCCCCAATAAGCTCAATTGAGCCTTCTTGAATATTAAGATCCACCTCAGCAGATTCAACGGTACTTTCATCATGTTCCAGCTCAACAGGCTCTTCACTGCATGTCGCTTCAACAGAGTTGACTGGTGCACCCTGAAAAAATGATTCCATGTTCGAAGTTTCCTTTGTCTTCAACCATAAATAGTAAAGGTCTTTTTGATCCACAGGGCCTTTCCATTCTCCTTTATTTTTTAAGAATGTTTCTAACTTCACTTTTCCAATTTTTTCTTCCAAAATTAAAAAAAAAAACATTTCTCTCTTCTTTATCGGTGATACTGCCACTTTCTTGGATTTTAGTTCAGTTGCAACAATCACTTTCTAACCACTACTAACTCCTAGGTCCACTACTGGAATAATTTAAAAAGTAATGACCTAAAAGTGGGCCTCCCCTCAAAATTAATAATCGGTTCATTTTATGTATTTTAAGCATAATTTACAAAATATTAAGTATACAATGAAATAGAAATATGACATTTTAAAATCAAATTAAATATGCTTTTAGAGAAAAAAAAATTAAATGAATACTTGCCTCTTGAGGAAAGCAATAAGAATGAACTAGAAAAATCCCTTTGTGTGATCACTTCAGAAAAGCATCCTTCCACCTCAAAGACTAGCAGGTTACTGAGATTGTGCGTTTGTCAGATAACTTATAAGGGTTTCAACCAATCAGCAGTTTTTCTGTTACCTTACAAGTATGACCTTAAACCCTGTATTTCCACTTAGAAAACTGATGGCCCACTATTGGTACATGGCCCACTACTGGTACACTTACCTTATATGAAGTATTATTACAGTTAAAAATTTGCCTATCAATCAGCATAATGTTTACCAGTTAGTATGATTGTTAATGTAATATTGTGTACAATACTCAAAAGTTCCTTAATTCTCAGCAAAATTTAACCATTGGAAGAGCTCCATTTTTGCAATCTTAAAAATGATCAGAAATGGCAAATTATGTACTAAAAAAAAGTCATTTTACATTATAAAGTTTTGCTGTTTTTCAGTAAATAACTAAAGGAACCAAATTTCAATTATCATCTGTTAGAATATGTTGCATTCTAAACATAACAAAACATACATATTTTGAGGTTAATAATAAATTTATGTTCTAAAAATAGCATGTTTTAGAAAAGTACCTGTTTTGGCAAAATAATGATGGAAATGACATGTAAAATCACTACAACTAACTATACTATAAATATTAATTTAATGATTAAAATGCTTGTATTTTTTACTGTTGTACCTCATGTGTATGATTTTACTGTAAAGACTAGCAAAAACTTTTATTTTTTCATTTTAAATTTGAAACTATTTCATCAATATTATCTCATTTTTTGTCTTAAATGTGTTATAGTTCAAGTCAAGTTATCAATTATATTTTGCTAACATTTGGTCATTTTTGCAAATTCAATTTAATTTTAAAACCTATTATTATCTTTTAAACACGTTTATAAATCATCTTTATCGTTTTAAATCATCTTTTAAATCATCATCGTTAGATTATCACATTTTTAAATAATCACATATAAGTAAAAATTCTCTGGATTATTCTATACTAATACCAATATGATTGATAACACAAAATAAAAAGTTAACTTGAATAGCAAATTTAAACATTAACATGAAAGATTTAAACTTCATATTTACAAACAAGAAAGTAAATTATATCATTCCATGTAAAGAAAGATGTAAAACTTATATTTGAAATAACACAAAAAGGAAGTAAACCCTGTTGAATAATAGAAAATTAGCCAAATATGTTTAGAAAGGATATTACAGTAGTGACCAAAATTGTGGAAACCTTTTGGAAAAAGTGTATTTTTAAGGTTTGATGGTTCATAATACCACTTTTTTTTTGTACCAATACCATAAAATTATGTATCAATGAAAAGATAATTTAATCCAGACTGTAATGCAATAACATTTGTTCAATTATCTGTATTCTATCAAAAATTATAGCCAAATAACCAGAAAAAAGAAGCATAACTTGCTTAGGTTTATATGTAACTTTCCTTCATTTGAATGTAGCCAATGAGCATGAGTGTTTAGAGAACCAATCAGATGTCATCTTGTTTTAGCAATGAACCAACAGGTCACAGGACATTTATTAATGTGTTATGTGATTGCTATCAAGTTGGTTAGGGTTTTTTTTTTGTGTGTTCTTTGATTTAGTGAGCTTGTAAAACGTAATAAAATTAAATAAATGGCGCAAAGAGTTGACTAGTCACCCAGAAAGCAATGTAAAATAATACTATTAAGTGAACAAGGCTACAGTTATGAAGAAATTAGGAGAAATATTGAGGGAAACTTAACGAAAGATGGCATTTCTAAATTTTTGAAGAGATATAAGGAGACTCGGTCACTACAAACCCAGACTGGTAAAGGCAGGAAAAGGTGCACAACAGCAAGTGATGATAGAAGAATTAAGAGACTGTGCCTAGGTGACAGAAGAAAACCATCTCGGTGTATGCAAGGTAAAATGGTGCAATGCAATGTGAAGTTGAGTGCAAGGACTGTTCGGCTCAGACTCCATGAATTTAGTCTAAATACTAGAATTCCATGAAAACAGCCATTTTTATCTCTCATACAAAGATTGAAAAGATTAAACTGAACTAAAATCCATGTTAACTGGACAACGGAACAATGGGACAGTGCAATTTGGGGTGATGAGACCAAAATCTCCCTGTTTGGTAGTGATGGCGTAAAATACGTAAGGAGAAGAATCTGAGAAGATTTGCATCCTGATTTCATTACACCTACCGTGAAACACCCAGTTAGTGTTATGATCTTGGGTTGTATGACATCAAAAGGTATGGGCAGAATGTCCATTGCTACAGTTTGGAGAAATTACTTAATTTCGTCATTTCTGGACGTCCGGCTGGTATGGAGAATCCCCTTTGGAGTTGAATTTTGTGATATGGCTGTTTTTCAGATTATCTGCTGGACTGAAACATTTTTCTGTGTCATGAATTTAATCTTTGAGTGTCCTTTGGATCTACTGCATGTCTAGTGACTTATGGTGATGCTATCTCCCACCGATCTCTGCTGTTTATCATGGACCATTTGGTGAAATCATTTTTAATTCTTCTAATTCTCAAATATGTTTTTATTCTAATTTGATAGGAATTTGACTCCTCAACTTATAAATTTTAGATCTCTTGAACCTAGGTTATCTATAACTTTTAAAAGGTAATTGGAATTCTTATTTGTAATTGGGTTTTTAACTTTTAATTCGGATTTTTATTATGTTCTAAATTTCTTTTTTAACTAACTGATGTTCCTTTTTATTCCAATTTCTCGTTTGGCAAATTATTCTATAATTTTAATAATTTGATATCTTAATTATTTAACATTGTTTTCTATAATAATTTAATTTATTTATGATGTTTAATTTAATTGTTATGAGTGATCGTATAGTGGTTAGTACATTACTTTGTAGCTGCAATAACCCAGGTTCGAATCTTGGTCATGGCACTAATCTGTTGGGAAAAAAATGCTGAAAAAATTTTTTCTAAAAGTTCCTAAAACATTCTAAGTATCTGAACACTTGTAAAGTACCTAAAATCTAAAAAGTTCCTGAAAACCTCAAAAATATCTGAAACAAACCAAAGTGTACCAACTGACCAGTTACCCTAAATACATAAAAATATGCTAACCTGTAAAACATTGAAATAGAGCACACAAAGTAAAAGAAAGAGAGAAGGACACAGATTTAAGTTTTCCAAAAATCTAACATTTATTTAAAATTTAACTTCAATTTTAAAGAACCTTCAAAACATTTTACAACTTTTTAACATTTCATAACAATTAAATTAAACATCATCATAAATAAATCAAATTAATGGCCAAACGTATAGTGGAAATACAAAACGTTAGAAAATTAAATTTTATAGAAAACAGCATTAAATAATTAAGAAATTAAAATATTAAAATTATAGAATAATTTTCCAAACGAGAATTTGGAATAAAAGGGAACATCAATTAGTCAAAAAGGAAATTTAGAACATAATTAACATCCAAATTAAAAGTTAAAAACCCAATTACAAATAAGAATTCCAATTACTTTTTAAACATTACCCAGGTTCAAGAGACTTAAATTTATAAGTCGAGAGGTCAAATTCCTACCAAATTAGAATAAAAACATATTTGAGAATTAGAAGAATTAAAAATGATTTCACCAAATGATCCATGATAAACAGCAGAGATTTCCGGATTTGCTTGATGTTTACATAATTTTTTATGACAAAAGGAATAAAATCAACCCCATTATTCTAGGACAAACTGTCCCTGAGATACCAAGTCACCAAAATTCCCCAACCTGAAGTGCTAGTTTGAAATGAGTTAAGTTACTGAATGAAAAATAAATTTGTTTAAAACTGCAAATTGGATATAATTTCAAATACGTCAAGTCCATTTCATGTGTTATTTTGTGCAACATAACTTCAATTAATGCATTACGGAATATATAAAAATATAAACTTATATAATAAAAGACAACAATCAATCCTTGTCTGTATAGCCCATCGAGGTGAAATAAATGATTTATATCTTAGGTCAAAGGCATTGCCACAACATGATGCAATTGCATGATCATGAGAACTTAATACCTGAAGAAACGAAATGGAAAACTATTTTAAGCTCATATAGTTAGAGATGAGACCATCCCTTTACGTCCATGTTCCAGCTGAATAGGAAAGTTAATTTTGAAAGGTCTTCCCAATTCAAAATATATTAGATCGGCTTGTTTAAGAAAGAGTTAAAGAGACTTGCTTTCTCCTTTATTTTAAAATTCATGTTCTAAACAATAAAATGAATGAAAAATTGATTTATAGATAGATTAGTTTGAGCTGAATTGTGTTACTCATGAAGTTAGACCCTTTTACCTCCATGGTATACAGTAATTGAAAACTTGAAATAAAAAGTTTTAGGCATTAAACTTTATAAATTCATTATTAGGGCGCATAGTTAAGGAAGCATAGATTAATGGTGTTATGTTAGCTGATGGTATAGTATATGTGTTTTGGTAGGGAATCATATAAGAAATAATATTGAATGGGAAGGGTGTACAGTTCACATGCGTAAGTGTGGAATGGATGGGAGGAAATCTTTTGCAACTTTATGAATAACAGATCTGAGATAATCTTTAGCAACTTTATCTTGTCTTATGACAGGCTTATCCTTCTAATAATGATAATAATATTTGTCTATAAGGAAAGTCATCTGCTGCCCAAATCAAATTTTTAGATGATTAAAAAGAAGTTTAATTAATATAAAGTGTGCTGATATTATGCAATGCTACATATTATTTTTTTTTTTTTTTCAAAATCTAATTTATACACTTTCAAATTCTTAATTGCATATTATATTTATTTTAGGGATCTAATGTTGTTGTTTGTGCTAATAGTCAAGGCACTATAAAGGTAATAAAATTAGTTTTATATTATGTACATTGTCAATTATGCTAGTAAAATGCAAAATATGTTTTGTGATTATATTTAAAAAAAAAAAAGAAACTTGACATTGTATTTCTAGATGTGACATATAAAGTATTTTTCAATAGAGTTTAAACATTTTTATTTTCTTAAACTAATAATTTTAAATTGCCTTTTATATGTATTGAATATTTTAATTTTCAATTTAAAGAATGGGTAAAGTATTGAGAATTCATGAAGATATGGTATAAATAGATATAACATGACTATCATGCCAGGAAAAGAGCAGTAGTGCTAGGCTTAAGGTGGATGCTAATTCAGAATGGATTCAAGAGTGAGCATCTATTCCAAATTAACCAACACGATTCTTATTTCTGAATATGGTAATAGTTAGTTACTATGAACAACATATGCTTATATATGCTGATATATATATATGTACAAGGGTGGATCCAGAGGGGGGTGCGTGCCCCTCCCCCAGATGAGCTAAGTAAAAACTAGAAAAGATCGATATTTTTCAAAATTATATTTTTATATTTTTCAAAATTATATATCCTCTCTTGGGCTACAACGCAACATATTCTGTTGTTTGGTGAAAAACGTCAAGTGTTAGCCTAACACGAGCCTCACAGTGCCAGCGAAAGCCTAGAAACCTTCTGGAATGTTCAGATCGCCCCACCAGTGTGCATATGCGGGCATTTCTCATTTCAGCTAGCTATAAATAGGCGTGCCTTGCTGCTTGATAGTGAAGCTAATAGTACGAAACGTAATCCTCTTCTAAAAGAAATAGTGCGGCATAAAATTTTATAAAAAATATTTTAGACCTCTGACTTTCTTTATGATTTCAACTGCAAAAAGAATAAAACAGTAAATTAAATAGATTTAAAGTAAAATTTATCATTTTTTTTTTTGCACAGAAAGGGAAGAGAAAATTTGTATTCATACACTTTCATGGTGGAATTTGTTAACTTAGTCTTGGCGAGAATTTGTCATGTGGCAAACCTATACAGAAAATGGCAATGTCCTTTGTAGGAGTTAAAGACTTTTTCGTGTTTTCACTCGAACTTTTTATTTTTAAAACTAATAAAGATTGAACAAAGAGTTTTGGAAGTTTTTTCGCGCAAATTTAAAAGGAAGTTAAATTTAAAGTACATGTAAAGTGAATTTGTTTAATCTTTTAAACAAATTCACTTTACATGTACTTTAAATTTAACTTCCTTGTGAATAATTTTTACTCTATTTTCTTTATTTTTTATACACATCACATAGTCAGTCAAACCAGTGTATAACGAAGTTGGAAACAACATAATTAAGATTTCAACGAAGAAAATTAAATCCCTCTCTAGGCTTTACAGCATTACAGAAAATTTTTTAAATGAAATTACGGAAATAACGAATTATTTTCGGCGTCATTTCGACTTCATTGTAAATGGGTTCGACTGTATTACAAACTGTATAAACTACCGGCATTTGTGGTTTTGGCATTGCCAGGTGTCCCACAAATCCATCTTTGCATGTCACTGGACTATATTGTGCCCCCCGCCGCCACTGTATATATATATATATTATAAAAATTTTAATTGTTATATTGCCAAATACTTACGACTCATTCCCTATCAAATTCAGAAATAGTTTGATGATTGATAAAACGGTTAAAAGAATTATTGTTTTATTAACTACATTGATGTGAGTTTACGTATATATATTTAATTCTCTGTCCTGCCTTTCCAGACCAACATACTAAACAGTACGAAATAAAGTAGAAGGCACAAAACTAAGGGATTGGTAATAGAATTTTTTTAAAAGAGACAATTTACATTTTCTAAGCCCCCATCACCTGACAGAACGCACATTGAGAATTGGCAAGAAAATGCAAAAGAGAAATTGCAAGTTGAAATTGAACATAGATATTGTAGAAATCTGTGTAGATTTTGTTGCAATGTCGTTTCGTAGTTGAAACCGATTATTTCAACACGACTTCTGTCCGTCGGTCTCTCTCCCCAATATTTTGGATGGGGTGACCGAAATCGAACCGATGCGTAATTACAACAAAGTAACGTTGCCTGAGCGGATTTCGCATGTGAGTTGCGATCCGTGAAAAGCAGCAAAACAAACCAGGAGTCGTACTGAGATTAGACACGGCAGACTTATTTTTAACATAACAAGAATTAATTTTGAAATAAAAGTTAAACAATTTTACAGATAAATATTATGGACGAATGACCCAAGATGACATATCCTGACAATAGGTGCTGAGCAAAATTGCATTAGCTCAAAATCTTAACAGACATGTTGCGAAGACGAGAGGGGTCATGATGAAACCCTCGGAGCATAAGAAGAAAGTCAAACAACCATTTGTCATAGCTGCTTGCCAAGAGAATCATCCTGAACAATAAAGTCCGCCATATTCAGTCCAGTTCATTGGCCCCTGGCTGTGGCGTCTTCTCAGAAACTATGAATTTTGAGCACTAAGCTCCACCTGTGACACTTTAATGTTTCTCATGCCCCGATACTGACATATATATATATGCAAACTGCTGTTCTTTGGGCACTAAGCCCCACGATGACACATTCACGATACAACCTCCGTGCAAAGTCTGGGAGATTTTCCGTTGCTGTGCGGGCGTTTCACCTAACTCCTACCACACACTGAGTGTGGGGTCATTGGCATGTAGATTCCCAGGATATTTTCCTAGCAGAACCTTACACGCCCCCCCCCCCCCCCAAGAGCGAAACTTTCTGCCTATCCAATAGGCAAATTTCACTAAACCAAGATCTCTCTAGACAAATAGTCACTGTCATCAACTCCCATGCACTGTGAACTTATTCATATTGCAAATTACATTGTATAGAAAACACAATTGTCACTGGGTCCCTTTATGGGTCCTGCATCTGTGATGTAGGTAAACACACACTTCTGTAGGCACACCCGAGCACTGATGTTCGCCGCGGGATGTCCGTAAGTCACCCTCACCCCATCAGTGCTTCTCACCCTTACATGAGAGACCCATGGACCTATGGTACCTGCTACAATAATATATATCTACTTAAATCATCTACAGAGAGTTTGCCTAAGCTCACCCCACATCTACTCTCCATACAAAAATTTTAAAATCCTATAAAACTCAGGACACCCCCAAACAAAACAAAAACAAAATAAAACCTACTCCAAGTCACCACCCCGGGTGCGGCAAAAAAAAAAAAAAAACTAAATGAATAAACAAACAAATGAACACTGTCTCAGCCTCTGTTTAGTCTAGCCTGCTCATAAAAGAAAGCTATTTGACCCACATTCTAGGTCTACCCCACTCCAAATTGGTCCCTAGTTATCACTTCAGAGCCCCTTCGAATTTTCTCTCGCTCTGCTCGAACCTCTTGCACTTGCGATGACCTATGCTCTCCTCCTTCCTCGTCAGCTGTTTGTAACCCTTCACTCTCGTGCCTCACTCTCAAAGTAGCAAAATCTGGGGGGTGGTTTTCGTCTCTCGGATGCCCTATCGCATCCCCCTCCCCATGAAAATCATCCACCTTACCGGAGTGTAGGAGCGACCGTCTCTTTACGAGATAAGCGGAAGCGAATGACCCAATTTCTCTAGCTGCCTCCCTGGAAGTGACTTTCCTTGCTGGGTTCCGATGTTTTTTCCCAATTAATTTAATCTGCTCGCTATCCGTATCGCTCACCGCATTCACTAGGGTCCCCTCGACTCTTATCTGAACCTTCTCTGCCTCAAAACACTGTCCCCGTAATTCCTTCTCAGGGTCCCATATTTGTACAAATTCGGCCTGAACTGTATGACCTCTCCCCTCCCTGGATATCTTCACTATCCGAATCCTCCAATTCCCTGCCGGGGTTACCCTCTAGCAGTGTTTTCAACTCGGGGGGTACCACCACCTTTTCCGACATATCTTTGGCTATTGCACAAAGAATTTCCTGGTGTGGCCCGATACTGCTGCTCCCAGTAGAGTATTTTTCATAGAGGATTTTAGGAGAGGATTTTTGTTTAGGTGCGTATGTCCTGAAATTCTATATAACTTCCAAATGAGCTAAAATTCTGAAATTTGCTGCACATATAGCCCATGTACAACCACAGAGAAAAATCAAAACACAGCACATTCCTTCATAGGTGGGAATTTAGGGGTTCTTTTCTATATAACCAAATGAGAATGCCGAAAATTACTTTCCTATAGAGCTTAGCTCAGGTACTAAAATTTATGGTTCATTCAAACTTATTAGCTCAGGTACTAAAACTAGATATAAACTTTGAAAACACCAGAATTTCCGCAGAAAGTTATGTTAAAAATCTGCTAGGTTAATATTTTATTAACTGTTGTTCCCATCAATTTTAACATTTCACTAATTTGCTTATATCTCAGCTTCTAATTATGCTAGAAATTAGCTTTAAAGAATAATCTTCTTAGTTTGAGCTACCACAAGCAACTTTTTCTTTAGTCACTAGTAGTCAGATTTCATGTGCCACACAAGCATATTTAAGGCATGTAGCACCCATGCAGTGGGCGTTGCGAAGATGTGTATACAGCTGCTCAGAGGTTAATGGTTTGTTTTATGCATTTATTTTAGGACTAAGAAATTGTCAGAATATTTTTTTCAATAATTGATGCATGTGTTCATTTATCAAATATTTAGGATTTTTAATGACCTATTTCTAATTAAACCATGTAAAGAACGGGTATTCACTGCTAAAGTTCCATATAATGCAATTATGACATTACATACCTGCCAACCCTCACTGAAGAAAATTCAGTAGATTTCTTAAAGTGTTCATTTCAATGTCATAACAAACGTTGCAGTATAAAAATAAGATACATTTAGAGAAAAATAGGGATTTTTTTCATTTCCATCCCCCCCCCCCCCCTAAATTTGAATTATATACATATTTATAAATACACATATACACAAGAAATAAAGACTAGTTTTATGACAGCTACATTTTATTTTTTATAAAAGTTGCAGATTTGGCTTTTAATAAAAATTTACTATCTAGTTGCTGCTCATAGCATTTACCATTTAAATTACATTTCATAACGATCATGTTATCTAGGTTATCATCAGAAATTGAGGTGCGAAACTTAGTTTTAATTTTTTGTAGGTGGCTAAAAATACGTTCACACTCAGCATTACTTTTATTTACCTGAATCATTGCTTTAATACCACTTTTTGGGAAATATCCCTTCACAGAGTTCATACTATCCATTTTTCAAAGTAGAAAATTTTGTATTATGCAAATATAATTAAAAAATTAACCTTAATAATTTGCCATTATATGAAAATAAACTAGTTTAGTCGATCTAATATGCAATATTTAAATGATGGAGATGAATGGAAAAAGATACTAACGTACACTTGGCAATTCACGCGATGCAACTGAATTGCTCAATCACACTGTTAATGCAAAAATAATTAAGAAATTAACAGTAATAAGTAATCAGAATATGAAAATAAGCTAGTTTAGTCGGTCTAATATGCAACATTTAAATGGTTGAGATGGATGGGAAAAGATACTAATGTACTCTCGGCATTTAACGCGAAGTAACTGAATTGCACAATCGCACTGTTTATGCGAAAATAATTAAGAAATTAACCATAATAATTAATCAGAATATGAAAATAAGCTAGTTTAGTCAATCAAAAATGCAATATGTAGAAGATTGAGATGGATAGAAAAAGATACTATTGCACTCTCGGCTATTCATGAGAACAAACTGAATTGCGCAATTGCAGTGTTTATGCAAAATTAATGAACAAAATAACATTTTAGCGATTTATGCTGAATTAGACAATCTTTGAAGAAGTATATTTATTACTTTCATAAAATAAGCAATCGAGATCTTAATTTACATTACACACGACCGTAAATCTATGTTAATTTGATTGGCATTATCCTGCATTTTATTATGGATTTGCTACGATCCCAGGAATGGTAGAAATTAGTGCCAAAAAAGCAGAAAATCGGGGTTTCCGAGGAATTATACCCTGTCTGGTTAATAAATTTCAAATAAAAAAAGGCCGGAAAATTTCGTTAGTAATCTGGAGGCCGGATAAGTAATGCAAAATCCAGAGTCTCAGGCCAAAATCCAGAGAGTTTTTCACATCTGCATCTTA
The DNA here is from genome assembly GCA_951213105.1 of Amaurobius ferox. Classification (NCBI taxonomy): domain Eukaryota; kingdom Metazoa; phylum Arthropoda; class Arachnida; order Araneae; family Amaurobiidae; genus Amaurobius; species Amaurobius ferox. Next base: position 80,926,107 of record OX578139.1, on the reverse strand, counting down.
TGAGTGTACTTTTGATCAAATAGAGAAAAATTTCCCACTTAGCTAAAAAATCCTTTTTATAGGGAAAATTTTGGGGATGTTATCCCTAAACATAGGGATTTTTTTTTAAAAATCGTCAAAAGCGGGGAAATCGGGAGAAACACTCAAAAATCGGGAGTCTCCCGTCAAATTCAGTAGAGTTGGCACATATGACATTATATAAATCATTGATGTCTATCTTATTAATGAGATCTTTAAAATCATATGTTCTAATCTCATATTTTTCAAAGTTTTGTAATTTTTTAAATTATAAGATTTATTTATTATGCTATTTTTAAATTTGAATGTTATATTAATTTTAGAGATTGTTTGGTTATTTAAAAGGTTTATTTATTTACTTATAATTAACTTTACTTTTATCAATTATTATTTTACTTAATTTAATATTTTTGAAGTTCAATAAAGATTGTTAAACATTTATCAATTGGCCTGTGATCTGGAGGTAAAAATCCATTTTTAGCTACAATATTAAATTTGGATCAATAATCTTTAAAGTTACTCTCCCAGGTATACAATCAAATAACCTTTAATCGTCCAAAAGATAATCATTAAACATTATCCAGTTCACATCATTCTCATGGCTGAAGAGATAAGTATAGTTACGTTGACTGGCTGTCCACAATAGAAAGGAAATTTTAAAACAAAATTAAAAGGATAAACATGTGATTAATTAGGATCTATGGGGATTCAACCATACAATAATATAAAATATCATTATACATCAATTAAAAAATAATCGCTAATTTAAGATCAAGCTTCACAGTACACATTTTTGTATAAAAACTATGAATTCAAAATAAAATTTTTGTTTCTCAAGATGTGTGCGTTGTCACCCAGTGAGAACTTGTAAAAAGCAATTCAATTTAAACTATTGTGTGTGGCAATTTAATGCTTGGACTTTGTAAACACTGAAAAGATAGCAAACACTGTATCGACAGATGATACACACAGAGAGGGCGGCAGATACAGGTATTCAAATTAAATTGTGTGTGGCAGTTTACTGTTCAGATTTTATAAAAACTGAAAATATGGCAAACATTGCCCTGACAGATAGCTGGCACCGTGATGATGCAGTCATTGACAGGGGAAAGTGATGTGATCCAAATCTGTGAAACCAGTGGGAATCAACTTCGTAAACAAGAGTTGAAAGAATGGTTTTCATTTGACAATGAAAGGTGGTGAAAAGAGGTTTTTTCAAGAATCAAAATATTAGCTCACAAATTCGATATGTATTGCCATCAAACACAGTTGATGATGAAAAATGATGTTAGGAGGGGTTAATCAGATTTGTATCCAATCAGATACCACTGACTGGTAAGAGCAGATGAAGCCTACCCACCCTCAAAAATGTACATCTTCAACCTTTCTTGGCATAGAACAGAATGCCTGCCAACAAAACTCTCTCTTCCCAAGAGCCACCAATCTCGAAATGCGAACTTGCACATAGCAATGCACTCTTATACAAAACTTATATTTACACTCCTATATATAACTCGCCAACAAAACTCGCCTCTTGCTTCGCCAACAAAAGTGAGAACATGCTGTTGGCGCCAACTATCTGACACATGTAACCCTACCACCCTAAACTGGTTTTTTTATAATTGGAGCACATCCAGTGTTTTAAAAACTGCACATTTTCACAAATCAGCTTTGTCAAGGTATACTGCTCAAAAAGGAAATTTACAAAGAGATGCCAGCTTAACCCTTTGAGTCCCAAGCCTCTTTTTCTGCTAGTACCTCAGAATCCCAAAGACGGCAGAGCATGTGGATGGTCAATTCCAACCCCCCTGGAAGAAAATGATGCTTAAGTAAACACATCTTTCCTCTTCTAGGCGAATGCCCTCAAAGAAGAGGGGAGGGTTAATAGGTTTCACACAAGAGTTGTTTGCTTTCAATGACTCTTTTGAGTGACATATTTTTAAAAAATCACTTGTTTGGCGAATGATTAGAAAATATTTTACTTCGTATGTTAGACAATATATTTTACTTAGTAGGTTAGATTAAAATAAACCAATTTCTAAAGTTGTGTAGCAGAAGAAAAAAAAAATATATATATATATATTAAATGTTTATTTGGATTTTTGCACATTTTGTAAACAAAACAAAAAAAAAATTTTCTAAGTATATTATAGTATTTTTAAGCTTATTTTGTTAGCTAAGCCTGGGGTCTCCCGATTTAATGGCGGTTACGAGACTAAATAACCTTTAGACAATGTGTGCTAATGAACCAATGTAATTACTCTATGTGAAGGGTTATGACACACTTAACCACCCGGGTTCGATTCCAGCCACTGCCAAAACTGCCGCCGTGTTCATGCGGAGTACGATCACGTTAAACATGTGGGTCCGAAAGTCCTTCCGAGAGGTTGGTGGTAGGGGAAGGAGGGTACGGTCCCTGTGGATGCCTCCCCCACTGGGTTCCGGTCTAAATTGGGTGGCACTTTCCGACCGTCCAAACAGTTACCTTACACCTTTCTGGTAGGTCGGACGGTCTGGGTTTCAACAACAACAACACTTAACCACCCATTGCTACAATACCATTAATTTTAGAGAAGTATACTCAGACTGTATCTATAATTTTTCATTTTAATCAAAAATACTTTCTACATTTTTACTTCATATTATAATATTACAAATATGTTGTTTTCTTGTTTTTTGACAAGAAAGTATGTGTTAAAACCTTTTGCACATATTTCCGATACTTTTGTTCCACCCTCAAACTCTCCCTTTCTATGTATATGATGTGGACAAAATAACTCAAGGAAGAATACATATATCGCTGTGCAAATTTTTTTATTCAAATACATTATGCAAAGGGCTAAAAACAAAAACAAAAAACAAACCAGAAATAAATATAATGATTTGTATGATTAGAACAACAAGAATGTTTTGAAATTTTTAAGTTTTAAATTGTTATTACTCACACACACAAAAACAAATATGAATGCTCTATAGATGGGTTCACTATGAACTTAGCCGTTGCAGCCCCGGGTAACCTGACCTAAATGAAGAGACTGAAGATGATTACATGCAGAACTGAATTTGTCAGTTCGCAAAATTCTGCGCATAATAAGTTTTTTTTTTATTGTCATTGTAAATATTGGTTATTTCATGGGGTGCGTAATAAATACGAAACCGGTTCATGGATGCTTTTATGTAATACAAACACTGTTGTTAAGATCATTCATAATCAGACTTTTTATACTATATTTTTTGATATCCATATGTTGTGATTGTATATTGATATTTACTTGCGATTATGGAAGGGGAGTGGTATCAATACTTATAGATTAAGAAATACACATTTTAATTTTCATAAAAAGGGTTATTAATTTTTTATCTAACATTTTACATGCCCAAATTCTCATTTTTTGAAAATTTCACAAACCGCCTGATCTTGTAATATCTCTATATTTGCCTGCACATAAATGCTTATTTTCTCTGAACTTAGATTTTACAGATGTTTTATTGATTCAAATATTTATTTATGAATGCTTAAAATATAATCTTCGGAAAACTATAACTTTTGGAAATAAAGTAATAAACATTCATATATATCGTTTCATATTGAGATTTGTGAAAAGCGAAATTAATTGTGCTCTAAAGTCGTAACTTTCCTTAATTGGAGAAGTTTCCATTAAAAGAACTGAAATTTTAATCCCTTTATAGAGATAAAGGGGATTTTACACCCGGACATGTGAGATTTTAGTAGACTACACCTCTCCCCCACCCCCCTCCCAAACAAACAAATCCTAGACCGTCTGTGCCCTCAATACTTTGACAAGCTTATTTTTAGAAAAATAAATTTGGTTATCTTTACTTACCTTATTTACTGTGTCGGCACTTTAACTAACTCCATCCAGCACCCCAAAAGCTCAGATATCGGCTGAACCGACTTAAAAACAGCGGTGTAATTGATCCCCTGAATAAGTTGCTGTATGTCTTTCTCCATGATGGCTATACTGTAATGAAAGCTGGAGAACCATATGCATTGTCGTATATCTGTGGGCTAGGCAGATTGCTTCCAGGGCTATGGAAGTAATGTATAGCCCTGGGTTACTTCAAGGAGCAAGTTGTTTTTATGAGTCTGCTATATATTTCAAAAGGGTATCATGCTTTGTCGGAAAGGGACTGCAGTCATTCATTTTGGGGCATTTTGTAAAATGAGATCCAAACCTGAGGCTGAATAATAATACACTTGGGCGATGTCTATGACTGCAAAAATAGTTTTCTCACGGCTCCACTGAACATTGGCAAAGAAAAGGGAACCAAATTATAAAACGGTTCAATCGGTGTTTTGCTTTACAGGGTACAAATATAAAGAAATAAATCCCCAGAAGTTTCCTTCAAAGAGTTTGTTCTTGTAGGATTTTTTAAAAAACATTTTAAATTTAAGATTTTGAGGGAAAAACTTCCAGAGCATATTTCAACACTTTTGTAAAGCAGTTCATATCTGTATGTCTATGAGGTATAAAAAATTTATATTTCGTATTTCTTATAGAAATACATTTATTGATTTAAATTGCTTCTAAGATAATAGATTTTAAAATTTAAAACATTTTTGCAATTGAAAGTATATCTCTGTGACTAACGGTTGAGGAAATAGCCATTAGGCACCGATAGTACTGGACACCCCGTATATATATTAATCATATGGATTCTGTTCACAGTTTGTGTGACAGAGAATTGCTCGATCTTTTTGATAGTATTAAGATAGAAACTCTGCAATAATATTTTCAGTCATTAAGAAACTCATTTGTGTGAAAATCATCCTAAAACATAAAATAACTAAAAAACTAATTCGAATTTTTAAAAAATCTCAACAAAATTTCATGTCTGTATGATGTTTAGATTTTCCGCTAACAGACAAACAAACACAAAGGCATCGTCCTTTATTATATATACATATCTTGAATGGTTTGTCACAGACACATAGTTTCAATTTAAGGAATGCTTCAAATAAAACAAACTTTGACAGTTTAACAACAACAACAACTGACAATTTGGATCATGAGACATGTTAAGTAAAAAGAGTACAATCTTTTACTTTTTATACTGGCCCTTCACAAAGGAAGCTTATTTTTATTAATTGGGCTAATTGGCCTTCACAAAGGAAGTCCCAATTAGCAATTTAGAAGTGAAGTCTTAGATTATTTTAGGTCATACAGCATCTTCATCAAGATCCTATAATGTATGCTACTAACTTACCACTTTTTGACTCATTTTTGAAATTCAACAGAAGAATCGAATTCTACCCCCCCACCCACCCCCCCCCCCCCCCCAAAAAAAAAAAAAAAAATTCAAACTCCCAATGTATCATACTAAAATTAAAAAAGAAAGAAAAACAATACTAGAAAACACAGAAATTATACAATTATTTTAGGTCATAGAGCTTCTTCATCGAGATCCTATAATGTATGCACTAACTTACCACTTTTTGACTCATTTTTGAAATTCAACAGAAGCATTGAATGCTAAAAAAGAAAAGATATATAAATTCAACATACCTCTACACTAGCTGCATCACATGAAAACTTTGGGTATTATTACTTAAATTATGGGTATTTTAAGCTGCTTCAATAGAAATATTTTGGTGGCACCATCTATATTATGTTTCACAACTAAACTATTCAACTAAACCCTTCCTAACTTGTTAAATGAATCTACATTTTTCTTTAAGATTTTATATATTGTAATGAATTAAACTTATTTCGTCTGAACTATTAATGAAGTTATCAACCTTTTATTAATATGGAGATCCAGTGTGAAAACATCATTATTTCTATTTTGTCTGTAAACAAATTGCATTTTCTAGAAATTTTAGTGACTCTATCGAGTAAAATTCAATATAGCAGTTTTATGAAGTAAATACTGGCTAATATATATATTAAAGGTATTTTTTCAATTAAATAAAGCTATATTGACTGTATGTAGTTTAAAAATTTGCAATTCTTTCAGAAAATAATGCACAAGCAATAAGCACTATTGCATTACTTTTTCTTCAAATTACAAAATTTTATAATAATTAAAAAAAATTTTATATTGATTAAAAATGTTTTGATAATAGAGTAAGACCCAAATGTATGCAATTAACCATTTATGTACTTTTGTTTAAATATTGACTGTTCCATAAGTATTTATTTCTTAGGGCTAGTTTTCTTAGCAATTCTATGTGTGTTTTTTGATAACATTTATTACAGATATTTTTTATTCTTGAAAGTTGATTAAATAAATTGTTTTTAAACACACTTTTGTTCAGGCATGAACTGAAGTGTTGAATTTGATTATATATATATATATACAAGGTTTGTATAAAAAGTATCGGGAAAAATTTCGGAAAAATAGATTTATTACAGATATTGCTACAATACCTCAAAAGTCTTCAAAGTACATCCCTTGAGCGTCGACACACTTTTGCCAACGTCTTTTTCACGACTTGAAGGCTCCCTGGTAGGCGGATTCCGGAAGGTCCTTAAGGGCATGCGTGCAAGCTTCTTTGATGGCACTTAGGGTCCCATGGTGATGTCCTTTGAGGGAGGATTTCACTTTTGGGAAAAGGAAAAAGTCTGCTGGTGCCAAGTCGGGACTGTAAGGGAGTTGGGGAACCGTTGCGATGCCGTTTATCGTCAGAAAGTCGATCACCTTGGAGCAGGTATGGCTGGTTGCATTGTCGTGATGCAATTTCCAATTTCCGGCGATGGCTGACCTCACCCGGTTGACCCTTCTCTTCAGTCTTCTTAGCACTTCTAGGTAAAAAGCACCATTCACTGTCTGCTCCTCAGGAACAAATTTGTAGTGGACGACCCCCTTTGCTTCAAAGAAAACGATCAGCATGGCTTTCACTCTGGATTTGCTCATTCGAGCCTTTTTTAGACGAGGTGATCCTGCAGTGTGCCATTCTGAACTTTGCCGCTTTGTTTCCAGATCGTATTCAAATATCCAAGTCTCGTCTCCCGTGATGACTATGTCCAAAAAGCCGGGGTCTTCAACGTGTTGCAGAAGATCTTCGCAAGCAGACATTCGCCTCTGCTTTTGCTCGTCCGTAAAGACCTTCGAGACGAGTTTAGCGCAGATCTTTCGCATCGTCAAATTTTCAGTGATAATGCTGTGCACTGTCATCTTATCAATGCCAATTTCATCTGCGACCATTCGCACGCTTAAACGACAGTCTGAATTCAGCACTTCATGCACACATTGTCGTCGGTTCTTGACGTCGACGGCCGTCCAGCATGAGGCTCATCCTGCACACTCTCTCGGCCATCTTTGAAGAGCTTGTGCCACTTAAAAACTGCTGTTTGTGACATGCTTTCATCTCTTGGAAAAAATCAATACATCGCGATTCACATTCCCCGTGAACAGACGTTTATGCAAATTTAATATAAACGACTCTTTCCGTTCACTGGCGTGAACCATGACGTTTTCCAACATGAGGTTTCATGCAAATCAGTTCTCAATGCGTACGCATCTCATTTGCATATCCGGGGGCGTTTCCGGAACAGTCCATTTTCGGATATATAAAACAGAAGTTTCTTGAAGCATTAGACTCGAATAGAATTCTCTTGAGATCTCATTCTCTGAATCTGATTGTTGAATCGGTCTAGATCCTTGATATGTTCAGTTTAAACCAGTATGTGTCGAATGTGTTTAGTTTAAAACACTGACTTTTTCTAAAGTATGATGGCTTTCACTAATGTCACGTGCAGTTAAATAATGTTAAAAGTTAAATTTACTTACGTTGATATGTTTAGAAGTCACGTTAAAATTTGCCGGTGTTTTATCCATTGGATTTTGTTTTGCCAAGTGTGATACCATCAACCAGGGTTCCCATTTCAGCGCGAACCCGCGAGATTCTCGCGCAATCCATGAAAAATCTCGCGTAAAAATTTAGACTGCGCGAGAATTTCTCTCTCTCCAGTTCCGGCCTAAAATTATTTTTTCCTTCAAATTGGATACCGAGAAATCCGATGCCCGATCGGAGATATTGCTTCGCGACCGCAAATCGCGATCAGTTGCCTCGTTGTTGCGAATCGTGGGCCGATTGCCGAACGGTCGCGGACCGCGATTTCGTAGCTGCGTCTGAATCGCAGTCAATCGCGATTTGGGTACACTAAAGTACTACGTGTTTCTAATTAGAGAGATATTTTATAGAAAACTATAAGTGTCCCTTCAGCTTGCGCGGGTGGCAAATTCGATCAAATAAAATTTTGCTTTTTTTTATAGGATTCTTTCACGGATTTGAATTATGCTCTTTCCGCGTACTTCCCGCATTTTTTGTGTTTTGCTCGAGAAATTTTCTTCTTTCCGCGGACGAAAATCCTTTCCCCCGTACACAGTATGTCTACAGGTTACAAAAATCCCGAAAATGTCGTGAAATTGGCCATATATGCCCAAAAAATGTTACAAAATTTGAACAAAGCAACGAATTTTTTATCAGAGACATTCCTTTCTTACATGATCTGAAAATCTGTTTCTCCGCGATTGCGAAAACGGCGTTCGCATACGGCGATTCCCACATTTTCTGAGGAGAGATGGCCAATGAATATCTTTTTGCCATTTTCACAATATATTTGCATCGACTGAATTTTTTTATAATTATGTCGTTTAATATACAAATAATAAAAACCAAACCATTTTTCTACCGTATTAATAATAAAATGAAAGGTTATTTTGCAGCAGTAGCACGAAAAATCTGCATTTGTACGCTATCCTCGGCATACCTCGTTTAATTTGAAAAATATCCCACTTTTCCAATCTGTTTGCATCGACTACAGTGTTTGTAATTGTTTCGCGTTTTATACAGAAAAATTATTTTACAAACGTATTATTTATGAAATAAAGGGCTATTTTGAAAACAAAAAGAAAAAGTCGAGTCAAACAAAATGGCTAAAATCACATGACTGGCTTGAGATTCAACAAAAGGACGATGCAATCCTTATGTTCTGCAAGTTTTGTAAAAAATACAAAAAAAAAAAATCCATTTTCAAACATAAAGTCAAATTTATTACCTAATTCTATTTGCCTAGTGAAATAGTTCTCGTCGATATTCGCCTTCGGCGATCAAAAATCGTTTAAAGTTTTTAATTGCTATTGCTGCATGAAAATTGATCATAAAATGATTTTAAAAATCAAAATATAAGGTAAATACAGTCGGCCCTCGACTTTTGCAGTTTACAGACAAAAAAATCGTAAATTTGCATGTGAGTCATTTTACATAAAATAACCCATGTAGACGTTTTTATGTCAGCAAATAAAATCATAACGTAAGCATGGGGGAAGTCAGGAATTTGAGTATTTTTGCTAACAAGTGGGGGGGGGGGGGGAGCTATAAAATTACCAAAAATGTGCTTACTTAAACGACTCCTAATTAATTTTTAAAAAGAATGTTAGTTTTAAGAATTAAAAAATTTAAATGTCGTAGAATATGAGTTATAGTTAATGCTTTCTTTTTTATTACTTTCTAAATTAGCATCATAAAAAAAATGAAATTTTAAGTGTCTCTCCTTATAACAGAAAATCTCTCCCAAAATTTTTTGGAAGGAGAGAAATTCTCCCCCTCTTTTCCTGACTTAGTGGGAACCCTGCCATCAACGGTGGCTGTAAATGCACGCAAGTTATATAGGTAGTATAATTATTTACTACAAATGCTTCATGAAAGTTCTGTCGAACTATTTGGATCTACAAACATCTTTGTACATAGTATTATTTGAAGTTTTTATGGCATGGAAATTACCTGGATTGTGTAAATTGCCTAACTATGTTCTTCACGCAATAAAGTGAACAGTGCTTTTCTTTAAAACTGGTTTATTCTTAATGGCCCAGCTAACACTTCACAAGTGATTCTTTAATTGTGCATACTTCTATTTTTAATATTCAAGAATTGCATCGCCTCAACAGCTACACCTAAATTTTTATTTACAAACTATTAGCCAACGTAATTAAGTTCCTGCTTATAAACTTGAATTTTTAAATTTTCTATCATCATCATTGAACACTTGGCGAATCATGGCCAACGTCTCCGTACTCGATTTCCCCAATCCAACACAAAATTTGATCCCATACCACTGTTCAATCGTTTGCTGCATTTCGCGCTTGCACAGAGTCACTCGACAGAGGTCCACTAAAAACACAATGTAGCCTGAACGAATGCTCGAAGGAGACTGTCGCTTGGTGCGTCTTGAAGGTCACATTCCCTACTACCGAGCATTCGTGCTGCAAGCGCGCTACGGTGTACACTCACGTCAGGAAAAAAAAATTCCCGATTCTTTTTATACAGACCCTGTATATTAGTATTCAAACTTCAAACTAACTTTATAAACTGTTTGAATAAAATATTTTCTCTCCTTTTTAGATATTGGAACTAGTGTAAATGAAAAACACCTTTTTGTAAAGATTGTACAAGATATGTAAAATATTGGCTGAACTTTAGGCAGCTATTTAAGAATGTTTTTAACTTTTTGCCAAATGACATTTATAAAATGTATTTTGCATAACATTTTAACTCTAGTTTGTCTATATGTTGAGTTCATTGAATACAACTACTTATGAATCTATAATAAAGTTGCTGTTGATTTGTAGTAAGTTTTTATATCACACTGATGTGTGTGTGTTTACAAAGAAATATTTAAAATAATTTTTTCTAAAAGTTTTAGATACCATAATTTTTAAGAAAAGAACTATAGTAATCAAAGTGTACTAGAAACTATGTCAACCAGGTATCTGTTTAGATGAAATTAGTCCATTTCTGGGACCCTTCACAAAATCCCTTTTGTCAAAACAAACCCTTTGCAAAATTGCAAGTGTGAGAAATGAACTTTTCACAAAATTAGAAAAAGGGGTGTATTTAGTAAATAATTAATTTCTAAAAATGCACTTGTCACATAGGTTTGATTATCCCTATCAAAAAATGAAATCCATCTTTTTTGTGTTTATATGAACAGTAAAATGGCTTTTAAAAATGCTGAAAGGGAAAAGAATTTAGTGAATTTACAAGAAACATTTTGTTACCTTCATTTACATATATTTTTCTAAAATTATGACATTTTGCACTTAAGAGAACCTGTAAATTGTTTATTTTTGTCAACAGAAATATTGCAGATAAAATAAACAATACTAGCTGCCCATATGCTACTAATGAAAGTTTAATTAAATTTTCGTTTCAGTTAGAAAATTAATAATATCTAATGTGTTCCCTGGAAATTAATACAGAGTAATGCTAAGACAATCCACTGTAAAAAGGTTTTGGGACATACATGCCCGACTGCTTTAAATACTGTATACAGTAAAAATTAACTCAAGTATCATAGCTCTCTAACAGCAGTGGATTTACTATGAAGCCAATGAAACTTGAGCTTTGCCCCACCCCCCTTTTTATTTTCTTCAAAATTTTATTCTATGACTTAGACCTGAAAATAGGCACTTGCTATAGGTTTGATTATGTGGTGTGCCGATTAAATGAAACAAAACTCCCTGGCCACCACTTCCCTCCCCATTCTGTTTTAATCAAATATCAACTGTGCATTTCTTATCTCTCTCTCTCTATATATATATATATATGGTGTCCCAAAAAGATTGAAACGCATTTTAATTCTTTACCTGTTGGAGATAAGTGGGCAATGTAAATTGCAAAAATGTTGAAAGTAAGGTAGGAAAACTACGTTAATGAAATAGTCCTCTCATTAATTTAAAAAACGTGACCCTTTTTAAATTTTTATATGACCTCCTTAAACAAATGTGGTCAATCAGAAAATTTTTATTTTTAATGCAACAAGATCATTAAAAAAATCCGCATATCTATATCTTTAAAATTGAGCAAGTTATATTTAATTGAAAATTGAATATTGTGAATGAGGACCAAAAGTCAAAAGAGTCAAAAATAAATTGGTGCTTTTGAACATCGCTCGGGAGAATAATGAATCACGATCGTTTGTTTACGCTCTTCCAGCACTGCCTACTGATCATCTATGCCATTACTGTATTGCATTATCCTTCTGGAATTAACATCACTTATTTATATATATACCATCTCTGTCTATGTGTCCTTTATCAGCACATTCTATTCGCTCTTTCATGGTGTTGCATTTTCTGTGCGGGGTAGTGTATATATACAGCGTGCCCCAAAAACATTGACTTCGACTTTTATTCCTTAAATATTGATCATAGACATCTATATAATAAAAGGCAATGTCTGTGTGTCTGTCTGTCTTATACACTATACGTTTCGCGACCGCGCGTCGGAGAGCTACGAAATTTGGCAATCGGAGACCCGGGGGGGTGGGAAGGGGACACGTGAAAACCGATTTTTAAAATTTTAATTTTTTTTTTATTTATTTAATGTTTTATGCAATTTCGACCGTTTTTTGCCATTTTTGCCCTTTTTTCTCCACGATCCAGACGTCGTAAAAAAAAACAAATCACACCATCGGAAAGAGCAGACAATTGTGAGTAAAAATATATCAATTTCAAATCTGAATTTCGATTTCTAATATTTTTTAAAGATTTTAAAACAAAAGTCACTTTTGGCTCAAAAAAACGATTTTTGGTTTTTAAATTCTCATATAGTAAAAAGTACTCATAATTTCGACTAATAATTTACATTTTTAGAAAGCTGAAATATCTGGCATTCTTACAAGTCTAATCTGGTCCAGAAATATTAAAAATTGCCTTCAGGATCGCAATTTTAAAGACGTCATGATTTTAAATTTCTCGGCATCGGCTCAGTTCTTCAACGGCATTTCCCCCCCATCCGCAGTAGTTTCTTCACCGTCTCCATGGAGACCGCGCTTTCGGTTTTAAATGAATTGAGAGCCGAGCATAAGTGTTGTATACATCGGGCGAAATGATATTTTAAATGGATATTTTTAAATGGATATTTTAAATAATTTAAATGATTGAATTATGGTGGTTTGAATTGTGGTGATGTATTTGAAATTATTATATTTATGGATTGGTGGAACGATATGGATGTATTTTTGATTTTAAATGCATATTTTAATTTATGGATATTTTAATTTATAGATTTTTAAATGGATATTTTAATTTTATGGATATTTTAAATGATGGAACGAGGATGGTGGAATTAAGAACTTAGCATATGGCCATTATAAAATTTAAATTAGCGCGCGAGAATTGCACTCGGTAGGCCTGGGTTCGATTCCCGCCACTGACGCGGAGTACGATCACGTTAAACATATGAGTCGATAAGTCCTTCAGAGAGGTTGGTGGCAGGGGAAGGAGGGTACGGTCTCTGTGGATGCCTCCCCCACTGGGTTCCAGTCCAAACTGGGTGAATAAAAAGAAAGATATGGAGATTGTCGCGGAGGGCACGGTAGCCCAGTGGTTAGCGTGCGGGAATTGCACTCGGTAGGCCCAGGTTAGATTCCCTCGACTGCCAAAACTGCTGCCATTTTCACGCGGAGTACGATCACGTTAAACATGTGGGTACGTAAGTCCTTCCGGGAGGTTGGTGGTAGGGGAAGGAGGGTACGGTCCCTGTGGATGACTCTCCCACTGGGTTCCGGTCTAAATTGGATGAATAAAAAGAAGGTTATGGAGATTGTCGCGGAGGGCGCGGTAGCCCAGTGGTTAGCGCGCGGGAATTGCACTCGGTAGGTCCGGGTTCGATTCCCGCCACTGCCAAAACTGCCGCTGTGTTCAGGCGGAGTACGATCACGTTAAACATGTGGGACCGTAAGTCCTTCCGAAAGGTTGGGGGTAGGGGAAGGAGGGTACGGTCCCTGTGGATGCCTCCCCCACTGAGTTCCGGTCTAAATTGGGTGGCACTTCCTGGCCGTCCAAACAGTTACCTTACACCTTACAGGTAGGTCCCGCCAGCGAGTGTGCCACGGTTAGAATTTGCCACGGTCAGAATTTTCAAGGGTAGCGAACAGGCTGGTCGCCAAAGGCGGCTAGTCTATATAATAAAAGGCAATGTCTGTGTGTGTGTGTGTCTTATACACTATACGTTTCGCGACCGCGCGTCGGAGAGTTACGAAATTTGGCAATCGGAGACCCTGGGGGGTGAGAAGGGGACACGTGAAAACCGATTTTCAAAATTCTAATTATTTTTTTATTTATTTAATGTTTTATGCGATTTCGACCTTTTTTTGCCCTTTTTTCTCCACGATCCAGACGTCGTAGAAAAAAACAACTCACACCATCGGAAAGAGCAGACAATTGCGAGTAAAAATATATCAATTTCAAATCTCCATTTCGATTTCTAATATTTTTTAAAGATTTTAAAACAAAAGTCACTTTTGGCTCAAAAAAACGATTTTTGGTTTTTAAATTCTCGCATAGTAAAAAGTACTCATAATTTCGACTAATAATTTACATTTTTAGAAAGCTGAAATATCTGGCATTCTTACAAGTCTAATCTGGTCCAGAAATAATGAAAATTGCCTTCAGGATCGCAATTTTAAAGACGTCATGATTTTATATTTCTCGGCGTTCCGCTCCGTTTCTCCCCCGCTGAAGCAGGGAAGGTGGTGGGTGGGGACGTCAAGGTGGAGGTGACGTCACGGTTCTGAATAGAGCGCCTTTGCTCTATATAAATTATTATATTTATATTTTAAATGATGGGACGATCTGGATTTTTTAAATGTATATTTTAACTTTTGGATATTTTAATTTTATGGATATTTTAAATGATGGAACAATGAAACAATGGAATGAGGATGATGGAATTAAGCATATGGTCATTTTAAATTGCAAATTAGCGAGCGGGAAGTTAGCGGTAGGCCCGGGTTCGATTCCCGCCACTGCCAAAACTGCCGCCGTGTTTACGTGGAATACGATCACGTTAAATATGTGGGTCCGTAAGTCCTTCCGAGAGGTTGGTGGTAGGGGAAGGAGGATACGCACCCTGTGGATGACTTTCCCACTGGGTTCCGGTCTAAATTGGGTGAATAAAAAGAAGGTTATGGAGATTGTCGCGGAGGGCGCGGTAGCCCAGTGGTTGGCGCGCGGGAATTGCACTCGGTAGGCCCGGGTTCGATTCCCTCCACTGACAAAACTGCTGCCGTGTTCACGCGGAGTACGATCACGTTAAACATGTGGGTCCGTAAGTCCTTCCGAGAGGTTGGTGGTAGAGGAAGGAGGGTACGCACCCTGTGGATGACTTTCCCACTGGGTTCCGGTCTAAATTGGGTGAATAAAAAGAAGGTTATGGAGATTGTCGCGGAGGGCGCGGTAGCCCAGTGGTTGGCGCGCGGGAATTGCACTCGGTAGGCTAGGGTTCGATTGCCGCCACTGCCAAAACTGCTGCCATTTTCACGCGGAGTACGATCACGTTAAACATGTGGATCCGTAAGTCCTTCCGAGAGGTTGTTGGTAGAGGAAGGAGGGTACGGACCCTGTGGATGCCTCCCCTACTGGGTTCCGGTCTAAATTGGGTGAATAAAAAGAAGGTTATGGAGATTGTCGCGGAGGGCGCGGTAGCCCAGTGGTTAGCGCGCGGGATTTGCACTAGGTAGGTCCGGGTTCGATTCCCGCCACTGCCAAAACTGCCGCCGTGTTCAGGCGGAGTACGATCACGTTAAACATGCGGGACCGTAAGTCCTTCCGAGAGGTTGGTGGTAGGGGAAGGAGGGTACGGTCCCTGTGGATGCCTCCCCCACTGAGTTCCTGTCTAAATTGGGTGGCACTTCCTGGTAGGTCGTTCCTTCTGGTAGGTCGCGCCAGCGAGTGTGCCACGGTTAGAATTTGCCACGGTCAGAATTTTCAAGGGTAGCGAACAGGCTGGTCGCCAAAGGCGGCTAGTCTTCTATATAATAAAAGGCAATGTCTGTGTGTGTGTCTGTCTTATACACTATACGTTTCGCGACCGCGCGTCGGAGAGCTACGAAATTTGGCAATCGGAGACCTGGGGGGGAGGGAAGGGGACACGTGAAAACCGATTTTCAAAATTCTAATTATTTTTTTATTTATTTAATGTTTTATGCGATTTCGACCGTTTTTTGCCCTTTTTTCTCCACGATCCAGACGTCGTAGAAAAAAACAACTCACACCATCGGAAAGAGCAGACAATTACGAGTAAAAATATATCAATTTCAAATCTCCATTTCGATTTCTAATATTTTTTAAAGATTTTAAAACAAAAGTCACTTTTGGCTCAAAAAAACGATTTTTGGTTTTTAAATTCTCGCATAGTAAAAAGTACTCATAATTTCGACTAATAATTTACATTTTTAGAAAGCTGAAATATCTGGCATTCTTACAAGTCTAATCTGGTCCAGAAATAATGAAAATTGCCTTCAGGATCGCAATTTTAAAGACGTCATGATTTTATATTTCTCGGCGTACCGCTTCGTTTCTCCCCCGCTGAAGCAGGGAAGGTGGTGGGTGGGGACGTCAAGGTGGAGGTGACGTCACGGTTCTGTATATGCATAGCGATGGGTGGGACAATAAGAAACCGAATTAGTTTTTACTTTCCGTTTCCCGCGCTTCCGATTTTAAATGAAATAAGAGCTTAACATATGCACTGTAGAAATTATTATATTTATATTTTAAATGATGGAACGATATGGATTTTTTAAATGGATATTTTAAATGATGGAACGATGGATATTTTAAATGATGGAACGATGGATATTTAAATTTTATGGATAGCGCGCGGGAATTGCACTCAGTAGGCCCGGGTTCGATTCCCGCCACTGCCAAAACTTACGCCACGTTCACGCAGAGTACGATCACGTTAAACATGTGGGTTCGTGAGTCCTTCCGAGAGGTTGGTGGTAGGGGAAGGAGGGTACGGTCTAAATTGGGTGAATAAAAAGAAAGTTATGGAGATTGTCGCGGAGGGCGAAGTAGCCCAGTGGTTAGCGCGCGGGAATTGCACGCGGTAGGCCCGGGTTCGATTTCCGCCACTGACATGGAGTACGATCACGTTAAACATATGGGTCCGTATGTTTTTCCGAGAGGTTGGTGGTAGGGGAAGGAGGGTACGTTCCCTGTGGATGCCTCCCCCACTGGGTTCCGGTCTAAATTGGGTGGCACATCCTGGCCGTCCAACCAGTTACCAGGCCCGGGTTCGATTCCCAAAATTGCCGCCGTGTTTACGCGGAGTACGAGCACGTTAAACATGTGGGTCCGTGAGTCCTTCCGAGAAGTTGGTGGTAGGGGAAGGAGGGTACGGTCTAAATTGGATGAATAAAAAGAAAGTTATGGAGATTGTCGCGTAGGGCAAAGTAGCCCAATGGTTAGCGCGAGGAAATTGCACTCGGTAGGCCCGGGTTCGATTCCTAAAATTGCCGCCGTGTTTACGCGGAGTACGATCACGTTAAACATGTGGGTCTGTAAGTCCTTCCGAGAGGTTGGTGGTAGGGGAAGAAGGGTACGGTCCCTGTGGATGCTTCTCCCACTTGGTTCCGGTCTAAATTGGGTGAATAAAAAGAAAGTTATGAAGAATATCGCGGAGGGTGAAGTACCCCAGTGGTTAGTGCGCGGGATTTGCACTTGGTAGGCCCGGGTTCGATTCCCAAAATTGCCGAATAAAAATAAAGTTATGGAGATTGTCGCGGATGGCACGGTAGCCCAGTGGTTAGCGCGCGGGAATTTCACTCGGTAGGCCCGGGTTCGATTCCCGCCATTGCCAAAACTGCAGCCGTGTTCACGCGGAGTACGATCACGTTAAACGTGTGGGACTGCAAGTCCTTCCGAGAGGTTTGTGGTAGGGGAAGGAGGGTACGGTCTCTTTGGATGCCTCCCCCAATGGGTTCCGGTCTAAATTGTGTGGCACTTCCTGGCCTTCCAAGCAGTTACCTTACACCTTTCTGGTAGGTCGCGCCAACGAGTTTGCCACGGTCAGAATTTTCAAGGGTAGCGAACAGGCTGGTCGCCAAAGGCGGCTAGTCTATATAATAAAAGGCAATGTCTGTGTGTCTGTCTGTCTTATACACTATACGTTTCGCGACCGCGCGTCGGAGAGCTACGAAATTTGGCAATCGGAAACCCGGGGGGGTGGGAAGGGGACACGTGGAAACCGATTTTTAAAATTCTAATTTTTTTTTTATTTATTTAATGTTTTATGCAATTTCGACCGTTTTTTGCCATTTTTGCCCTTTTTTCTCTACGATCCAGACGTCGTAAAAAAAAAACAAATCACACCATCGGAAAGAGCAGACAATTGTGAGTAAAAATATATCAATTTCAAATCTGAATTTCGATTTCTAATATTTTTTAAAGATTTTAAAACAAAAGTCACTTTTGGCTCAAAAAAACGATTTTTGGTTTTTAAATTCTCATATAGTAAAAAGTACTCATAATTTCGACTAATAATTTACATTTTTAGAAAGCTGAAATATCTGGCATTCTTACAAGTCTAATCTGGTCCAGAAATATTAAAAATTGCCTTCAGGATCGCAATTTTAAAGACGTCATGATTTTAAATTTCTCGGCATCGGCTCAGTTCTTCAACGGCATTTCCCGCCCATCCGCAGTAGTTTCTTCACCGTCTCCATGGAGACCGCGCTTTCGGTTTTAAATGAATTGAGAGCCGAGCATAAGTGTTGTATACATCGGGCGAAATGATATTTTAAATGGATATTTTTAAATGGATATTTTAAATAATTTAAATGATTGAATTATGGTGGTTTGAATTGTGGTGATGTATTTGAAATTATTATATTTATGGATTGGTGGAACGATATGGATGTATTTTTGATTTTAAATGCATATTTTAATTTATGGATATTTTAATTTATAGATTTTTAAATGGATATTTTAATTTTATGGATATTTTAAATGATGGAATGAGGATGGTGGAATTAAGAACTTAGCATATGGCCATTATAAAATTTAAATTAGCGCGCGAGAATTGCACTCGGTAGGCCTGGGTTCGATTCCCGCCACTGACGCGGAGTACGATCACGTTAAACATATGAGTCGATAAGTCCTTCAGAGAGGTTGGTGGCAGGGGAAGGAGGGTACGGTCTCTGTGGATGCCTCCCCCACTGGGTTCCAGTCCAAACTGGGTGAATAAAAAGAAAGTTATGGAGATTGTCGCGGAGGGCACGGTAGCCCAGTGGTTAGCGTGCGGGAATTGCACTCGGTAGGCCCAGGTTAGATTCCCTCGACTGCCAAAACTGCTGCCATTTTCACGCGGAGTACGATCCCGTTAAACATGTGGGTACGTAAGTCCTTCCGGGAGGTTGGTGGTAGGGGAAGGAGGGTACGGTCCCTGTGGATGACTCTCCCACTGGGTTCCGGTCTAAATTGGATGAATAAAAAGAAGGTTATGGAGATTGTCGCGGAGGGCGCGGTAGCCCAGTGGTTAGCGCGCGGGAATTGCACTCGGTAGGTCCGGGTTCGATTCCCGCCACTGCCAAAACTGCCGCTGTGTTCAGGCGGAGTACGATCACGTTAAACATGTGGGACCGTAAGTCCTTCCGAAAGGTTGGGGGTAGGGGAAGGAGGGTACGGTCCCTGTGGATGCCTCCCCCACTGAGTTCCGGTCTAAATTGGGTGGCACATCCAAACAGTTACCTTACACCTTACAGGTAGGTCCCGCCAGCGAGTGTGCCACGGTTAGAATTTGCCACGGTCAGAATTTTCAAGGGTAGCGAACAGGCTGGTCGCCAAAGGCGGCTAGTATATAATAAATTACAAAGTTGCGTAAAAGCAGAATTTTATGAAATCAATAAAAATTTTCGGGGAATTAAATTAAAATTTAAATTTTTATATGGCTCCCATACAAAAACATTTCCAATGAGTAAAATGTGCCCCATACACTAATAAGGTGATGTACAAAATTTCAGCATTTTATAATAAAAAGTCCCAGAGATATGTTTAAACAAAGTTGGCGAGGGATTAATCACAAATTAAAATGTAAATGTTTACAGCAAGAGTGCAAATGACGCAACACAAAAATGCATCATAGGCAAATAATATCTGCCTCTTTAGATTTATTTACAATTTTTCAAAAATATGCTTCCTAAAAATACTTTAAAATTTTACATGATTAATTACAGAATAAAACTTGGAAATGGCACATAAAAAAAACTTAGAAATGTATGCATATGCAAATATCCGTCTCTGATCTGTGCATCACACAATCGCAACAGACTCATCATCACATGAGAAAGTTGTTTTTGCTCTGCCATTGATTAATCACCTCGCTTAAGCAAACGTAGCGAGCGCAGCCCGGCAGATTGAACAACCCTACCCTTAAGTAATTCACATTTCTGCTACATTTTGAGAGTGTAGTTAGCCTGTACCAACAGTATGTCACAATACAGCAACAAAGAACTTTTTGAAATGCTTATGCTGTATAGTTTATGCAATCGAAATGCTAACAAAACTGCACGGAAATATCAACGTACTTTTCCCAATTCTCGAAATCCTTCTGGGAGATTTATTTCCTGATTGGTGCAACGAGTGTGTGAAAGAAGAAGCGCGCGCGTACATCATGTAGGTGGACTGGGTAGGCCCAGACTTCACTCAACACTGCTTCAGAAATGAATGTACTGTGTGCAACAGTGTGGAGAATACTGAGACGGAATAAATGGCATCCGTTTAACATTCATAGTGTGCAAGGACAGGAGCCAACAGATTATCAATGTCGTCTAGATTTTTGTAATTGGGCTCTAAATCAGGAAGATGCAAATCCTTCTTTCCTGAAAAACATAATTTGGACTGACAAAAATTCTGTTTTAAACAAGATGGATGCATAAATCCTCAAAATGAGCACCTCTGGTCTGACACAAATCCATTTGTGGCACGTGATATTCATCATCGGAAGCAATTTTCTGTGAATGTATGGTGTAGTATTTTCAGAAACCATTTGCTTGGAACCATACTGTATGAAGATGCAAATTCTTCTTTCCTGAAAAACATAATTTGGACTGACGGGTGACATATGTTAATGAGATTCTGAATGCAGTTATTCCTGATTTTATGGGTAAACTGCCCCTAACAGTACTTCCATATGTATGGTTTCAACAGGATGGATCTCCAGCTCACCATACTACAGTTATGAAACACTGCTTAAATAGTTTCCAGACAAATGGATTGACTTGCATGGGCCAGTCGAATTTCCCCCTAGATTGCTTGATATTTGTGGGGTCGTTTACACACAACTGTTGATCTGTCACCTCCCTTAAATAAAGCAGAGTTGCAACAACGCATTCAAGATGGTTGTCGTGACACCGCCGAACAAGAACTTGATCGAGTATACAGAAGTGTTATCAGGCGAATGCAGCTCTGTATTGGCATGGCTGGAAAACATTTTGAACAAGCTTTGTAATTTTTGTGTAGTTATTATTTCTACACAGTGTAGATACTTTTGTACCAATAAATAGCAAAATTATTTATTTATGCAATCATTGTTTTGTTTTGTAATTTGTGTATGACCTCTGAAACGCGATCTGCGGACATAATTTTTCCCCTCTGAGAACCCATGTCGATGCATCAAAAAGTGGTTTAAGTCAGCATTTTTGTCTTTTCATATCTCTGGGACTTTTTATGATAAAATGCTGAAATTTTGTACATCACCTTATTAGTGTATGGGGCAAATTTTACTCATTGGAAATGTTTTTGTATGGGGGCCGTATAAAAATTTAAATTTTGTATTTCTTAAAATTTAATTGCCTTGAAAATTTTAATTGATTTCATAAAATTCTGTACCTTTTTTTACACAACTTTATAATTTATTATATATGTCTAAGATCAATATTTAAGGAATAAAAGCCAAGGTCAATGCTTTTGGGACACCCTGTATATATATATATAAAGAGCAGTATTCTAGAGTTCTATGTTGTGTATAACATCAGATATTGAAAACAAATCTGGATATTGAACTTATTTTTAACTTATTTAAAACAATGGAGAATTCTGGAGTTATGTTGAGTATGACATCAGATACTGAAAGTGAAGCTGAATATCGAATGCATTTTTAATTTATTTACAATAATGGATATTATATCTCCTTTTGTCTTGTAGCTATGCAGACAGTGATTAAGTGTTGTCTTTACCATAATATATTTCATGAATAAACTGGTTTCTTTTAATTATTTACAGGCAGAATGTTTGCAGGCTCCATTAATGCAAGATAAACATTATCATCTATGTTCAAACTAGAAACCTAAATTATTACAGAGATGTCCCTTATGAATCGTAGGTTAACACTAAGAAGAGATATTTCCATAATCCATCTCTAGGAGAGTAGGGATGAAATAATGAAACAAAACATGATCACAAAACATTGAGCTAAGAACCTGGAATTTTACAGATATGTTCCTCATGAGCAATAGGTAAACATTAAAAAGGAGTATATCTCTAATCTTAAAAGGGTAAGGCGGGATAGGGTGGGTAAATTATATCTCCCTATATAACTCATACCTAAGGGATTGAAAAAGGGTGAAATGACAAATTGTTTTTGACACTTGCCCAGGATTGAGCAGTTTAAATAGTAGCAACTAAATTATGTGCAGTGAAGCTACAAATTGAGCCTTCCTTGCTTAAATAACATCCCTTACACTTTATATTCAACAGATACCAGAAATAAATATTTCTATTAAAATTAAATTACTTTTCTTGACAACTAAATATATTTTATTTCTTAGTCAAACTTTGAATAAAGCATACCTTCACAGCAGAGTTTCCACAGGAAATTGCATCAGATTTTTGACTCCAGTTACATGGTTCTTAGTACTGGTTGGTCACTGTACAGAAAGCATAATTTCAAGCTTTGGGAGCATCCTCTATAAGCAGGTTGTCTAAACTCTCTTTATTTCAAATACAAGTATTTTAATCATATATGGTGATGAGGCACCATTTGTTAATTTACAGGATTATTTTTTTTAATGGTACAAAAGTAAAAAAATATTCTTCCAAATATTTTATCCTTAGCATACTTTGTAAACAAAAATTCAGATTATGAAATAACACTTGGGAGGCCTTTTCTAGGAAATATTCTATTTGGGTCTGAGACGTTGATATAAAGCAGAGCTAGTCAACTGGTGCATTTGCTAATATTCATAATCTAGCCTGTATCTTCTAATATCTGCAATGGCAACTAAAATACTTTCTATGTACCCCAATTTTGAAAACCTCTTATGGGAACTGACAAATTCAGTCCTACCACATAGCCAGTTTCAAGTTTCTTCAAAATTGAGCTGGATATACATAAGACTGCAACGACAAAGATCCTAGTCGCAGAACTTGTCTTTTCGGATTCTGTGATTATGAACTTGGGGTAAAAGGCAGTTTCTGTGACTATGAACTTGGCTGTTGTAACCTCAAGTAGCCCAAGCTCAATTTTGTAGAAATTTAAAACCAGCTACATGGTAGGACTGATTTTGAATCCACATAGAGGTTCACAAAATTGTGGCTAATAGCAAGTTCATGAGCACAAACACAAAACCAGTTTATGAATGTTATCTGCAATGAGAGTATAATCCTAAATTTGAGAACAGAATTTAAAGACAAGTTATATGTTTATGGACAAAAGTGTTTAAAGTTTAAATTAAAATGACAAATTTGTACCTCAGATATAATTATTCTCATTCACAAAGTAAAATTTTACATCAGATACATCGCAAATAAAAAGGTTTATACTTTTGAATATAAAATTTTATTTACATGGAAGACTGGCAGAAAACTTCCCATTTTACATTATAGAGCAAACTTGACTTTGAATAGATTTTTCATCCGATTTTACAACATTGCTGCCAATTCTTTGTACTACATTGGCAGAATTTCCTTGACAAGTGAAAGAAAAACTTCTATTGCAATCACTGGAACTAAAGTAACCAAGTGGTTTTGCTCTGTTTTCTTTCTCATGAAATATCATAAGGGAAGCATCTTCATAGCGCTGTTTGATTTGGAAGAGAGTTTCAGCATATGACACACTGTTTGCATTCATAGAAATAGCTAATGTGAGATATGTATATTCAGAGAACTGTAAAGGGAAAAAATGGCATAGCTATATTTTAAAATATTAATAATACATTGTTAATTTTATAATTGTTATACTACAGAATTTATCAATTCATATAGAGTTTTAACTATGATTTGTCATGCATCACATGTGAATAATATGCTTCAGATTAAGGTGGTTCCTGAATTATCAATAAAATAGTGTATCTTATCTATATCAAATAAGATTGAAACTGATTAGGATCTGGAAAATCTAAAACTAATACAATTGATGTTAAAAATCCTTTTAGTTGCACTAAAATAATAAGCATAGCATGAAATGAAGCAAGCACATCTAAACAAATTCCTTTAAGTGGTAAAAAGCACTTATAATCTAAAACCAATATACAGGGTGTCCAGTGCTATCGATGCCCAATGGCTATTTCCTCAACCGTTAGTCACAGAGATATACTTCCAATTGCAAAAATATTTTAAATTTTAAAATCTTATCTTACAAACAGTTTAAATCAATGAATGCATTTTTGAAAGAAATACGAAATATAAATTTTTATACAGTCGCCCGGTCCTACCAATTATATTTAGGGAAATCATCCTCATACAATTTTATACAAAATAAAAACAAATCATCCTTTTACGACCAAACTTGACTGACTTATAGCTGTTTAAAGTTGGAGCACTTTTTGTGCTGAGAAATGGTCAATACGGTCCGTGATTGGTTGGTTGCCAGAAACGGGGCATTTTTATGCGTGGAAAAGCAACTTAAGTCATAAAGTTTAATGCTTCATAACTCTGTGAATTTTGGTTATAAAAGAAAGATTTTTTTTTTTATTTTGCATGAAATTGTATAAGGATGATTTTCCCAAATATAATTGGTAGGACTGTGGGAACGTATAAACATTTATATTTTGTATTTTTTTCAGAAATGTATTTATTGATTTAAACTGTTTTTAAGATAATGGATTTTAAAATTTAAAACATTTTTGCAATTGGAAGTATATCTCTGTGACTAACGGTTGCGGAAATAGCCATTAGGCACCGATAGCACTGGACATCCTGTATAGTACCATCCTACATGCAAAAACTGACACTATTTGTTAAAATATATTTTTAGTTAAAAAAGGTGAGATTTTAAATTGTTTTATTATTCCAATAAAAATTGCAATATGGAAAAATGAGATCCGGATAATTAGGACTCTAGTTTCGTGATATTTATTTGCCATATTGTCTCAAAATATTTGTTTACATATTTTATAGTATTATAAGTTTTTGATAGCCACTGCTGGTAGTATTTCCAATGCCAATCTTGTTTCTCATACATTGAAATTAGGCATTTTGTGCAAGAGTACATTCATGATATCACTGATGCAATGAGTAAAGGTAATTGGGAACTACTTTACAGTATTGTGACAATTAGAAATACCAGATTGATTTTAACTTGATCTTTAATATAGAGTTGTGAAATTAATTAATAGCTATACATCATACCTCATAGGTTGTCATATGCAGGTATTAACCCCTTATCATGCCTTTCCTATTTGGATAGTGGTTTATTTTTAATGTGCTCTTAAAATGTGCATCACATCAATTAATTCTGCAACTGTATGTGATGTTTAAAAGAAAAGTATGTCTCCAATTTGAGATGCTAAAAATAAGAAATTTATGCAGAACTTCACACCTGCTATTGGGGGCGCGGTAGCCCATTGGTTAGCGCGCTGGAGTTGCACTCGGTAGGCCCGGGTTCGATTCCAGCCACTGCCAAAAAACTGCCGCCGTGTTCACGCGGAGTACGATCACATTAAACATGTGGGTCCGTAAGTCCTTCCGAGAGGTTGGTGGTAGGGGAAGGAGGGTACGGTTCCTGTGGATGCCTCCCCCACTGGGTTCCGGTCTAAATTGGGTGGCACTTCCCGGCCGTCCAAACAGTTACCTTACACCTTTCTGGTAGGTCGGACGGTCTGGGTCTCAACAACAACAACACCTGCTATTGGGGGGCGCAGTAGCCCATTGGTTAGCGCGCTGGAGTTGCACTCGGTAGGCCCGGGTTCGATTCCAGCCACTGCCAAAAACTGCCGCCGTGTTCATGCGGAGTACGATCACGTTAAACATGTGGGTCCGAAAGTCCTTCCGAGAGGTTGGTGGTAGGGGAAGGAGGGTACGGTCCCTGTGGATGCCTCCCCCACTGGGTTCCGGTCTAAATTGGGTGGCACTTTCCGACCGTCCAAACAGTTACCTTACACCTTTCTGGTAGGTCGGACGGTCTGGGTTTCAACAACACCTGCTATTGGTCACCGGCCACACATATTGCTACCGTAAACCCTAGGGTTGGTCATGTGGTCTGGGTCTTCAACACCTGCTATTGGTCTGGCCACACAAACTGCTACTGAAAGCCTTCGGGTCAGTCGTGTGGTCTGAGTTTTTCACACCTGCTATTGGTAGATACATTAATTTAACAAGAAAGATCAATCATACATAAAACATTGATCACGAAACACTTTCCAACTTCAATGCAATTTTATATAAACATCTCTAAAATGCGATACATTCCTCGGTAATTGTATTAAAATTATCACAAAATCATCGAAATATAAATCGACTGTCTCTCTCTATAAAAGCAGCATTTCATTCATAAACGTTTTTCCAATCCTTTCATTCATCACAATACTATAATAACCCCTTATCATGCCTTTCCTGTTTGAATAGTGGTTTATTTTTAATGTGCTCTTAAAGTGTGCATCACATCCTTATCAATTAATTCTGCAACTGTCAGGGCCCCCACAAAGGGGGGGTCAGTTGGTACTACAGTACTGGGGCCCGGTGATTGTTAGGAGCCCGTGAATATTGCTGAGGATAAAATGTTTATACATTTGTAATACATTAATTTTAGGATTCCTCTCCAACTTCACACCTGCTATTGGTCGGGGGCGCGGTAGCCCATTGGTTAGCGCACTGGAGTTGCACTCGGTAGGCCCGGGTTCGATTCCAGCCACTGCCAAAACTGCCGCCGTGTTCACGCGGAGTACGATCACGTTAAACATGTGGGTCCGTAAGTCCTTTCGAGAGGTTGGTGGTAGGGGAAGGAGGGTACGGTCCCTGTGGATGCCTCCCCCACTGGGTTCCGGTCTAAATTGGGTGGCATTGCCCGGCCATCCAAACAGTTACCTTACACCTTTCTGGTAGGTCGGATGGTCTGGGTCTCAACAACACCTGCTATTGGTCCAACCACACAAACTGCTACTGCAAGCCTTCGGGTCAGTTGTGTGGTCTGAGTTTTTCACACCTGCTATTGGTAGATACATTAATTTAACAAGAAAGATCAATCATGCATAAAACATTGATTATGAAACACTTTCCAACTTCAATGCAATTTTATATAAACATCTCTAAAATGCGATACATTCCTCGGTAATAGTTTTAAAATTATCACAATACTACATTAATTTATTATATTTGAAAACTTAAAACTTTATTCAAATGATGTCATCAAAATATAAATCGACTGTCTCTCTCTATAAAAGCAGCATTTCATTCATACAGGTTTTTCATTCCTTTCATTCATCACAATACTATAATAATTTATTTTATTTAAAAACTTAAAACCATGGAGGTACAAGTAATTTAACTCTGTGCTTAAAACTTCATCACTTGTGCTTAAAACTTCATCAGTCTCTCTCTATAAAAGCAGCATTTCATTCATACAGGTTTTTCATTCCTTTCATTCATCACAATACAATAATAATTTATTTTATTTAAAAACTTAAAACCATGGAAGTACAAGTAATTTAACTCTGTGCTTAAAACTTCATCAAAAGAATCATCTGGTTCTCTGTGTAAAATCAATTAATGTTTCATTTATATCAGCTATATTGCAGACTCCATGAGCTAAATAATTTTGAGTTAAAGAAATGCAACAATTCTTATACAACTCATTCTACATATTTTGCTGTTTACATTCTCCATAAGTGAAAATTAGGCTTTGCTGTAGAAATAATCAAAGTTTGATGATCATTTAAACTCAAATACATTGTTATTGCATTGTTTCAGTATGTAGATGCACAGAATTTAAGCAAAAATAAAGCCATTTTAGGATGGCATAACATTAAATATAAATTAAAAAGAACTTTAAAAATCACGATTTTGGCACAAGATGGATGCCATATTTTATTTTGAAGTGGGTCACGTGATCTCTTCATATAATGGGTGTAATTATTATTTTAATTTTTATTTAAAAAACTACTAAATATATTTTGCTGAAATTTTTGTTATATATTTTATGGGATAATTTGAATATTTCCTAAAACTTTCGAAGCAATTAGTGAATTTTAAAATCATTTAAAAAATGTTTGAAAAATTAGGTCCCATATGGTTCAATGTATGTCATTTTTCCAACCCGGGTTCAATACAAAACTAATTAGGTGATATTATTCATTTATATTCCCATAGGTCCCACAGACCATCTAAACAACATACTAAAATTTCAATTTGATTAAGTCATTTTTACGGCAGTTATCGTGCTAACGGACAGACAGACAGAATGAATAATATCATAAACACTTTTCAACTATAAAGTGTAACAACTTGTAAAGTGTTAAAACGCAAAGAGAGTTTCGTGACAGCATTGCAAGAGGGCAGACTTGCTCCTTTGAAATTCTATTGGAAGATTTAGTAAAATATACATATTACACTGTTTAGATACAAATATTTAATTATATTCATATTCAAATATTCAGATAGATTTAAGTCTTACACTTTGCATTAAATCTATTTTAGAAAACTTCTTATTAGCTCAAATTAGAATATAAAAATGAGTACGAAAAGATAAGCTAGTTTCATATACTATAAAACAATGAATAGAAATTTGCCAATAAAAACAAGAAAGATCAATCATGCATAAAGCATTGATTATGAAACACTTTCCAACTTCAATGCAATTTTATATAAACATCTCTAAAATGTGATACATTCCTCGGTAATATTTATTAAATTATCACAATACAACATTAATTTATTATATTTGAAAACTTAAAACTTCATCGAAAACAATGAACTTCATTCAAATAACATTGAAATACAGGGTGCCCACTGATATTCGTTACACGCCCCTTAACTACTAAACGGTAACAGTTTAGGCTATAAAGTTGATGTCTAGATATAGTAAAAAGGCTATACGCTCCTCGATAAGACAACTTACAACGCCATCTATTGGCAAATTTTGGAATTAGCGGTCCTATCTCGTAAACGGTGAAAGATACGTGAAAAAAGTCAATTAGAAAGTTGTAGAGCACTCTCAATTTAGTACGAAAAGATACCTTATGCACATTAATACTCAAAACAGAATGCAGAAAATGAACATTTGTTTGTTTGTGAAGCAAAGCGAGAAAAGACCACCTTACGGACTAAATACAAGCCTGTGATGTTGCACAGGGGAAACGCACGTGATTCGCATTCATGAGGACCGTGGTTCTGTCCCCACCCCACCGGTTGTGTGTTTTACTGAATGTCTCTACAAACCATGAAAACTTTCTGCTGATCTTGCAAAATCGTCTCTCCAAACACACAGCTCAACTCAACCATGTCTGGTATAAAAATCACATGGATCTCATGCATTATGCAAATGAGGATGGAACGTCATACCTGTTCACCAGAGACTACTACTATAAAAAGGATGTTTCTGCTGGGTTGTACGTTAAAGCGGAGAGTTATGGCAAAATTTGGCAGTAACGAGTATTGCGAGATGTTGTTAATTTACGGTGAATGTGGGCGTAAGGCAAAGTCAGCTGCAAGGCTGTATTGTGAACGTTTCCCTCAAGGCCCGCATTTTACACGCCAGACCATCTTAAAAGTTGTAAAACGTTTAAGGAAGATGGGCTGTGTGACCAGCCGACCTTGAATTCGTACACCTCGTAATGTAGGATGCAAAGTGCAACCTGAAGATGTGCTAGCATACGTTTTCGCCCACCCTCAGAGCAGCACAAGAATGATCATTGAAAATTGTGGCCTCTCAAAAAGCCGCGTCTGGAAAATCCTGAATGAATCAGGTACTAATCCATACCGATCTACACCTGTGCAGGAATTGCTGCCAAGAGATGCTGAGAGATGTTACACGTGGTACAACTTTGTGATGAATAACTTAGAGGTCCACCCAACATTCCTAGCAGGCATAATATAGACGGATGAGGCAAGTTTTTCAAGGAACGGAATGTTTAATAGACAGAACGTTCATACCTGGTCACTGGAAAATCCGAGATATGCCGTCGAAGTTCGACATCTACAACACTGGTTGATTAATGTTTGGTGAAGAATTTTTAATGACAGGCTCATTGGACCAGTATTTTACGAGGGCACGTTAACGGGACAATGGTACTGGCAGCTTCTGCAGGATGTAATAACTGACATTGTTGAGAATCTTCCATTGCACCAACTCCTAAATGTATGGTTCCAACATGACGGCGCACCTCCGCATAAGATTTCAAACTTTCAGCAGTACCTAACAGAGACATTCCAGAATCAAGTCATTGGGTATGGTGGTTCCATCGAGTGGCCCCCGCACTCACCTGACTTGATCTCATTGGACTTCTTCTTATAGGGACACATAAAAGGGCAGGTATATGCAACCCCTCTACCAACATTGCAGGATCTTCGACGACGCATTACTGATGCTTGTGCGTCCGTAACACCTGCCATACTGCACAATGTGCAGCGAGAAATCCAGTTCAGAGTGCAAATGTGTATAGTGGCTAACGGAGAGCATTTTGAGCAATATACTATTGTAAATAAATGATCCTGAAGACAGGGAAGTGTCTCAATTTCTTTCTTCCACTCTTTATGACATGACAATTTTCGAAATTGTGACCAAACAAATGTTCATTTTTTGCATTTTATTTTGAGTATTAATGTGTGCAAGGTATCTTTTCGTACTAAATCGAGAGCGCTCTACAACTTTCTAATTGACTTTTTCTCACGTATTTTTCACCGTTTATGAGATAGGACCGCTAATTCTAAAATTTGCCGATAGATGGTGTTGTAAGTTGTCTCATCGAGTAGCGCATAGCCTTTTTACTATACCTAGACACCAACTTTATGGCCTAAGCTGTCACCGTTTAGAAGTTAAGGGGGGTGTTATGGATATACGTGGGCACGCCGTATAAATTGCCTGGTTTAAACATCTTTAAAATGCGATACATTCCTCAGTAATATTTTTAAAATTATCATAATACTACAATAATTTATTATATTTGAAAACTTCATCGAAAACAAATGAAATTTCCACCCATCCTAAATGACTTATTTTTTGGTGTTTAGAAATCGGCTCCTCCCACCAAAATGCCGTTTGCTACTATGTTCTAAATAAGATTTTCTAATGTAAATGATAGTGTAATTTAATTTGAACAACAGTGAATAAATAATACTCATAAAAACGTTACTAAATAAGATTTTTATGAATTTTAAGAAAATTGAATAACTTTGTAAAACTGCAGAATAAAAACTTATTAAATGAATAGTACTCATATAAACATTCTAAAATCAGATTTTTGTGAATTTTAAAATTTTTATGCTACAATTTTATCTGTGCATGTCACACGTAGCAGCAAAATCACTTTCTCCATACAACTGAGGATCCATACAGGGGCAGAGGTTCGACCTAAAGGTCAAAGTCTGTGGAACGAATGTACCAGTAGTCCGAGTAGGGGCAGGGGTTCGAACTAAAGGTCGAAATCTGTGGAACAAATGTACCAGTGGTCCGTGTAAGGGCAGGGGTTTGACCTAAAGGTCAAAATCTGTGGAACGAATGTACCAGTGATCCGTACAGGGGCAGGGATTCAACCTAAAGGTTGTTCTACACCGGAACGGGGTCCCCAGTGATCTCCGGTTTATTAGGAAAGGTCGCCTGTGACGCCCAGATGCAGAATATGCTACAATTTTATCTGTGCATGTCGCACGTAGCAAGATCACTTTCTCCATGCAACCGAAGATCCGTAGATGAACAGAGGTTCGACCTGAAGATAGAAATCTGTGGAATGAATATACCAGTGGTCCATGTAGGGTCAGGGGTTCAACCAAAAGGTCAAAATCTGTAAAACGAATATGCAGTAGGTCAATGGTCCGTGTTAGAAAAAGTTTGTACTCTAACAAAATATCAAAAAATTGATACTTTTGTGAACAACTCCTGTATCTTTTTTATTTTTGAATGATCTGAGCAAAAGCAAAAACCAATGTTTTATGCAAACTTCATTTCTTTTTTACCTTATACAAAAGTTTGAGCAGTTTTGTTCTACTTTTTACTTTTAAAATGTGATTGAAAAAAAAAAATCTTGCATTTTTTTTTACAAACGAGTTATGCAGTTGTTTGCAAAAAGAATTTTAATGTAAAAAATAAAAATATCTTCAACATAAATCCCAGTTATTATTGAAGGGTTTTTATTGTAGAATAAAGTAGTTATATCGATTACACTTTAGAAAATTGTTTTATGTATGAAATTCGGAAGTTCACATTCACCAGCAACATTTCAAATGAAGGGGGTAATTGTGAACACACAATTGGGGGAATTGTGAACACTGTTCACAATTCCCCATCTGTGTTGTGGATAATTGTGAACTTGAAAATTTCATACATTGCCCTAAAAAAGTAGGCTACTAAAAGAGAAATGGCAAAGCTAGTCCTACTGTAATTCTAAAATAGACTGAACTGGTACTTATGTCAGTAATTTTTTTTAATTTGGCTATAAGATCCCTAATGCCTGTGGTTTTATGTTGTAGGTTAAGACAGAACAATAGATAGATAGAAGTAGAAGTTGATAGATAGAAGAAGAAGTTGAACAGTAGATAGACTGTAGAGTGTAGTGTTTGAGTTTTAAAATTTTTCAAGATAAATTGTAAAAATGCCTCAAAATTATATAAGAAAAAGAAATACACAATGTTCCAAAGATTTTAAAAATGA
Source organism: Amaurobius ferox (assembly GCA_951213105.1). Taxonomy (NCBI): domain Eukaryota; kingdom Metazoa; phylum Arthropoda; class Arachnida; order Araneae; family Amaurobiidae; genus Amaurobius; species Amaurobius ferox. The sequence goes on along the minus strand of OX578139.1, from coordinate 80,893,262 downwards.
AGTTGAAGCTGTGCGATGTAAAAACATATATTTAATGTTCCCGATTTTTGAACAGAATATTAAAAAAGGAATGTATGTTTTAGTTGATGTCAAAGGAGGTTTGAGGAAAGCTACCCATTTCATGTATGTGTGCTTTATTATTGCTGTTGATGAAGAAGATGGGAAAATAACAGTACAAGGGCTGAGAAAAAACAATTTTGCATCAACAGAGTTTGTTGAAAAGGCTGATGATGTCTTCTATGTTTCAATTTATGAAATCATTGCTGTGCTAGCTACCCACACCTCAAACTTTGTATAAAAACAGACAGATTACATATAAATTTCCTGCGTCTGTAAATGTCAAGGAATTGTAAGCCTTCTGAAACACAGACCTAGGCATCACTCGTGCCTTTTACTTTTGACATGAAAGCTGTTTTCCTTTTTTTTTTTTTTAATTTATATACCTAGCCTATGTTGTAAGCAGAATTCATATGGTCAATTAAGACAAATATTTTATTGCTTTTGTTAATTTAACATAATACTTACTTTAAATAAAGGATTTGTCATCATTCCATTCCCTAGTTAAATTTTATTTTCACCTGACATTTTCATAAACTTTGGTATGATTTGAAGAAAGGGCAATTGTGAAAGCTTATTTTTGGTGGTAGAATTATGAAAGTGAGCAAATGTGAACAGCATGAATTATTCTTTCTTCACAAATACCCACCTCTGCAGTCCTAGCTTGTTTAGTAATTTCCCAGATGGCATTCACATTTACCCCAAAATGATGGGCAATTGTGAACGCTGTCTGAGTAATTATGAATACCAAATAACTCTATTATTAAAGGCTGGAGGAAAACATTGAATATCTAATATACAGCTTGAAATATGTAGAATTTCATATTACTAATCCAATTTTTAGTAGCTCTTTCTGTTTAGTAATAAATTGACATTTTCTACCAAATACCTCAAATGCATTCACAATTACCCACAATCAATTAATCACTTCTTTCAGACCTTTATTTTCCAAATTATAGTAGAATTTTATACAAGATTCATTCAAACCAACATCCACTTTAGAACGTTTCACAAAACTACATTCACCATCCATTCGCTGGTGCTTACCAGAAGACATAAGGAAAATATATATGATTGACAACAAAATAAAATCCGCAAAATTAAAAATAATTTGTAAAATAAATCAAATAATAAAAGTACATATTATGACTTCGGCCAAAAATGTTAATAAAAATGCTCTTTATTTACATCACAAAACTGTAGCAACCACAGAAACGTATTCTTATTGGATGTTACACAATTACCACCGAAAACATCCGATACAAGAGGCTACCAGATTACAACATAAAGCGCTCGCAAGGTGCATGGCATATTCTCCGATTTAACCAAGATGACCTATTCTCCGGATTAACCACAATATGATATATTCACACTATATACTAAATTAACTTTTTATATAAATTAAAAAGTTATATGCTCAAAATTATCTTAGTACATGGTGTAAAATTGATAAAGGTTCAAACTTAAAAAATAAATATAGGATTAAGATGTATATAAGTTTAAAAAAAAATACTGCATTAATTTCATATACATTCTGTCTTTGAACTAAATTTGATTTTAATCAGTTAAGTACAATATAGCACAACACAGACAAAAATTTTAAACTATCACAATGTTGTTTTACATTTAGAAGATCTAGGTTTCTTTTTTGGTTTTGATCCATAGGTAATTTTTGAAGAATAACTGATTTCATAAATTTGATAAGAATTCAAAAAGGTATTTTTTTTTCCATAATTTACATACTTTAAAATACCTAACTTTGAATTTGGAGAGAAATATTATTTTCCTTTAACAAAAGAAAAATGAGAAATGTATTTAATCTCCTTGCCTATTATTAGACATTTCAGTACTTTTCATATTTAAGACAATGCCTTATAACAGTTTTACTGGTCTATGTTAGGAAGTATGTCTGAGATTTATATAGCTGCTACGAACTAATTTTAAATTTATAGTTTGTCATATCACATTCCAATCTGATGTGGCATAATCTTGTTCTATGGTACTTCGTGCACTCCAGTGTTAAATTAACTGGAACCTATAGTTTCACATGCATTTTAACCACTATTTATATCTATGTATGTATTCCGGAATCATATTATCTCCTTCTTACTTGGAACATCGATAGATTAGGTCAAAATGAAACCTAACTTAACAATACAAAGTAAAGTTTCTCTAATTAATCAATACAAAGTGAAGTTTCTATCTTGATCCTGTTACATCATAAAAATGTTTAATTCTGAACTTATACATGTTCACGAATATTTTAACTCTCATTAGCTGAGAAGGAACAGATAAGTTTCTCTAATCAATCAATACAAAGTTAAGTTTCTATCTTGATCCTGTTACATCATAAAAATGTTTAATTCTGAACTTATACATGTTCACGAATATTTTAACTCTCATTAGCTGAGAATATGTAAATAGTCTACTAGCAAATCCTAACATGCTTTATCGTATTCAAAAGGTTTTCCTGAATACGTTTCAATCAATTTTAATTACAAAAAAAGAACTGCCGGTCAACAATATACTTTTCCGTTTTTATACAAAAAAATGTATTAAGGATAAAATTATATCCTAAAACAGCAAGTAAATAAATATTCCTTAAATTAAATACTTACTAAGCAGATAGCATTTACGTATAAGAAAAAGAGTTGTGATAATAAAAGCAAATACTGAGGCTATATCACATCGAATACTCTTTCTTCAATGAAAATTCTCGTTCTGTTAATTAAAACAAATGACACAAGCACAAAAAAAAAGCAAAGCAAAGCAGACGGTAAAGTTAAAACAATATCTTCTCTTCTGTTCACTTCAATCGAAAATATTTAGAACAGGAAATAGAACAAGATGTTATTTATTCACTGCAACGCACTCGCGCCAAAATATCACGTGATAAATACGTCAGGCGCGAATTTCAGTGACCGCAGATGAATGACGAGAGTTCTTTATGCGGAAATTTGCAGTTCAATTAGTCTATGCGCGATTTTGATATTGAAAACACATACATATATATATATATATGTATATATAATTTACATTTTTTTTTTATTATTAATAATTTTTATTACTTTTTTCTATTATATTATTTATTTATTTATTTTCCATTTAAAGTCTTTTCAAGGCTATCAAACTACTAGTATTACGAGTTACTTCTGCTTTTATTGGATGAGAGAGTGTCAAAAATATTTTACTATCAAGAACATAGTGTGGTAATTGTAGGAGGGAGTCGACCTTGTGGTCAAGCTAAAGTATGAGACGGAAAAAATTGACATGCTTAATGTTTACATTTGTGACCTTAAACGTCCAAGGAAGGGTAAGCGACCCCCTTACACTTCCCTATGGGTGCCCATGGCAGTTCTCTACGGGCTCCCATTGCATGAGCTTCCTGCTTAATGCTATTGCCCTCAGGACAGAACCTAACGGAGCCAAAGTTTCGATTTCCTCAGGTGTAGTAAACAGTTTTTCCAGACCCCCCCCCCCAAAGGTCTCTGTGATATAAGAGGCTGAAACATTGCACACTTGCCATGGGATGGGGTGCGACAGCCCAGTGGTTAGCGCGCGGGAAGAGAATTACTGTGGGAGCTCATGGCAAGAACGTCCATAGAACTAATTCCAGGGGTGACAAACTCAAGGATGAGGCGTTCCATATTGACTTGCTTGTAATCTACATTTATATCTTTAAATGTACACGGTATGGTAAATTCCACTAAGCGTTCTCTTATGGGCGCCCATAGCAAGGACACAAGTAGAACTAATTTCATCGGCGATAAACTCAAGGATGAAGCGTTCAATACTGACTGGATTGAGACTTACATGTCTAACCTTGAACGTCTATGGGACAGCAAGTATCATCCTTCCCTCCACTATGGGCGCCCATGCAACATTTTCCAGGAGAGAACTCAAGGATGAAGCGTTCAATATCGCTAGCTTGTAACCTGCATTTGTAACCTTGAATATCCAGTTCAGCTTAAGTGATCCCTTGCAGTCCTCTACGGGCTCCCATCGTCCCGGCCACACACTTAGCTACAGTAAACCTTCGGGTCTGTCGTGTGGTCTGGGTTTCCAACATCCAACGGGCTCCCATCGCATGGGATCCCAGCTTATATACTGTTGCCCTCAGGGCAGAACCTAACGGAGCCAAAGTTTCGATTTCCTCATGGGTAGTAAACAGTCTTTCCAATCTCTCCAAAAGTCTCTGTGACATAAAAGGCTGAAACATTGCACACTTGTCATGGGGTAGGGCACGGCAGCCCAGTGGTTAGCGCGCGGGAATTGATTTCACTCAGTAGGCCCGGGTTCGATTCCTGCCACTGCCAAAACTGCCGCCGTGTTCATGTGGAGTACGATCACGTTAAACATGTGCGTCTGTAAGTCCTTCCGAGAGGTTGGTGGTAGGGGTAGGAGTATACGGTCCCTGTGGATACCTCCTCCACTAGGTTCCGGTTTAAATTAGGTGTCATTTCCCGGCAGTCCAAGCAGATACCTTACACCTTTTTGGTAGATCGGACGGTCTGGATCTCAGCAACAACACTTGCCATGGGCGCCCATAGGGATGTTGAACGTCATGAATACCAAATTAATGAATACTTACTGTACATCTCGTCCATGTGATTGTCCCCGCTGGAAAAAGTTCTATTGACTTCCTTGCCATGGGCGCTCATAGGGGAGCATAAGGACATAAGGAAACAATTGCCTTCCCGTGAACATCAAGGTCCGAAATGTAGGTGTCAAGCTAGTAGATATTGTGCGTCTCATCCTTGTGTATGCTCTTGGAAGAAACTCTATGGACGTCCTTGCCATGAGAGCCCATAAAAATTTTGAAAACCACAAACGTAGGCATCAAGGTAATCTATATTGTGCGTCTCGTCCTTGAGTTTGCCTCGCTTTAATAAGTTCTATGGCCACCTTTGCTATGGGCGCCCATAACAAGAGCACCCATATAACTTTTACATGCAGAAAACTGAAGGGCGAGACACATACAACATTGACTAGCTTGATACCTACATCTGTGAACTTGAACGTCGACGGGATAGCAAGTTCCCCCTCAAGACTCCCTATGGGCGCCCATGGTAAGAACGCTTACAGAACTTATTCCAGCTGGGGCACATTCAAGGGCAACAATATCGACTAGCTTGACACCCTGTGGGCAACACCTTATTATCAACATCTCGTATGGGCGCCCATGGTAAAGACGTCAATAGAAATTTTTCCAAGGAGGGTATACTGAAAGATAAGTAGTACAATATCCACTAATTTGATACATACATTTGTGACCTTGAACGTTCACAGTAGGGCAAGTGGCCCTTTGCGCTCCCCTACAGGCAACCATGGTGAGGGCGCCAATAGAACTTTTACCAACGGGAAAAACACAAGGATGTGGCGCACAGTATTGATTAGATTAATATCTATATTCGAGTATTGTTAATATTATTGTATTAATATTGATAAATGTTATTGTCCCCTATGGACGCCCATAGGAGAGCGTGAGGGGGAACTTATCATCCCGTGGATGTTCAAAGGTAGGTATCAAGCTAGTCGATATTGTACGTCCCACCCTTCAGTTTACCACTTGAAAAAGTTTTATAGGCGTTCTTGTCATGGGCGCCCATAGGGGAGCGCGAGGGGCACTTGTCCGCCCGTAGACGTTCAAGGTCTCAAATGCAGGTATCAAGATACTAGATATATTTACCTCTCATCCTTGAATTTGGAGGACTGGGCATTCCAGGAAAAGTTTTATGAACGCTCTTGAATCCCACTCCTTTTGAACAAGGTGGACCCCCTCCTGCAATTACAACACTATATTTTGACATTCTTTCTCTCATCCGAGTTCTAATCACGTTAATTACAAAATGTTCCACCTAATTCCATTTTTCTACAGAATGCATATGCATATAGAATTTCATGGCTGTACGTACTCTCTCTCTTAAAATATCTAATTTCGAATTATTCGTGTTTTAATTAACTGTTTCTAATTTTCTGCAGAATGGTAGAGTATTTTGAAATCAATGTGATTAAAACACAGATTATTCAAAATTAAAGGTTTTACAAAAGAGAGAGAGAGAGAGTACGTATAACCATTAAGTTCTATATGTAGATGCATTCCGAAAAAAAATCAGAATTAGGTATAACATTTTATAATTAACGTGATTAGAGCCCGAATAAGAGAGAGGGTGCGTGTGCGCGCGTGTGTGTGTGTGTCAAAAATATAGTGCGATTAAAATATAGCATTGTAACTGCAGGAAGGGGTCAACCTTGTTTCGAAGGAGTAGGACTCAAGGACGAACATAAAACTTTTTCTTGGGATGGCCAAACTCAAGGATTGGACATAATTATGTACTAGCTTGATACCTACATTGTGATCTTGACCGTCCACTGGAGAGCAAGTGCCCCTCCCGCTTCTCTATGGGCGCCCATGGCAAGGGCACACATAGAATTTTTTAAAAGGGAAAACTCAAGGATGAGACGTATAATATCGACTAGCTTGATACTTACTTTGGGACCTTGAACGTCCAAGGGAAGGCAAGCGCCCCCTTGCTCTCCCCTATGGGCGCCCATGGCAAAAGTAACCATAGAACTTATTAAAGCGAAGGTAAACTCAAGGACAAGACGTACAATATCGAATAGCTTGATACCTACGTTTGTGGCTTTCAAAATTTTTATAGGCTCCCATGGCGAGGGTGTCCATAGCGCTTTTTCTAAGAAGAACGTACTCAAAGTTGAGACGTACAATATCTACTAGTTTGACACCTACATTTGTGACCTTGAATGTTTACGGGAAGACACGTGCTCCCTTACGTCTATGGACGCCCCCTTACGTATGGATGCTCCCTTACGTCTATGGACGTCTATGGCAAGGACGTCAATAGAACTTTTTCCAGCGGGGACAATCTCAAAGACAAGACGTACAGTATTCATTAGTTTAATATTGGTGACTTTCAACATCCCCTATGGGCGCCTATGGCAAGTGTGCAATGTTTCAATATGTCACAGAGACATTTGGAGGGTCTGGAAAGACTGTTTACCACCCCTGAGGAAATAGAAACTTCGACTCCGTTAGATTCTGTCCCAAGGGCAATAGTATAAGCAGGGAGCCCATAGAGCACGGCAAGGGAGCACTTAATCTCAACAGGACATTCAAGGTTACAAATGTAGGTTACCAGCTAGTCGATATTGAATGCGTCATCCTTGAGTTCCCTCCTGGAAAATATTACATGGGCGCCCATAGTGGAAGGAAAGGATGACACTTGCCGTCCCATAGACATTTAAGGTTAGACATGCAAGTCTCAATTTAGCTGATGTGGAACGCCTCATCCTTGAGTTTGTCGCCGATGGAATTAGTTCTATGGGTGTCCTTGCTGTGGGCGCCCATAAGGGAACGCAATGTGAAACTTGCCCTACTGTGTAAGTTTAAGGTTACAAATGTAGATTACAGGCAAGTCGATATGAACCGCCTCATCCTTGAATTTGTCACCGATGGAATTAATCCTATGGGTGTCCTTGCCATGGGCACCCATAAGGGAATGCAAGGGAAAACTTGCCATACTGTGAAAGTTTAATGCTGCAAATGTAGTCTTCAAGCTAGTAGATATTGAACTCCTCATCTTTGATTTTGCCCAATTGGAAAATGTTACATGGGCGCCCATAGTGGAGGGCAAGTAGAACACTTGCCCTCTCATGGATGACTCTTTAGATTTGTTAACTAATCGATATTGAACGCCTCAACCTTCAGTTTGTCACCATGAAAAAAGCTCTATGGACGCCCATAGGAGAGGGCAAGGGGTGCACTTGTTCTCCCCTAGGACATTCAAGATCACAAATGTAGATTTCAGGCTAGTCGATATTGTAGGTATTATTATATAGTTTGCACCCCTAGAAAAATTCTATTTGCGCTTTGCCATGAGCGTCCATAGAGGAGCGCAAGAGGGGTATTACCCTCCCTTGGAAGTCACAGATGTAAAAATCAAGCTAGTCAATTTTTTACGTTTCATACTTTAGTTACCACCGCAGGAGAAAGTTTTTTTAGCATTCTGTTACAAATTTACAAATGTGTAATGCAAAATGTTACAAATTTTGCATTTTTAAAATGACAAATATTTCCTCATTTCAAATAATCTTCAAATTTCGTTACGGATTCTTGTACTATATAAGAATTGAATAATATACGGATTCTACACATATATTTACTACGAAATCTCTCATAGAATCGTTTTATTCAAATAATAAATTATATGTATGTGCAGTAGCGGCTCGTGAGTTGAGTTTGTGGTAGGGCTGCAAATAAATTGTATCTTATACTGAACTAGCTTTTTAATGCAGTAATATAATATAATTTACATAACAACATACTGATAAATATTTTATTTATTTATATACAAAGGACATTCTCCTGTCTTTTCGACGAACGAACTCTTCAATAACTTTTTCATTGAAGTTTATAATTTTGTCCATTAAGCTCTTCCCTGCACTGAACATAGTTAGCGCTGACAGTCGATCTTCAGACATGGTGTTTCTTAAAAAGGTCTTTATTCTCTTCAGCGTAGAGAAACATCGTTCTGGTTCCGATGCTGTCATTGGTGTTGTCAGGACAATTTTTAGTAAACGGCTCACTTCACCAAGTGAATTCTGAAGCCCGCTGCTTACAATTAATTTGTGAATATTTAAAATTGCAGAACTTAAAAATTCTTTTCGTTCATAAAGAACAGAATGCTCCGTTCTTAGTTTCTCTTTTTTCAGCATAGGATATGCTAATACTGTTTCATCTAATTCCTTTAAAGGAAATTCTTCAGAAAAATGAGAAAATTTTTCGGACGCCAACAATTTTGCAGCTGAAAGATGCCCAGTGAATTTAAATCGTTCTTTTGCCTGGACACAAACTGTGTCACAGACTTCTTTAGCCATAATGGTGAGATCTTCATTTCGTTTTCGCTTTTTAACTTCAGTTGATTCTCTTAATATTTCTGATGGGGATAAAGTGATTTGATCCCTTATTAATAAAATTGCACGATAGAAATGCTCTAACGCAGAATGAACAGTGGAAGAGTTCGCATTGCGATTTTGAAGTTGATCATACAGCAGGTCAACATGTGGCATGATACGGTGGAAGAATGAAAGCCAAAAGAGGAAAGTTTGGTCATTCAGCATACGTAGAAGTCCCGAAGCTGCCTGGACTGTAGTAGCGTTCTTTGATTTCTGTAGTTCTTCAAAACATTCTTTTAACTCGTTAATATTTTCGTAAACAGTACTGACTACCCTAGAATTAAAATTCCATCTGGTGTTGGAACCTCGTGGGATTCTTTTGCAAACTAAGTCTAGTACAGAAAGGCGTTGTGGTGATCGAGAAAAGAAAGTTGGTATTGCGTTTAAACTACTGAAAAATATACGCACTTCTGAATTTTGAGATGTTGCTTTTTCCATAATTAAATTCAGCTGATGTGCATAACAGTGAATAAAGTGGGCATTACTGTAAATTTCTTTAATTATGGTTTGTAATCTACTCTTTTCTCCACTCATTACAGCAGCACCATCATAAGTTTGAGCTATAAGCTTCTCAAAGCCATCTTTCAATACCACATCCAGTTGTTCCAAAATATACTGTGACAAACCCTTTGCATCTTGTGATTGGGGGTTGTAAAATCCCCAAAATCTTTCATACACTTCGTTTTCGTAGCGAAACACAATTACTTCCTGAGTTTTCTCAAAAACATCTGTAGTGTCATCTGCCATGACAGCTAGAAATTTTGCACGACTGATTTCATCAATTATTTCAGTTCGGCAAACTTTAAATATACAATCCAATAACTCATTTTAAATTGTCTTTGAGTTTCCTTTGAACACAGAGGCTGTTTCAAAATGTGATTTTAAGTTTCCATCAAGCTTGCCAGCAAATTCTAGTAATCTTCGAAAAACTCCAGAGTTGGCAGATTCAGAACTTTCGTCACGGCCACGTAATGGTAGTTCAAACTTTCCACAAAACTTAATGCAGTCTATTATTTTTGAGAGTATCTCTCTGTTTTTTTTCACTTCCTCGTTGTACTTGACTATGCTTAACCTATATCCTTCGCTTAATTGGATAGCGATATTTATTTTCCCAAGCATAGCCAAATCAATGACATTTCTTATGTGTCTCACAGAGCTTTCATGCTTTTTCAGTTTTTCAGGTAGGTGACATAAGTCCTCTACCCCCTGTTTTGTCCAAGCAGAATCCCCACCGTAGAGCAAGCATGGGAAACAAAACAGCGTATTTCTTGAGTCACAACCGCATAACCAGTCGTATTTAGCATAAATGTCTCGATTAAATTTTCTTTGGTACTCACACTTGCTGCTTGACGATGTCTGAATAATTTTTAAGTCCGGCAGAGGACGACCATTACTTTTAATGCAAATTTTCTCAGTCAAAGATAATCGTGAAAAAACAATTTTCAGCAAAGACAACACACTCATCGTTGAATTATCTTTTAAACACACAGACATTAATTAAACCGTCATTTATTCCAAAAGACACAAACAAACAACATAAACGAACAGTTTCTGACTCGTCAACCGGAATTCAAACACGTGCCTTACAAATAAAGCTCTAGATTGAGCTGCATCGGATGCAGCACGCCGCGTTCATGACGACGGATAATCCCTGCCCCCGTACGCACCACTCTGAGCATGCGCACCAACCCTTTTAGCGAGGAAAATGAGCTGTGAGTTTTGCAGCTCGAAAGACACTTTTCTCACATGCTTTGAGAACATTCGTACGGAAATTGATCTTCCCACTTACGTTGCGGTAGCAAAATTTTGTTTATGAACATCGATCTGCATTCGTTCGGTGCCAAGTGCTAACTCGATTCGGTAAAATTATACAAGTGCGTTGAATAAATAAAAATATATATTTTGAAATAAATTACAGGGGGTGCTGCAGCTCTGCAGCACTTATTGACGAGCCGCTACTGTGTATGTGTGTCGAACATTTCTTTAACTAATTTCAAACAATCCGTAATAGTATTACTTGAAAACCACATTAGTCGGATTGTTATTTGATTTATAAATAATCAAACCAGTATTTGAAATGCTACTGTATACTTTGATAAGACAAATGTATCTAACGACATTCTCTTACGCAATCTGATATGTAATCAAATTATGAACAATATTCTTTATTAAACAATTCGCCTTTCCCCCCCAATTGCAGGTGTAACAAGAATAAACCAGAGCTGGCGATAAAACGACGTTTGGCGTGTGGCATGATAGATTACTTCTGAATGTTCTGAATCGGCATACCTTCTGCCTTATCGCGAATGAGAAAGGTGACCGACAGCGGCCACATTTCCGGTATTTCCTGTTGGGACTTGCGAAGTTCCAGTAGACTTTCTAATGAAAATGAATAGTTTTACAGCAATATTAAAAAAATATAGCTGTCTAAAAATTTCGGAAAAATAAGGTTTACTGTGCATTCATACATAAAAGCGGTAATAAATGACGTTAAAAATATATTTCAATATTTTTTCACAAAGAAAGTTTAGTTATGAGTTTAAAAATATTTTACATTACAAAGAATGTATAAAGTCAGTGGCGTAGGCAGGGATGGGTTCACTCCGTTTCTTCACCCGATGGTCGAAAGCCCAGACCGTCTTAGGACATGTGCAACAATTTGGATGGCAGCCTCCCCGATGGTGAAAAATCACAATTCTCGAAAGGGGCTCATATTGAAAGATGAAATTCAGCACTTGACCATTCCCTTTTTCTAGTTCCTGGCTACACATATGATACAATTTGAGCTTGTCATTTTAATACATAGTTTAAATGATATATTTAAAATGCATATCCATACACGTAATTGTTAGAAACCCGCAGTGATCCAGAAAGCTAAATCTCTGCACTCTTATAGTATCGAATACGATACAGAACCTAAGGAATTTTAGATTTACCCCCCTCCTCCCCCAGAGTTAGAAAAAAATGGGGAGAGAGATTAAAAGTACTTTCAGATTTTGCAGAAGCACCTTCTTTGACCTAGAAGACTGAATCTTAATAAATATATGTATAGTATTCACTATGGTATAAAACCTAACAGAACTGAAACCCACCAGACGCTTGAAAAAATGGGGATAGCGATTAAAAGTACTTTTCCCCCAGAAGCTCCTCTTTTGACCTAGAAGCCTGAATCTTAACAAACTTATAATATCAATTACAGTACAGAAACTGGCGAAGTCGGACTTGTGCCTCCTGTGACCTAGAAGCCCACATTTTAGCAAACTTATGGTACAGAGCCAAACTTTAGATTTACCTCCCCCTGGTGTTGGAAAAAACTGGAAGAGAGAGGTTAAGTGTACTATCAGATTCCCCAGAAGCTCCTCCTTTGACCTAGAAGCCTGAATCAGCAAACTTATAGTATCGAATATGTTGCAGATCCTAACGGAGCCGGATTTTAGATTTACCCTGGAGAGGAAACAAGTTCTTGATTGTTGTCAATGAGTGCAGTTTCATTTGGAATTTGCCATAGAATTCTGTTGATCCATGTTTCTAGGAAAAGCGCCTCCCCCCTCCTCTGTTTCAATTAAAAGAATTTCACGAAAGAGTCCGATTCCCCACTGTAAACACCGGATAAAAAAAATTAAATTTCATCATCAAATAAAATTAATTTATTGAAAACAATATCGTTATTAATAGTGCCATAACAGAAATTAACCTTTGTCTTCCAAGGTATGGCTTTTGTATAATTTGTTTATCAGAAAATTCAGTGTGTCCCTTACATACTCGGTGATTTTCCGTCACATTTGAGGAAACGGATTGAAGGGGGTAGATTGGCAAAATCCAATGGTATTCAATTTATGCATTTATTTAGATTTCATTTTACCTATTCACCAGATGATTCAAGTCACATGCTATTTTTTAAGACACCTATGTTCTTCCAACCTCTGACTATTGTTAACTGTCATCCAGCTTCTATTAGTCTGTGCTTCATTTCCCACATTTTACTTACTAGTGTAAATCCAATGTTACAGAGACAGTTTAAAACATTGTTTTGGGGTTTAGTAAAGGTATTTGCGATTTTAACCACATTAAAAATACAAATATGTTATGTAATTATTGGTTTTTAAATAGCATTTAAAAATAGTCAAATTGTTTCACAAATACTTATAAACTGCATTAAGACATCAGATATTAATGCGAGCAAAATGTTATGCTGCAGCAAAGCTGCTGTGATACAGTTACCCTGAAAGAACTAATTATTGTTAAATTTTTACTCTTCTTTAAAATACATTTTTATAATTTCATGACCTAATTAATTTGAGTGCATCTGCACTCTACTTTCTCATATAAGCTACCTAGAAATGGAAACCATTTCTAGGTAGCTTGTAATTTCTTTTTTCTGAAAATTTTACAGGACAAAAAATTGAAAATTCTGTATTGTTGGTCTAAATTATCACAATTATAGAGTGTCACCCTTCACTTTATAGGGCTTGAAAAAAGTCTTTCGATTGATACAAAGTTTGGCAATATATCCCACCAGGGAAGGGGGGGGGGGAGGGATAACGTGCCTCCTAAGGGGGGCTAAAACACAAAAGTTGTATTGAGAATATATAATTTCATGAGTGTATAATTTTTAGAGGCAATTTGGACATGATAATTCTGAAAATACATTTGAACCAAACACCTCATATTTTTTTCTTGCACTTGTGTTGCATTAACTTATTTTTTAAATCATACTTTTTCTCTACACTGACAAATTTTCATTAAATAATACAAAACTTATTAGTCTAGCATTAATTCCCTTAAGAGGTTATTCTTTTTCCTGGCACTAGTTTAATTGTCTTCATGTTAGCCCATGGAAAATTGTCCCTACCTTTACTTTGTTTTTAGAGTTTTTTTCTGAATAGAAATGTTTGTGCTTTTTTAAAAAATTGATAAAATAGGCAGAAATTCTAATATTTTTGTAAAAAAAAAATCCTCTTTTTAGCATCTATGCTTGGCTCAAAAGAAAAACAAAAAAACACGAATGATCAATCATGCATAAAGCATTAATTATGAAACACTTTCCAACTTCAATGCAATTTTATATAAACATCTCTAAAATGCAATACATTCCTCGGTAATATTTTTAAAATTATCACAATACTACAATAATTTATTATATTTGGAAACTTCATCGAAAACAAATGAATTTTATTCAAATGACGTCATCAAAATATAAATCGCCTCTGTATAAAAGCAGCATTTCATTCATCACAACACTATAATTTATTTATTTTATTTAAAAACTTAAAACCATGGAGGTACAAGTAATTTAACTCTATGCTTAAAACTTCATCGAAAAAATAGTCTGGTTCTCCGTGTAAAATCAATGAATGTTTCATTCATATCAGCTATATTGCAAACTCCATGAGCTAAATAATTTTGCGTTAAAAGAAATGCAGAAATTATACAACTCATTCTACATCTTTTGGTATTTACATTCTCCATACGTGAAAATTAGGCTTAATTGTAGAAATAATCAAAGTTTGAAGATTAATTAAACTCAAATATATTGTAATTGCGTTGTTTTAGTATGTAGATGCACAAAATTTAAGCAAAAATAAAGTGGTTTTAGGATGGATGCAACACTAAATATGAATTAAAAAGAACTTTAAAAATCACGATTTTGACACAAGATGGATGTCATATTTTATTTTGAAGTGGGTCACGTGATCTCTTCATATAAATGGTGTAATTATTATTTTAATTTTTATTTAAAAAACTACTGAATATATTTTGCTGAAATTTTTTTTCTATATTTTATGGGATAATTTGAATATTTCTTAAAACTTTTGAAGCAATTTGTGAATTTTAAATTCGCTTAAAAAATATCTGAAAAATGAGGTCCCATAGGGTTCAATGTATTTCATTTATTCAACCCGGGTTCAATTCAAAACTAATTGGGTGATATTATTAATTTATATTCCCATAGGTCCCACAGACCGTCTGAACAACATACTAAACTTTCATTTTGATAAAGTCATTTTTAAGGCAGTTATCGTGCTAATGGACAGACAGACTAAACAAAGTCATAAACACTTTTCAACTATGTTGTAAAGTGTTAAATATGGAGGGGGGGGGGAGGAATCCTAAAATTAAACTATAGGTTAGGGATTATTTTTCATTGAAAATTGAAACAAGGATTTACATCAGTGGTGAATCCTGATCTAGAATGTAGGTCATGCGTAAATGCATATTATGTATTCACTTCTGAAGCCACATACTTAAACCAGTATTGTTTCCACAGTTCAGAACATTTTCTGAGGTCATCTTTTAAAATAGTAAAAGGCTGCTTTGTTGCATTCTTTTGAATCTTCTTAACGTATTGAAATATTTTTCAATGTCAGAATTGTACTTTATGTACAATCAGAATTGTACTTGAAGTACAGTTCTGATTTTTGCAAATAGAAAAATATCACAGGGAATGAGATCTGGCGAAGAGGAAGGCTGTTAGACCTGTGGAAAGAGCTGCTTATTAAGAAATTGCTACATAAGCTGCGATTCATGAGCAGGCACGTTGTCATGGGATCATTACAAGCTCATTATTCATCACCAGTTATGATAGTTTTTAAGTCAGCAGCAGCTGAAACACAGGCCTTTTTTGTTTATCAGGGCTTTATGGCCAGGGGATGGGGGGGGGGGGGGGGTGAGAGGTATGTTTGAAAGAAACAGCCTAAGAGCAATTTTGGCACAAACTTGGCTAAGACATGTCTGATACTCAAATTGTCTGTAAAATGTAAAAATTGACTGAACAGAACTGAAGTCTTCTGATAACTCATGAATGATTTTCTTGCACAGTTGTGCACACAAATTCGGTACCGTTTTCACTTTTGCTCGTTGAGGGTCTTCCAGAACTTTCAGCACTTTGAACAGTGTCTCAACCATCTTTAAAACATTTATACTGCTCATAAACTTATACACGACTAATGTAATCATTCCTATAAACTTTCCGTAACTTTAAGTACGTGTCTTTGCAAGTTTCACAAAGATTTTGACAAAATGTAATGCAAATTTGTTGATTGATACTTTATTGACATGACAAATGTAAAGAATGATTTCACACACTTAAAGTCAAAGAAATACTGTGAAAATACAGTTAGAGCAGGGGAATACACATATATGGTAGGTTCCAAGGTCATTCTGTGCAAAACTACTTACTGCATTGCACAATTTCAAACATTGCACGATTTCAAACTTATACAGTCAGTTTGGATACATTTTGATCAAACCTTGTATATGTAGCTTAAATAAATTTCAGAAACAATATATTTGTATTTAATTAAATTTTATTTTCAATTTTTAAAAAATACAAATAAAACTGGTGCAAATATTACAGATTATTTATTGAATTAAAACATAGGGACGGATAGATTATCACAATAGTAACAGACAAACATTTATATTAAAATATGACTCAATATATTATATAACAAATTCTATCGAAGTAACAGCAAGTATACAAACTTACAACCACATAAAATTACAAAGTAGGTTTTATTACCTTGAAGTTAGTTAAATACTAAAATTTTACATAAATTTAAAATTATATACATAAAGAATACTGAAAAGCAATGTAGAATAAAATTCTTTATATATGCATACATATTTCAATAATTGAGGTCTCTTTTAATCAAAACAAATTATCCACTTATTTATTTAAAATAAAAAAAGTCTAGAGTTTTTTGGGATTTTTTTTAAATAAACAAATAACATGTCGCCTGGTATCTTATAATTTTGAGCATTTTTTGAGCTTTAGCATCAATAAATTTGTCATCCAACAGTAGTAAAAACTAAATATAGTCACAGATTACATGAATAAAAATCTTACAAAGCTATTAAAAGAGGACGGTTTATTTTGGTAAAATACTTCCTAAGAATGAGTGAGCTGGTTGTATGTCATATACAGTACATACTGAATATATCACACTAAGATTAAATTATCCTACAGATAAAATATGAGGTATAAAAATATGTAGAATCATTATAATGAAGCATAAAATATGAATATAGAATTTTAACACTCAACAGTTTTGTTAACAAGCTGATTTAAATGGACATGAGAATGAATTATCCATTATATGTAATTATTAAATTGAACCCTCAAAACCATTTGTTCAAGATATAATATAAAAAATGATACTTTTCTACCTGACATACATTCACATAAATAGTGACATTTATAAATATACTGTTTGCTTAAATGAGGATATATAGATCAGACAGAATTAAAATGAAACATAAAAAGAAGAGTCAGTCCTAATACTATTAAACATATTACACTAAAACACATTTACATTTTATACATATAATTAAGAAAAAGCAATTAAGTTTAAAAAACATAAAAATAAATATACACAAATTATATGTACAACAATACTACAGCACACAAAGTGCTGGGTTTACAATGACAATATTGGCAAGCGATGGAATAGGGCATATTTAAAAATTTGCATTAAATATATCTCTTTAAATAAAAATGAATATGAGTCTATTATACAACATTCACTGTAAATGTGAAATCAAATGGTATTGGTTTAATGTTTTTACTTTATACATATTTCACAAAATAGGCAAAATTTCAAAAAGCCACAAATAGCCAACTGTTGATATTTTACAATTGAACATCTGATATCAATGGAATGTGACACGCAAAGGGGAATTATATAAAAATGACCCCGAGGAATGAATGGACCACTGCAAGCTAGTTTTACAAATAGGCTCAGATTTGTTTATTATTTTATATTAGTCTTTCTTCTGGTGGAGGTTTCATGACATGGTTCATTTCCACCCGTGAACCAAACATTTCTTGTCGACTAGGGCTGTACGTGCCTCTAGTAGCTCGTTTTTTTTTGGCAACTCTCAAGAAAACAATGGACCCAATAAGAAGGCACAGAAGGAACAGGGACAAGACAGGGATCAATATCATCAGGATAAGATTTGTGTCATCTTCATTTCCACTTATCGCCAACTGTAAAAATGAAAAGATAATTGTAATCAACAAATAAACAAAATTTAGATGCTTTACAGGGAATAAAATTTTTAAAACCAATTTAAATAAAAAGCTAAACATGGGGATGATATCAGTTTTCAGACAAAGATTTCATATCTTTCTTTATGAAATAATAAAATGTATACAGGCAGTACATAAATATTAAACATAAAAAACTTAGTTTGCAAGGAATACAGTTATCTGGTAATATATTACTGTATTTTGTGACCAAAAATGTTTTTTATTTCTTTAAAGTGAAATTTTAAATAATTATATTCTTCCTAAATGGGAAATTGCTAGAGCTAATTTACATGAAATTTGGCAGTTAGGTAATTATGCATCACCCTAGTGCTGATAAGATTTTGATACAAATCAGAAAAAAAAATCTGGCCCTTTTTATGACCCATAAAAACAGAAAAGTATATTAAAATAAGAAATATGGTTTAACTTTCTTAAACTTATGATTCCCTTTTAATAAATTTTTTATAATAGTGATTGACATTTTATATTTATTTAAACATCCCTAACTTTAGGGAATTCTAAAAAATATTTGGCAAAAACCAAGACTCATTCAAAATTATGATACCAGGAGATATTAAAACAGAGGTTTGGCAGCTATTAGTAGAATTGGCAGCTACGTGCCTCCCACCTAGCACACATATGCAGCTGGTTGATGAGACTGCATAACAAAGAGTCCATTGTATGTCAAATATAAAAATAAATGTAATAAAATGTAATTGTCACCTCCAGGGTATAACACACACAAACCACTGGCTTTCTTATATGAAGATGACCAAGGTATATTCATTTGGATACGCTTGGAATAAAATTGTCTTTTCGACACAGTTAAGTTTAACATAAATAATTGAGATGTTTTGGTTCTATGGAGCACTGGCTCTGGTCTTAATCTATATTAATTCTGTATTAAAAAAAAAAAAAAAAAAAAGTTCAAAGGAATGCACATGGGTCATAATTAGACGAATTGTTGTCCTAGAATTACCAAACAAGTTAACAGTTAAACACTGTCATATATATTTTAATTAATTTTGAAAATGTATACTCAGTAATTATTATTAGCTAGTCAAAGCTTTATAAAGTTGGATATAGTTTAAAGTTTTAAACTTACAATTTTATAATGTTTACATAGTATCAATAAATTGAGTATCTACAACATTTTTAACAACAGATAAATGTGCAAATGAATAATAAAACATACTTTTGTTGTGCAATCAGTTCCACTGTAACCATCTTTACATGTGCATTTATGAATGAAGGTTATTTCGTAATCATCAAATGATCCTTCACAATCTCCTTGGTAATTGCACTTAGATTCATCACATTCATTATATATACTGCAGTGCTTCCCAATGTAACCACGATTGCATTTACACTCATATTGCTGTTTAGTATCATCACAGGTTCCATTATGGCACACATTCTTCCTATCAGAACAACGTTGGATTTTTTCTTCACAATTTTTTCCTTTATATCCTACAGAAAAACATAGTATTATAGAATATATAAATATACAGTCGAGTCGAGTCTCTATTTAACGAAATCTCATCATTCCACTTAAAAACTTTGTTATAAAGAAAATTCGTTAAATAGAAATTTGTAAATTAAGTTATATATATATATATATATATATATATATAAAAAAAACAAAAACAAAACTGAAACTTATATATCCACTTTATTGATTTTAACACATATTCTAAACTGAAAAAAAGTCTGTAATCCTGCTTTGTACAGGTTTATTATAAAGAACATATTTTTCATAAAATTTTTTACTCTTTTGTAAAGATTGAAACACATCATCTGTAACATTTTCTTGAAACTGTAATCCCCTTCATATTGTAGCAAATGCTGTTAGCATTTCTTGTTGTGAAGGTTTTTTTAATAACCTCTTCATTATCATCTTCATCACCCACTGTAGTGTCTTCATTAGATTTCCTAACACTTTGCAACATGTCATGCTCCTTGGGATATTCAGCAATCCCAATGTCTTCATCAACATGGAGAAAATTAGACAGTTCTATACCTTCTTCAACAGCTGCCATGTCTTTCAGATGCTGCCATTTTTCTTTCAAAACTGCCAAGCACTTGGATTCATCATCATATTCAGCATCACTTTTGAAAACAGCTTTAACAAAACAGTTCTTTATAATAGATGCAGTCACATCACACTGCCAAGCTTTCATCATCGCTGATATGGAGATTCTTAAATTAATACAACTGTCTATGCACAGACTGCTTTCTAAGGCAAGAATAACTTTTTGTAGGATTCTTTTTCGATAATGAACTTTAAGATTTTTTATAATGCCTTGATCCAATAGCTGAAGTTTTGAAGTTGTATTGGCCGGAAGAAAAAACCCCTTTATGTTCTTCAATTTGCATTTTGAAGCACAGTCTGGTGGATGTGCAGGACAGTTGTCTATCAGTAACGCAATTATTGTTTATCCCATTTTGACAGCCACTCTTCAAAAATTGTAGAAGTCATCCATGACTTTTTATTGAAATGATAGTTCACCTCTAAAGATTTTGTTCCTTTGAAACGTCTGGGTTTTTGACTTTTACCGATTACTAATGGTTTTAATTTTTCTTCACCAGTCATATTTGCACATCACAAAACAGTTATTCTCTGTTTTGCTATTTTTCCCTCTGAAGCACTTGTCGTCCTTAAATGTTAAAGTTTTATTCGGTAGACATTTAAAAAACAATTCCGTTTCATAAGCATTAAAGATATTTTTTGCACCATATTCGTCCAAAAGTTTTACAGCTTCTTTTTCCATTTTTCACACACCTCCTCAGAAACATCTGGCTTTCTCCTGATATGGTTTTATATAATATTCCATGTCTCTTTTAAAATTTAACGAGCCATCCAAAGCTAGCTTGAAAATTTGAGTGTCCCAATTCCTGAGCAAAATCAATAGCTTTTTGTTGAGATCATTGGATTGGAGAGATGTGCATTTTTATATCGAATTATCCTTACCTATTTTAAAACAGCGGCATCGATGTCTTCATATGAACATTCTTTAAATCTTTTTCTGTTCACACTCATACTACTGCTTTCATGGTGAATGACTGAATAACGATTTTTTAAAATTGTTGACACACTATATGATATACCATACTTTAAAGCCACATCTTTCTTCCTTATTCCTTTATCAACATCATCTACAAGTTTCACTTTATCCGAAAGACACAAACACTTTCTCTTAGACATTTTGAGCGAGTTAACACACAGGCGAGAGATACATGGGTGCGGTAGCCCATTGGTTAGCGCGCTGGAGTTGCACTCGGTAGGCCCGGGTTCGATTCCAGCCACTGCCAAAACTGCCGCCGTGTTCATGCGGAGTACGATCACGTTAAACATGTGGGTCCGAAAGTCCTTCCGAGAGGTTGGTGGTAGAGGAAGGAGGGTACGGTCCCTGTGGATGCCTCCCCCACTGGGTTCCGGTCTAAATTGGGTGGCACTTCCCGACCGTCCAAACAGTTACCTTACACCTTTCTGGTAGGTCGGACGGTCTGGGTTTCAACAACAACAACAGGCGAGAGATACGTGCACTGATTGAAAAGAATATATCCTATACAGTCAGGCCCACTGTAATGCCAGAAATGTAAAGTAATAAATATTTGGAAGGATTAAAAAATAATGGAACCAGGAATGCGTGCGGATTATCCCCACGCTAAGCAGATGGGCGATAATATACAGGTGGCCCCATATCTTACATACCACGCCCATGTTTACATACCACGCTAAGCCGTTTGGCGGCAACCGAGACGGCGACGCCATGTCTACGGATTAGCCCTCAGCTCTGCATTTCAGCACGTGGACCGCGGACCGAAAAAGGGATATAAGTGAGAGTTGCTCGAAGTGGGAGTCAGAATTGGTCAAGGCAGGCTGTTGGAGTTAGACTAGTCAAGAAGAAGCGGCGGTAGCAGAGTTAAGAGTTGTGTGTGCGTCTCTGATATAGGAATTCGAAGGAGAGCTCATGTTCATCTGGTATTGCAAGTGTAAAGTGTGACAAAGCATCGGTGTTACCCAAGTTATATGAACGAAGATCAGGTACCGTACAATTAAACTATATGAGGATAACCTCTTTGTCTAAATTTGTGTTTTTAAGGAAAAGCTAATTAATGCATCCCACCACGTGCTCCAACCAAATATCAATTCATCTGGCATTACACCCCCCGAACTACCATTGAGATGTATTCCACTATTGTGATATTTATTTAATTTGTAAAACTAAAGAGTGTAAATTGAGTATGTGATAAATAAATGTTTGTTCCTTTACTATTAACCTTAATTTTTAGTTTGTTAACTTAGTATCCCGTTAAGCACAGAAATAGGTGGGTTTTGCGGCCACCAACGCAATGTACACAGCAGTAAGTTTTAGAACAGATTACATGTATAATTAATATACTAATAAATAATTAATTTAATGTAAAATGCATTTTTGACAATATTAATTTTAATCAACAAAATTAATAATCGGCACACCCACAATGAAAACCAGTTTTACCCTGTGGATAGTTTCCATCGCCTCCCTGCCATGTCATATGGCCCCCCTCAAAGATAAAGAAGGAAGCCCTTCCTTTTGCTGTGGTAATTTCTTGTAATAGAGCAAGGGTGCGTGGGGTCACGGTAGATGATTTGGTTGATTTTGTTGGAACTTTTGACAAATGAGAAGTCGCAAAACATTGAGGAAAAAAAAAGTCAGAAGAACTTCGTTATATAGAAATTATCAAGATGATTTTAAAGCCAAATTACCCATGCACCAAATTATGCAAAACAATTAATGACTAAGTGATTAGTAACTTGAAATCTATAACTTTATTATACTATTTATTGCCTTGAAAAATGTAAAATATGTATTTTTACTTATTTCTTAAAACCACAAGTTTAAAAATATGTGCACAGTGGGAGCAACTACTAGTTTTAAGAGATGTGATCGAAGGAATGTGCCTCTTACAATATGGGTTGTTTGTTAAAATCACATTATGATGCCAATAGTTGCTTACACTGTACACACACTCTAAGAAACTCAACCATAACTGACTGGATAATGAAATGTTGACTGAGCATAAATGCAGCCAAGTATTAGACAAAATTCAATTTTGTTGACATTCATGTTGGTTATTAAACTCTTTCTGATTGTAATATGCATTTTTATGATTATTTATTTTATCTCGTTGCTTTTAAAAAATTTAAAAATATATAAATTGATGTATGTAATTTTGTATGTAGTTGATGTATGTAAATTTTGCCTGGTGGGTATGGCCTATATTTAGGCACTTGTTCGCACTTTATTTTACTTCGCAACTGATGAAGGGTATGATAATGTCCAAAAGCGCTTTGGCTATGAGATTGTGTACATCATAATAAGGTGATTTTAATAAACGACTTTTTAACCACTTATTTGGTTGTCTTTGATTTTAGACTTTATCCAGTACCCCAAATCTTACCTTTATCATTACATAACCCCCCACCAATCATAAAAAACCCTAGAAATTTCTGTGCATGAAACTGAACAGAAAGTGAATTTTTAAATACAGAATGTGATTTATAATATAAAAATCCTTACCAGGATAGCATTCACATCTAAATGCACCAATTCCATCAATACATCTGCCATGATCACAAGGGTTATTTTCACACTCATCTACATTAAGCTCACAGTGTATTCCAGTAAAACCACTAGGGCATTCACACTGATAATTGGCGAAGTTTGGAGTTTCATAAACACTGCAGTTGCCATTATTTTGACAAGGTTGACTGGCACAGAAATCCTTGGTGGCATTGCAGTAGGTACCTTCATAGCCATCATTACACACACATTTAAACTGAAAATAATAATCATAAAATGATTTTAGCAATATATACAATAAATTCAGCAGAAATATAAGTATTTACACACATACAAATTAGAAGATCAATTAAAGGTAAGATAGTAATTGAGTAAAAGTAACAGTGTTACCTGTAATAGTTACTTTTCATGTAACAGATGTTCATAGTCGTTACTTTTTAATATAAATGAATTGGTGTATTGGATGTATATATTATTATTCATATTTATCATTTTGTTGATATATGAAATCTAATCAAAATATCTAAAAATAAGAAAAATTAAATTTCTCAGTTTTTAGATTGGAAAGATTGGCCACCCTCTGGAGTAAAAGATAAGAACATAAAAATTTAAAACTCTTCATTTAAATATTTCACTTTCTCTGATTTTTTGACCATAATATTATCCTCACCCAAAGTCTCAAAAGGCAATTACTAATATGGTAGTGACATTTGCTGTGACAAAAAAGAAGTAAAACAAGAAAAAATAAAAAATGCAGTAAAATTGAACTTGAGAAGTCAACAAGAAAAAATGAAATGCTGAGTACATGAACTCAAACTGAGAAGCAAAAATAAAAGAGTGAAACAGAGAAACAAATAATTAGACATGGTTATGCGATACCTTGGGAAAATATGGTCTCATTCACAAATCATTATCAGATTACTGTAATTTTTATTGATATGAAAAACTTTAAAGAAATCCAAATCAAAATTGAAGAACACTTCTAAATAATGGAGGCAGAATAAAATTTCAAACCAGAGATATATGAGGGCTGTCCACAAAGTATGTTTCCCTGGGGCCGTTTACAAAAACAAAACACAATTTCATGGAAAGATTTATTGCAACAGATACAGCAAGTGTTCAGCTATTTTTCAACATATTCGCCATCAACTTTTGAACACCTGTGTCATTTTGAACACCTGTGTCATTACCTACCTGTTTATACTGAAGTCTGCCGTCTGGGATTTGAACCACCGTGTGACAACTATCTCCGCCTCTCTGTTATTCTCAAAACGATAACGCTGACTGGACAGGAATTTCTTGAGGTGTAGGAAAAGATGGAAATCACTGGGAGTGAGGTCCAGGCTGTGGATGATTAAACCCCGCCCAGCTGAACTCCTGCAGGAGAATTGCTGTCCGTCGAGCCGTGTGAGGCCTAGCATTATCGTGCAGGAAGATAATACCGGCACTAAGCATCTCGCGCCATTTATTCTGAATGGTGTTAGAAAAACTTCAGTATAAATAAGCAACACGTACATTGGTCGATGTACGGTCAAAATCCAAAAGTTACTGTGTGTTGATTGGCTAATCACTATTAGGATAGCTTGTCACTAAGTTTTAACACCATGTTCCGTATTCCTGCAAATTGAGACGTCAACATCCGGATTATGCTAATCTCTACTTCAACCGATTAGATTAGCATACTCCGGAAAACATTAACTTCTACTTCAAAAACATTACCTTCTACTTCAATGACGCAGCACTATTTAAACTGGTGCATGTGTCAGTAGAAGTTGTCTCTGTGACTTGTCTTGTCACTTCTCCAATGATGTGTCAGTATTACTGTTCATATATTTCCTGTCCTACACCCGAGCAAAATGGGGTTTCGGAGAGGTTTAACTTAACTGTTTTTGGATTGTGTTTGGGCAATGTTAAATGATAGCAATTTAAAAGATGATTTTTGGGCAAAAGCCTTACTATGTTTCGCATATGTTAAAAATTGAATAATGCACAAGTTCAAGAATCTGACACTGATCGAGTTATACAGAGGCAGGAAACCATCAGTTGCCCACCTCAGAGCATATGGATGTCAAGCTTTTGTAGGCAAGCCTAAACAACTTAGGGGGAAATTTGACAAGAGGGCATTATGGTAGGGTATGCTTTAAAAACTCGGGGATATAGGATATGGTTCTTGAATGAGGGAAAAATAGTCGAGACTAACAATGTTAAATTTAATGAAGAGTGCAATGCAGATAAAGGCGGTCTGGGACCCAATGTAAATGAGAAACCTAAGCTAGAAGAAAAATTTACTTTTTCATCTCACAAGCCTACCTATCTAGACTCGTCTGACGAGGAGTATATGGGGAGGGAAAAAGATGATTCATCAGAGGAAGATTAAGACATTGCAGAAAGCAGTGAGGTAACAGGGTCCTCTAGTGATAATCGTCCAATTCCTGATCCAGATACTACTTGGGCCAGAAAAGTTATTCCAAGAATGACAGGATCTAGAAAGGATGTATATTACTTTTGCAAAGGAAAGGGAACAAGGTTAAGGTCATTAAAAGACATAAAAACTTTTTGTGAGAAAAATAAAATAAAACTTAATGAAAAATTTTTCAATTTCAAGGGGGATCAAGGGAGATCAGGGAATCAGCCAGAAGCAAACATTGTAGAGATCCAAATCCCTAGGAACTACAAGGAAGCGGCTAATTCACCCCAATCCAAAGAATGGAATATGGCCATGGCAGACGAATTAGGTGTTATGAAGGAAAGAGGTGTCTGGGACTTAGTGCCTGCACCTGTTTCCGACAAAGTAATCAGTTGCCGTTGGGTATATACAGTCAAAAGAGACAAAAGGGGTGAAATTAGCAGATATAAGGCTAGACTAGTAGCACAGGGGTTTAACCAGAAAAAGGGCCAAACTTATGATGAAGTGTTTAACCCGGTGATTAACTTTACAATTGTTAGAATGTTTTATACTATTTTTGTATGTTTATTGGGATGGTTCCATATATAGCTTGATATCAAATGTGCATATTTGTATGCCAATCTAAGTGAGAAAATTTTCATAACACAACCCCTAGGATTTTTTGACAAAAATAAAAGTAAATATGTATGTCATTTAAATAAAGCAATTTATGGCCTGCACCAAAGCGGCAGAGAATGGTATCTTGAGTTACACCAGGTTTGCAGAAAACTTAATTTCATAAAGTTTAAGTGGTGCAATTGTGCATACAATTTCAACAATAAAGCTTGTAATTGTGTGTGTAATTGTGTGTAATTGTAGGTGTAGTTTTAAGCAAAACAGATTGCCCGGCAAATCATTCTGAAATTGAACAAATGAAAAATATACCTGACAGAAACTTATTAGGTTGTTTGTCATTTCTTGCCAGCAGAACTAGACCCGATATAAGCTATACTGTAAATATCTTATCCTGATTTCAGGAAAACTCAGGCATTAAACACTGGGATGTTCTACTTAACTTCTAGGGTATGTAGATAAAACAAGGGATTTTAAATTAAGCTTATATAACATTCAATCTGGAAATTTAAATTGTTATACTGATTCTGACTTTGCAGTTAATAGGGATGATAGAGTATCAATGGGAGGCATGATATTTTTTGTAGATAGGATACCTATTTCGTGGACGGCATTTAAGCATAAATGTGTGAGTTTATCTACAATGGAAGCTGAATATATCTCATTGACTGAATCTGCAAAGGAAATGGTGTGGGTACAAAACATATTACTGGAATAAGCTTGGCGTTCAGTTAAGAAACAGTGTTATATTCTGTGACAACCAAACAGCCATAAACTTTTCCAATTCACCCATTGAGAATCATAGAACAAAACACATTGATGTTAAATATTTTTTGAGAAATCTAGTTGAGAAGAAACTCTTTGAAATTAAATTTGTAAACAGCAAAAGTAACAAAGCTGATGGTTTTACAAAACCTATTACCAAAGAAGCAATCTGTGAATTTTGTGAAATTTTTAAAAATTCTTAAAAATGTTTAAATTGTAATTTGAAATAAAATTTTTTTCTAAATTGTATAGTTGTATTTTCAAATTAACTTCAACATTTTTTTCAAAATCCCTCATTTAGTAGTTTAGATACTAATAAGTTTAAACTGTGTGGTGAAGGTATAAAAGTTTAAAATTTTTTAATGTGATATACAGACTTTTTGACATTCCCTCAACATCTAGTTTAGGTACTTTTGAGTTTATACTGCATGGCGATGGTTTAAGAGTTGTATTTAAAATTGTGTCTCCTGTTTTTAACACAGAGATATTTTAACTTTGAGTTCTCATGTAAATTGTATCATGATGTGTTTACACGTTTTTTAAAACTTTGTCTTGAAATGTAATTATACACTAAATTTTATACATGATATTTTGAAACTCTATAAAGCAGTATATGTTCAACATATATTTAAAATTTGATTATAACTTATGTTTTTGTGGTTGTTAAGCAACTCAATCTACAAGAGGGGGCCGATTGTTAGAAAAACTTCAGTATATACAAGCAACATGTACATCGGTCGATGTACAGTCAAAATCCAAAAGTTACTGTGTGTTGATTGGCTAATCACTATTAGGATAGCTTGTCACTAAGTTTTAACCCCATGTTCCGTATTCCTGCAAATTGAGACGTCAACATCTGGATTATGCTAATTTCAACAGATTCAACTTCAACAGATACTTCAACAGATTAGAGATTAGAATACTCCAGAAAAACATTAAAACTTCTACTTCAATAACATTAACTTCTACTTCAATGACGCAGCACTATTTAAACTGGTACATGTGTCAGTAGAAGTTGTCTCTGTGACTTGTCTTGTCACTTCTACAATGATGTGTCGGTATTACTGTTCATATGTTTCCTGTTTGTGGAATATTATTATATTATGAACAATATCGTACAAATATCCAAATGTGATTGCTGGTAAATTGGCAAAGTATGTGGCCGTTCTGTTAGGCCTAGTTTTTCTGTCTGATATAAATTTTCAAGGCAACATTTCTATCTCTGCAAATACTGTATCAAAGTGAATGATACGCGTAGTGTTTATGTTATTGTCATATTGATTTCGTGAAAATAAAACTTCATTATTTTTCATGTATGGACTCTTCAATTCAACTTCAACTAGATAAACAACTACTGCTACATCTGCTAAATCTTCATATGGCAAACGTGCAATATGGAATTAATTTTTATCAGTTTTTAAATTTTTAAATTTTATTGTGCATGCCAACTAGTGGTCAAGAGCCCTAGTAAAAGCAAATAAATGACCCGTCGCAATTTCTGCAGTGTTTCGCAGTAACACTCAGCGTTCACCATCTTACCTCTGGTCAGGAAGTCAACGTGGAGAACGCCCGGTCTGTCCCAAAACACCATGCACATCACTTTCTGCGCCGACAATGTCTGCTTGAATTTCATCCTACAGGGAGATCCACTGTGAAGCCAATGCATTGACTGCTGCTTGGTTTCTGGGGTAATGTGTGCAATCCACATTTCATCACCCGTGACAATCCGGTCCAGAAACTCATTGTAGTCATCATGGTACCGCTGCAGAAATGTCAAATGCTGACCCCATGTGCTTTGTTTTGTGTTCTGGTATCAGTTGCTTCGGCACCCACCTGGCGCACAATTTCCTGAACAATAGGTGCTCCATGACAATTTCGTGCAACAAGGAGTGGGAAATCTGTGGGAAATGACTGCTGAGTTCCGTAATTGTGAAGCGACAATTCTCCATAATGCATTCCTGCACAAGCTCCACAAGGTCGTCTGTAATGATGGATGGACTCCCACTGCACTTCTCATCACGCACACTTTGTCGACCTGCTGAAAATTGTCTGCACCAGTGACGTACCATCTGCTTGTTCATGACATTAGGCCCATAGACCCGGCATAGCTGACAATGAATTTCGATGGGCGCTTATGCTCTGTCCATTCAAAAACTTTATCACTGACCGCACTTCACAGTCGGCGGGAACTGGAATAAGAGCCTCCATCTTCAATAGCTGCAATGATGCTATTGTGAGAATGTGGAAAATACTGTTAGTGTATACACCATGCTACATCATTGCTCTATCATATACGTGCAGTCGCTTAATACAATATAAGGTTTGCTAGCTGTGGGACGAGTGGGAAACTTACTTTGTGGACGTGCCTCGTATGTCATTCAGCAGTAATTGGGGATTAAAGATTTATTAATTTCTTGGTTATTGATACAATTTTGATGTTTTTTTAAGAGGTACGTTTGTTTACTTAGCCTTATTTTATCATAGTTTTCTTTTTTGCAAATTTATAACATGAATTTGAATAAAAAAAAAAGTTAAGCATTGAGTCCAAAATTGCAGAAAGTAACTTATAAAGTATCATAGAAAAATACAACCGTAACTTGTAACTGTAACATCCAGTTATTTCATTTTTTCCAGGTAGTTGTAATGATAATTTAGTTACTAACAATGTAACAGTAATTTACTCCTTAAATTTTTCAAGTAATTTGACCCAACTCTGGATCTAATAGTTGTAAAGTCAGTGGAATTAAGAAATGCTAAGAATGTTAAGGAAACAATTGGTAATTAAATAACAAATGGAAAAATTCCAAAGATATTATTAATTGCATATTGCAACTAAAATATAAAATAATGATTAGCATTTTTAGGATACCTTTACTGTTTACCTTTATGTTGTGGGGTAAAATACTTCCTAAGGTAAAACTATTAAAAATAGGATGCTAATTTATGATTTTATAGTTTCTAAGTAAAGTATACAGACTTAGCACAGATAAAAGAATTAAGAATCATCAATAAAAAAAGGGGGGAAATGCAACTCATAGAGCAACTGAAAGTGCTTAGAAAAATTTACTTTTTCTCAAACTAGATAGTAAAATATTCAAATATTCAACTTCCTTGCAGAGACGCATTTATGAAAAATCTTATGTAACTTAACCCATTCACGACCAGAGAGTAAAGGAAGCAGCATTTCCGCGAACCAGTGTGCAGCAAGAATCGCCTGCTACTCTAGGCCTGAGCACTTTTTGCAGATAAGCCTAACATGGCAAAAATATCACATTAAATCAACTTTACTTTGAAATACATCTGCAATTGGATTGTCGTATAGACACCAATTTACCGATTGAATGAGTAATTGTTTAGCAATATAAAATGTAAATATAATATGAAATATAGCAGAAATACGGTTATAAAGTAATTAAATGAAAACTTAATTCAAAACTCAAAAATATAAATATTACTACAAATTTAAAAATAGCACTTATTCTAATTATAAAATATAACATTATAAGCATATTATTATATATCCTAGAATTTTTTATGTAATCAGACACCTCTACATCTCTACTGAATGTTTTGTAATGTATGTAATTTTTCAAAACAGGGTTCAATACAGAGTTTTACATTGCAAATTTTGCACTTATACATAAAATGATTGCTTGTAGTACTTTTCTTTCAAGGAACTTTTGAAACAAACTATACACCTTCTTTGAGATTTTTTTTCTGATTTGTATTAACATGCAAGTTAAGAAAATGTCGACTAGTTAATTGTAAAGGATTAGGCACTGGAGATGTTGATTTTCCAGTTTTAGGTTCAGTGTACGTTTCAATAATTTGATAAATAACCCTAGAGTTAAACTCTAATGCTGTAAGGTGTTGGCCAGTTTGTTTTGTAAACAATATGTGAATTTAATAGTCATGTCTAAGAAAATAAAAAACAACTTTCAATATCATTTTACTGCTTTTTTGAAAACCGGGTAATGGTGCCTTACTGAATCTCCCTTATCTATTCCACCCATATTCTTATTATAATCAAAAATGCAATGTGGTTTCAAAATGTTTCCTTGTGTGTTCCTGTTTTTTTTGACAATGGATACTATATTATTTTCATGGAAAGTGGTTAACATCAATCACTACATCTTTTTCCTTATCGTTGAACCCAAAAATACACTTTTCTTCTGAAATGCCAAAATTTGACTTTTTTAAAACTTCCAAGGTAAGTTTTTAGGTATGCCTTTCCTGTGCTTCAACACCGTACCATAAACATTTGTTTGATTTAAAATAAGGTGTAATGCTAGTTCCGGAGAAACAAAAAATTTGTCGAGATACAGATTATATCCACGACCTAACAAGTCCGTAAATAAAGTCTTTACTACTCTTTCTCCATACAATTCGCTTGTTTCCAGAAGTTGTGTGTCTTTCCCTGTATACACCAAAAGTTCCATATGTAACCTGAAATTGACTCACATAGTTTATAAATTTTAATTCCATATCTTGTGAGTGTTTGGATGGAATATATTGCCGAAAACTTAATCTTCATTTCCATGCAAATAAACTTTCATCAATATAAATTTATTCCCCCTCCCATTTAATATGCTAAACATGCCACACATGACTCTTTTAAAATTTTTTGAAATTTTTTTAAAATTATCACAATACACTTATTCCCCGATTTACACAGCACTTGTTTTACATGATTTCGCTTTTACACGGTTTATAAATTAACAGATTTCAAAAAATTGATAAAAATGTATATTCCGCTCCATATACGCCTATACAAAGATTTGCTGACATTTTTGAATTTTATTCCTTTGGTAACACTGATGAAAGCAACAGGGGATTCCTGGTGTTGTAAAATATATACATTTAGGGGAATCCCTATAATTGGGAATCCCCGTATAGGGAAATCCCCGTAATAGGGGAATCCCCGTATGTATTTCACAACAGTAAAGCTATTTGGTTCATGCAAGTACATAGTGCAGAAACATTTTAGCAGCAAAGCTTATATTATTGTGCGTTTATCTTTTGAACTGGTAAGTTTTCAACATTTATAGTTTATCTTGCATCTTTATAGTTTGCGTAAATTTGTTAAGATTCTATAATGTCAAAGGATTTGAAGAAAAATCAAATGAAAAGAAAAGTTTTTCTTTAGAAACTAAAATTCAAATATTAGACCATCTACGTAATAGAGAAAAGAGTAATGGATGTTGCTAAATTTTACTCCATGAATGAAGCAACAATGAGGACAATAAGAAAAAATGAAGACTCCATTAGAAAAAGTGTAGCAGCTGGAACCTGCAGCAGTATGAGTACGACTTCATATGTTAGAGATGTTACAATGGAAATATGGAAAAAGCCTTAGTGATATGGATAGAAGACCAAACTCAAAAGCAAATCCCGATCGATACCAATGCTGTTACGAATAAAGCTTTGAAGATTTATTAATCACTTAAGGCCGTCGACTTCGCTGAAAAGAAGGTATCTTTTTCCGCAAGCTATGGGTGGTTCGAGAGATTCAAACAAAGACATTCTTTACATAATCTGAGAATGAAAGGTGAAAGTGCATCTGCTGATTTGGATGCGGCACAACTATATCCGGTAAAACTTGCTGAAATCATTGCCGCTAACTCCTACACTTCTGATCAGGTTTTCAATGCTGACGAATCCGGATTATTCTGGAAAAAAATGCTGGAAAGAACCTTTATAGCCAAAGCTCACAAATCAGCTGGTGGTCATAAAGTAGCGAAAAGTTGTATAACAGTTCTTTTCCGTTGCAATGCTTCTGCCGATTATATGATGAAACCATTGGTGATTAACAAATCAAAATCACTACGATCATTCAAAGGAATAAATATCAAAAACCTTCCCGTCTATTGGATGGCTAATAGAAAAGCATGGGTTACTGCCATAGCTTTCAATGAATGGTTCCATAACTTCTTTGTTCCAGATGTCAAAAATTATTTAACTAAAAAGGGATTGCCTTTTAAGGCTCTTCTATTAATTGATAATGCACCAGGTCATCCTCCAGATGTACAACACGAAAATGTAAAAGTTGTTTTTTTACCAAAGAATACAACTTCCTTATTACAGCCGTTAGATCAAGGGATAATTTCGACTTTTAAAGCATTGTACATCAAGCAAACTTTCAGGTATATCTTAGAACAAATGGAGAATGATGAATCTCTTACTCTGATGGATGCTTGGAAGAAATTTACAATTTTAGATTGTGTCAAGCATGTTGGACTGTCATACATTTAGATCAAACAATCAACGCCTGCTGGAAATTGGGCAACCATTTCTTACAATATGACTGATCGAGCTCTCCGATTCCAGCAAGACCTTCGTAAATGCTTAAATCAATATGAAGAGGTCTATAAAGATTTAGCAAAAAAACCTACGCAATTGTTATTTACCGATTTCATGACAAAGTCTTGTCAACAAGAGATCTTACCTAATTCGTCAACCATTGAGCCAGAATCACATCAAGAAAGCTCAAGTGATGAAAGTGACATCATACCTATCAGAAAGAAAAGACTGATAGTACGTGAAAGTGATGACAGTGATTAAACTTATAATTAATTTTTAAGGGTCTTTTTGTTTTTTGTTCCTAATGTAAAATAAATTAAATATGTTATATTACTACATTCATATGTTTGTTGTTTTATAAACTAAGTATAATTTTAAGTTTTCTAAGATGTCTTACTTTTGTTTTACTTAAATAAATGACTGAATCATGCACATTTTGGGGTTATTTTTGTTTTACATGATTTTACATAGCAAAATCCAAGATTTCAATTTACACGGTTTTGTGCAGAACCTATGTTCCGTGTAAATCGGGGGACAGGTGTACTACATTAATTTATTAAATTTGAAAACTTTATCGAAAACAAATGAAATGTATTCAAATGACGTCATCAAAATATAACACGCCTGGCTCTCTCTATAAAAGCTAAAAGCAGCATTGCATTCATAAACTTTTTTCTATTCATTTCATTCATCACAATACTATAATAATTTATTTTATTTAAAAACTTAAGATCATGGAGGTACAAGTAATTAAACTCTATGCTTAAAACTTCATCGAAAAAATCGTCTGCTTCTTTGTGTAAAATCAATGAATATTTCATTCATATCAGCTATATTGCAGACTCTGTTATGTGGCTTTTACTCCACTTTGAAATTATACTATTTATACTTTATTTATTTATTTATTATTAATTTATCATACATCTTTAAGTTATTTACATTTATTTGACCTGTGATCGTATAGTATTTTTAAATCAATAAAGTTTACTTTTATAATTATTATTTATTTGTTTCTTTATTTCTTTTTATTTACTTAGTTTATTTATCTACGGCTTGGTCTGTGCTCAACTGTGTAACACTTTTAAAACACTTCAACAACATATAACTTCTAAAAAATCCACTTACCTTTAAATAAATAAATAGCACAGCCAACAATAACTAAAGAATCACAAACACTAATTTGTTAAATTAAAAATTGACTTTTATTAACAACAATGAAAAAAAAACATCATCCTATTTTTTATAATTTAAGTTGAATGTATAGTGTTAGTACATTGCATCATTTAAGATTTCATCTATTAAAGTTAGAATTCGATTAAAGTAAAACAAATTAAAAACCCAGGAAACAGAATCCACTCTGGTCTGAAGACCAGAGCTTGGTCTGCCTGGAGCTGGCTATCCACCCCCAAAAATGTTAAAAACTCAAAATGACAAAAACAAACACAAATTGTGAATGATAAACATATTTTTTTCTTTAGTTTGAAGAATAACGTGGTGTGAGGAAAAAGAAAACAAATGTGTACTTAATGAGGCACTATTTCACGATGTGTCAAAGATGACACCACAATTTGATACTTAATGAGGCACTATTTCACGATGTGTCAAAGATGACACCTGACGCATCACCCTATGTGTTGATGTTGATACTAAATTTAATGAATCACAATTGACGCTCTTGCTAGATGGCATATGAAGAAGCACGGTGTGCACATCCCTATTTGAGGATGCATTTGGGAACTGGAAACCCCACAGAAAACGGATGTTTGCACCCTCCGCAGCCGATAAGTTCACATCATCTGGCAGTAGTGAGGCAGTTCTGTCAGGAAGGCAACATCGGTCAAAAGAGAACACTTTTTGTAAGCAGGGTGTGGATTTTGGTCCTGTGGATGACGGTGAGGCATGTTGTTTGATGGCCATATCCATCCCCGTCTGGAAGGAACTCTGGATTCCTCATAAAGAAACAAACCCATGCCAACGAACAGGGCACGGAAACTGCTTGGCTATTAAAACCAATCGTCTGGTCCAAAACAAAAAAAAACTCATTGCTGAGGAACACTTGCACAGCTTGCATGAATAAAAAGAACAATTTCTCTCGACGACCGCGGGATACAGGCGCCCTTGCTTGGGGCCTGTTCCACGGATCTCATCCGCAACAAAAAACACCACCTCCAACAGTGCCAGTCAGGAATCGAATGTCGCCAGGCAACACGCCTGCCTCCCAGGAGACGCCAAACTTGGCGAGTGAAACTCTGCGCTTCGCGCCGAGCGCCCACGCATACACTGCGGAAATAAAACGCTGTTATACCAAGAATCAGAAAAAGATCACTTCTCCCAAAGCGGCAACCCGCCGCACAGCAACCCACCGGATGCGATGGCACCCTCTTCTAGCAGGTGTTTACTGATAAGCGGTTCAAGGTCAAGTTTTGCCTAAAAATGCATCCTTTTTTCTTGCTCTCATGAATGAAGTGAATTGAAGTTAAAACACGAGAGCGAAAAGCCAAAAGATTAACAAAAGATATTTTAACATTTGAGGATGCATTGCGTATAATTTTGAATAATAAAACAAAGAAAAAGGATAACAAATTACGTTAAAGGGGAAACAAATCGCCGAAATATTCAAAAACAACAAATAAATTTTGAATTTTGAAGGGAAAGGGGAAAATAATGAATTTTAAGCTATTACAAATTTTGAACTATTAATTAAATTTAGAACTGTCAAATCTCAGCATAACAACTCCATGAGCTAAATAATTTTGCATTAAAGAAATGCAGCAATTCTTATACAACTCATTCTACATCTTTTGGTATTTACATTCTCCATAAGTGAAAATTAAGCTTCGTTGTAGAAATAATCAAAGTTATATGATCATTTAAACTCAACTATATTGTAATTGAGTTGTTTCAGTATGTAGATGCACAGAATTTAAACAAAAATAAAGAAGTTTTAGGACGGATACAACACTAAATATGAATTAAAAAGAATTTTAAAAATCCCAATTTTGAGACAAGATGGATGCCATATTTTATTTTGAAGTGGGTCATGTGATCTCTTCATATAATGGTGATGTCATATAAAAGGTGTAATTATTATTTTAATTTTTATTTAAAAAACTACTGAATATATTTTGCTGAAATTTTTTTTATATATTTCATGGGATAATTTGAATATTTCCTAAAACTTTCGAAGCAATTTGTGAATTTTAAATCCGCTTAAAAAATGTTTGGAAAACTAGGTCCCATAGGATTCAATGTATTTCATTTTTTCAACCCGGGTTCAATCTAAAACTAATTGGGTGATATTATTCATTTATATTCCCATAGGTCCCACAGACCGTCTGAACAACATACTAAAATTTCATTTTGATAAAGTCATTTTTATGGCAGTTATTGTGCTAACGGACAGACAGACAGAACGAACAAAGTCATAAACACTTTTCAACTATGTTGTAAAGAGTTAAAAATAGAAAATGAAATTGAAATATGAAGATCAATGATCCAAGGAACTAGCTTTGCAAAAATTATGGGGTTCTAGCACCATCTAGTAATACTTAAGATTTTTGGTAAAAACATTCTAGTTTCATGTTGCACATATGCTTCAATGGGCTCCAGTAGCCATTTCATGTTCTAGGCAAACATGCACCAACAGGCCGAGGAACGAGGAAGCTCTCCAATGCATATATGACACACTGTTCCCGAACAGGTTAAGGCAAGTTTTATCACATTTAAAAAAAAATATTTATTTTTTAAGAAACCATTGGTCAAAAAACATTGATTTACAGAAAAATTCACCTACAATTCTAGCTGAAATTTTTTTTTACCAATTGCAGGGTCTTGACAAAAGATAGGTGTCCTTGACTGATTCTTTTTTATAAAGAAAAAAATTCACATGTGTAACAAAATGCATATTAATTTTTTTTGACAAAAATTGAATTTCATTCATATTATGAAATTTGAGACAATTCTTATCAAACATAAAACATATTATGTTGTTTCTAAACCCCATGGTCTAGTAGGAATATCGTAGACCAAATCCATAAGACCATTATGAAGGATTATATAAAACAAGATTGCACTGTATTCAGTTTTATATGCAGGGCTGACAACAGATTTTTATTATGTTCCTGAGAAAAAAAGGCACCATTTTCTACAAAAAAGGGACCAAAAAGGGACCATATTCAATTTAAACAAGAAAGATCAATCATGCTTAAAGCATTGACTGTGAAACACTTTCCAACTTCAAAGCAATTTTATGTAAACATGTCTAAAATGCAATACATTCCTGGGTAATATTTTAAAACTTATCACAACACTACATTAATTTTTTATATATGAAAACTTAAACCTTCATCGAAAAAAATGAACTTCATTCAAATGACGGCATTGAAATATAAATTGCCTGGTTTAAACATCTCTAAAATGTGATACATTCCTTGGTAATAATTTTAGAATTATCATAATACTACGATAATTTATTATATTTGAAAACTTCATCGAAAACAACTGAAATTCATTCAAATGACGTCATAGAAAAAATAACACATCTGGCTCTCTCTATAAAAGCAGCATTTCATTCATAAATAATTTCCCATTCATGTCATTCATCACAATACTATAATATTATTTTATTTAAAAATTAAGACCATGGAGCTACAAGTAATTAAACTCTATGCATAAAACTTCATCGAAAAAAATCGTCCTTCTCTTTGTAAAATCAATGAATATTTCATTCATATCAGCTACGCAGACTCCTGAACTAAATGATTTTGTGTTAAAGAAATACAGCAATTCTAATACAACTCATTCTACATATTTTGCTGTTTACATTTTACATAGGTGAAAAATAGGTTTCGTTGTAGAAATAATCAAATTTGGATGAGCATTTAAACTCAAATATATTGTAATTGCGTTGTTTCAGTACATAGATGCACAGAATTTAAGCAAAAATAAAGTGGTTTTAGGACGGATACAACACTCAATATGAATTAAAAAGAACTTTAAAAATCACAATTTTGAGACAAGATGGATGCCATATATCATTTTGAAGTGGGTCACGTGATCTTTTCATATCATGGTCACGTGATTGCTTCATATAAGAGGTGTTATTATTATTTTAATTTTTATTTAAAGAACTACTGAATATATTTCGCTGAATTTTTTTTTATATATTTTATGGAACAATTTGAATATTACCTAAAATTTTCGAAGCAATTTGTGAATTTTAAACCCGCTTAAAAAATATTTGAAAAATTAGGTCCCATAGGGCTCAATGTATTTCATTTTTTCAACCCGGGTTTAATCCAAAACTAATTGGGTGATATTATTCATTTATATTCTCATAGGTCCTACAGACCGTCTGAACAACATACTAAAATTTCATTTTGATTAAGTCATTTTTACGGCAGTTATCGTGCTAACGGACAGACAGACAGACAGAATGAACAAAGTCATAAAAACTTTTCAACTTTGTTGTAAAGTGTTAAAAAAGAGCAGGGTACTGCTACCCAAGAAAGGGTACTTAATTGATGGCATGAAGTTACCGAGCACTGTTAAATTGAATTTTTTTTGCTGTGAAAAATTTATCATTGAAAAAAGCTAATTGTACATAAAAAAATTTTATACTCTCGAGCAGTTGTGTTCATTAACAATTACAGTTATTGAATTTATATAATTTTAGAATTTATTAAATTTACAAAGGAGAATATTAAATTGCCTTTTAATATTTTCTCATTCGTCAATGAGTTCAAAGTGACAAGATACATTTAAATGTTAATAATATTTTTCAATTGTTTGTCGTCATATATTAATTATAAAGATATTTTTCTGAAAACACACGCGCACACACACATATATATATATATATATAATAAATGTTAGCTTCAATTTCAAAGTGCTGTTTACTTGCCAATAAATAGAAAATAAAAATAAAAACTTGATTTAAACAAACAAATAAAATTAAGAAAAGCTCTATAAAATCACAATATAATATTTTAAAAAACTGCTAAACTGCTGCTCTCACAATGCCCATATTGTTAGACGTAAGCCTGTGGTTGAGCAGATACAATGCTCCTGCAGTCCTGTGCAACGGATTTTTGTTAGTCATGAACCAGCATAGCGGATAAATCAAGAAATGTTCAAAATAAATTACCATTATAACTAAACAAACATAGTATGAATACATATTCTTCATTACTGGACAAAAAAGAAATTTTAAAATCCTTAAGAAAACAGAATATGCTTAGCTTAAGCTAAATTTAGTTGTTTAGTTTTTTTTTAACTTTCTCTAGCTCAGACTTTGCTAATTTCTTCCCAAAATATGAAAAATATAGAACATTGAACATGTTTTTTTATTCTTTGAAGCAATAAAAAATTTTAATAAATCTGTACTCAAATTTAACTTAAATTCAGCCCCATATTTTCTAATAACACTACAGAATGTACATTCTGTCATAACATATTATGAGGAATAAGTAATATTGTTTTCATCACCAGATTCTGGATAAGCTGCTAAATACCTCTGGGCAAATTGAATTGTGGAATCGCACTATTTATGCAAAAATGAAAGATGAGAAATAATAGGTGTTTTCCATAATATTACAGGTATTTTCTGTAGTCAGTAATTTTGTTCAGAAATTCGTAATTACAGAAAAGCCATAATGGTTATCATCCCTGTATTACAGTAACATTCCTTCGATCCACCCCCTCAAATGCATCTCAGAAAATGCAGGGGGGATGCAATTATTGGGAAATTTTTTGCTAAAAGAAACATCTAGAATTCTGTCGATCCACCTCTTCAAATGTGATAAAAAAAAAAAAATGAAGAGTAGAGGCTTACTCGAAATTTTTAGCTTAAAGAAGAAATTTGTATTTTCATCAAATTTGATGATGAATCTTTTTAATTTTTTCCGATGCTTGCGGTTGTATTTTTCAGAATTTCAAATTGAAACAAAAAAGTGAAGAAGGTCGCTTTCATGGGGAGGGCAGATGGATGGAATTCTATAATAATTTTGCAAAATATTGCTAGAAATATATGCAATCGGAGTAGGGATATTTTGATATTAAATAGCAATATTAGAAAAAAAACTTGGTAATATTTTCAGAAAAATGATTAAGACAACTATAAAAATATAAACAGAAACATTACATTTAAAACATCCATGAGTAGTACTGGTAGAATATGAAAATTCAGGACACAAATTTTACAAAATTTCAGGACAAAAAATATATAAAGTTTTTATCCAGTGAATATTACTTTATAATGAAAACAAACATTTATATTTGGGAAAACACAAGTTTTCACTAAAGAGAATTAAAAATATTGATCTCAATTTAACAAAAATATAGCAATGAATTATATCCCTGCCAAAATGGTTGCCTTTTTGCCTAAAACATTGCTTTACCACTTTTTGGAAAATATTCCGTCACAGGGTTCATACCCATATTATCAAAATAGAAAAATTTGTATTTTGCAAATATAATTAAAAAAATTAACCTTAAAATTTAACCGGAATATGAAAATAAGCTAGTTTAGCCAATCTAATATGCAACATTTAAAACATGCAGATAAATGGAAAAAGATACTAATGTACTATCAGTAATTCATGAGAATAAACTGAATTGTGCAATCACACTGTTTATGCAAAAATAATTAAGAAATTAATCATAATAATTAACCAGAATATGAAAATATGCTAGTTGAGTTAATTTAATATACAATATTAAGAAGATGAAAATGGATGGAAAAAGATACTAATGTATTCTCGGCAATTCACGAGAAAAACTAAATTGAGGAATCTAACTGTTTATATGAAAATAATTAAAAAATTAACCAAAATACGGAGAAATGCTAATTTAGTCAATCTAATAGGCAATATTTAGAAGATGGAGATGGCTGGAAAAAGATACAAAGTATTTTCAGCAATTCACGAGAACAAACTGAATCAATTGCTCTGTTCATGCAAAATTAATGAAAAATATAACATTTTAACGATTTATGCTGAATTTGAAGAAGCATATTTATTACTTTCATAAAACACGTGATCTCGATCTTAATTTACATTACATGAGTCTGTAAATCCCCATTAATTACTGTGCATGTGGCCATAAATTTACATTGACCTAGACAGAAGGCAATTTTCAATAGAAAATTATGCGAATTCCGTAACCTGTACCATGAGATGAGGATGTTTTCCGTAGAAACTATGGAGAATCCGTAGCAATCGGCATCTTTACTTATGATAAGTAAAATTTCAGGAATTTCGAGAAAGTACATAAAAAAAAAAGGGATATTTTAGGACACAAATATTTTAATAAAAAACATAACATTTTAGCGATTTATGTTGAATTTGAAGAAGCATATTCATTACTTTTATAAAACACGCGATCATGATCTTAATTTACATTACATGCAGTGGTAAATCCCCGTTAATTACCTTGCATGTGGCAGCAAATTTACATTAGCCTAGCCAGAAGGCAATTTTCCGTAGAAAACTGTGCAAATTCCGTAATCCATAGTATGAGATGAGGATGCTTTCCATAGAAACTACGAAGAAACCTAGTAATCGGCATCTCTACTTTTGAGTCTAAATTTTCAGGAATTTTGCTATGGTACGCAAAAAATAAGGATATTTCAAGACACAATTATTTTTTGGGGGGAATTTTAGGACAATTACGATCCCTGAACATCGAAACGTGCATCCAAGTCAATTGTAAACATAAACAACATACTTCATTCATAGTATCTAGAACTTTGTATTAGGACTAGTGTTTGATAAACAAAAACCCCTGTTGTCTCTAGTCTGTTTTCGGACGCTGCGAGCTGGGAGTAAAAGAATGAATAGAGCTTGTCACATGAGAACGGAGACGTTTTCTTGTGACAAGCTCTTTATTCTATTACCCCCAGCACTCAGTATCCAAAGATGGACGGGAGACAATGCTCGTCTGAAATTCTAGAAGTTGGGAAAACATCTGCATTACAGAAAAGTAAACACTTGTACTCTCACGATAGTCATTCATCGGTGCATTTCAATGACACCAGAAATTTCCGTGAATTTCGGCTGTTAAAAAGAAAATACATATTTTCCCAGCAAAAAAGGGGGAAAAAGGAATTTTAAGGGATTAATTATGAAAAAATTGACCTCAAGGAAAAAAAAGGGACCATTTGCGAGGCCTGTATATGGTGTTATTTATAATAATTTGATTAAACTAATCTATCACAGTTGGAATCTAATATTTGAATAGTTATTTTAACAATTTTTTGTTTAATATATTTTACTGCTATTACATGCTTAAGAAAGTTTGCAGCAAAATGTGTTTTAATATTTATGTATAAGGATACATTTTTTTAAAAAGGGAACGTGTTATAATTTTAATCTTCCTTGATGCAAAATGCCATAAGCTTCCTTCACACAAAATTTTATAGCAGAAACATTTTCCAAAAGTAATTTAAAATTTAGATATATAAAAAAAAAAAAAGAAGGAAAATATATTACATGTTTAAAAAAAATAGAATCAGATACTTACTTTATTTACTTCCTCTATATTAATATTCAAACATGTCCCATGATAGCAGCGGACATTATTGCAGTCACGGATTTTCTGTAATGAAGGAGATAAAATAATTAGTCTCATTCCTTGCCTATAAAATTTTTTTACACCTTATCAAGTAGATTATGGAACACCCTACTCATATCACTTTCAAATTATCTTCTTTTATTTATTTTTTTTTACTTTCAGTTATAGCACTTTAAAATGCTTTATAAGCAGGATTGAAAAAATTATCTATAAATATCTTACATGTCAGGCATGGCTAAACTAGAGCTTGTAAGTTATATACTCCTCTTCAGCACTTTCAATATGGTTCGTGCACATATTAAAAGGAATTGTGATGATATATATATATATGAATGAAAATATTATGTAATGTGCTATCCCTTCTTGCATCATCGTTAAATAGCTATAAGTGAAGAAGAGAGCCAATTGTTGTGTGCCCAAGTTAGCCTTTTCCTTTTCTCTATATGCAGATGAAGTCATGTTGAGTGGCCACAGCACAATTCAATTTGTCTCTGAGCAAACTGTTGCTTAGTGTTGTTGCTGTTGGAAATTTAGATAATTTTGAACTGGAAAATCATTTTCATGTATTTGTATTGCCATAGAGCATTAAGTATATGTCAGTATGTAATTCATACTAGTATTGTTG
Source organism: Amaurobius ferox (assembly GCA_951213105.1). NCBI lineage: Eukaryota > Metazoa > Arthropoda > Arachnida > Araneae > Amaurobiidae > Amaurobius > Amaurobius ferox. Next base: position 80,849,349 of record OX578139.1, on the reverse strand, counting down.
AGTGTCAGGTGCAAGTCGACATGCCTGTACATTAATTTTTGAAGTTTAAAATACATTGAATTTAAAATTAAACTTGACTTTTTCAATTTACAACAAGCTGTGACATCTTTTCTGAAGGTTATAATCTACTTGGTAAGATTTCTGCCTATTCTACAAATGGTAACCACATAGTAAGCTGTGGTGTACACTAATAGTTTGTTATGCAAGTTGTTATATGTGCATAAGATGTACAAATATTGCAGTACTCGAAATTTAAATATGGAATGAGATGAAATTGGGTCATTCATGTTAGATAACATCTTCAACAACGCAATTTTTTAACAATTATTTCCTCAAAATTTCTATGAAACAAAGAGGGAAAAAAAAAAGAGACCGAAAATTGTATTTTGCACTATTTGTATAGTTTAGCAAGTGGACTAAAACAGGGGGGGGGGGGGGGGGGGGGGGGGGTGAGGAAGCATAAACTAATATTAATTGACGTTAATTTTTGCTTTATTTTATGGAACTTATGTTCTAATAGCTCTGAAACCATGAAAGTTTTAAGTAAACCAAAATTTGAGTAATGGTTATAGCTTACTTAAAAATGGGCAATCTAGTTCCAAGGATTTATTCAATCCTGTTATAAGTATATTACAAGTTAATCAAAAATTCAGCAATTCTGTTCAAAAGAGTTAAAGATACTCATGCAGATAATGTTCTGTAAAGTTTGAAAACAAACTTTACGGAACATAATATGCAATTTTACAAGACAATTTAAATTCGCTAAAACACCAAATCAGGATTCATATAAGTATAGAGTTCTGCTATTGAATTAGAACAAACAAACACACACACACAATCTCATATTATTATGAAGTATAAGATAGCATTAAAATATTTGCTAACATTTTATTTCATGGTAATTTTATTTGCAAGTTAAATTTTTATTTCACTAAAATCTTATTCTACTGAATATCTTTACAAATCTGTCTAAAGGTTTTAGAACTTTTTTAAAATTAAAAAATATATATATATATTGCTGGACAATTGCTAAGGATGGATGACACTATCACCCATAGCAACCACAAAATGAAAGAAAGCAAAATGTGGAAAATTAGAATTAGTGCGGGATACAGTAAGAAGAGGTATGCGTATGCAAATTTTTCATTTCCATGCCTGTTCATCAAGTGATAGCGTTGATAAAAGATTTAAAGGATTTGACGCATGTGGACAGTTGTTGTTCCAAGTGAAAGTTTTATAGGAAAGATTTAATTGACGAACTTGAAATTTTCAGTATGTCTTCCTGATATCACTTAGATGATTTTACATGTGGCCGTATTATTGGAAAGATCGAACAAGGACACACAAAAAAAAAAACAGATGTTGCCAGGGAGTTCGACATCGCCCACAGTGTTGTTTCATGGCTGTGGCAAGCATTTAAAACAACTGGAACGTCTAGCAAGCATCACGGGGAAGGTCGTGTTAGAAGTACGACGTCTGTAGGAGAGAGGTACATTGTTCTATCGGCAAAAAAGGACCGGCGCAGCACAGTTCAGCAGGTGGCAAATCAGTTTCTTGTTACCACAGGACAGCGGATCTCCCGAAAAACTGTAGCCAGATGTTTGGAGAAGGAGGACTATACACTAGGAGACCTGTTGTGTGTGTCCCATTGTCCAGACTGCACCACACCGTCCATTTGTAATGGTGTCATTAGCATCACAAATGGACTCAACAGGACTGGGTTTGTGTCCTATTCTCAGATAAGAGTAGATTCAGTCTGTCATCGGATTGTAGATGCTAACTGATTTGGCGTGAGAGTGGTACTGCTTATCGTTCAGAAAGTATCTAGGAAAGAGAACAATATCCGACATGCAGTATCATGGTATGGGCCGGCATCATGATCAATGGCCGTACGTCCCTACATGTGGTTGTAACTGGGACTATGACTGGCCAAAGATACATTGATGAAGTTCTACTGCATCATGTTTGCCTTTTCCGTGGTGCTGTCGGTGATAAATTTGTTTTCATGGATGACAATGCACCATGTCATTGAACACTCGTGTTCAGGACTGTCTAGTCAGTGAGGGGTGCAAATTAATCTGCATCATAGTCGATCTGCCTCTGCTATTCTTAGCAAGAGGTTGATGAACGGTAGAGTTGATATTGTTCTAATTCAATAGCCCTGGACCTGCAATAGCACAATCTTGGGTCTAGGGATCACGGACTATAATGTCTTTTATGATGCATCCCCTATCAGACACAAAGTCTGTATAGTTGTAAGCAACAGGTTCAATGCCCTTCATCTTGTGAAATTCCTTGGTGATAATGTTGCCATCAGTGTGAATTTTAAAAACAATGAACGTAAGATGGACTACATCTTCGCCTCTGCTTATCTTCCTTATAAAGATAAGGATACCCTTTCTAATGTCACTACTAGTCTCATCGAGTACTGTAATGGGGGCAAAAGAATGATTATCGGTTGTGACGCGAATGCTCATAACACTGTTTGGGGTAGCAGTGATTGCAACCGTCGAACCGATCGCAACCGTCGAACAGATCATACATTTCAAACTCTTTATTCTCAACAAGGGGAACTCAACAAGGGTATTGTTGTAAGCAACAGGCTCAATGCCCTTAATCTTGTGAAATTCCTTGATGGTGATAATATTGCCATTAGTGTGAATTTTAAAACCAATGAACATAAGGTTGATTATATCTTTGCTTCTGCTTATCTTCCTTAAGAAGAAAAAGAAACTTTTACCAACATCACTACTAGTCTTATTGAGTACTGTAGTGGAGGTAAAAGACTGATCATTGGTTGTGATGCTAATGCCCATAACACTGTTTGGGCCCCCCTAGTCCTGCTGATAGCCTCATCGTGGCGGGGGGGGGGGGGGGGGGGGGGAGAAGAGGGGTGCCCCTGGGAGGAATGGGCGAAGTACGTTGGGAGATTTCTTCCGGTAGGGCCACCCTAAGCATGAAGGCCATTCAATTATGCCCAACTAATATCAGCAAGCACATGGAGCTAAGTCAGTCTTCTGCCTCCAGGTGTTCCGGGTCTTAACCTTTAGAAGCTGTCCCCCTTTTCTTTTTCCACTCTAACTTTTGGGCTCTTGGACCTGGTTTAGCCTACGGCTAGTACGAGCGGAACAAATCACACACACACACTGTTTGGGGCAGTAGTGACTGCAACCGTCGTGGTGATGATCTCTTAGCGCAAGCAGATCATTCGCTTCAATCTTTTTATTCTTAACAAGTGCAATTCACGTACCTTTGTTACGGTAAATCGCCATGAAGTTATTGACTTGAGCATCAGTAATAGTATTGCTTATGACAATGTTGTTAATTGGAAAGTTTCAGATGATATATCCCTGTCTGATCACCAGTTAATTACTTTTCCTGTTAAAGGTCCTTCAAACCTGAAAACAGCAGCAGGTAGGAACCACAAGAGGACAAACTGGGGTTCGTACAAAGAAGATCTACTTGCCAGCACTGCTAGTCATACTGGTGAGTATACTTCAACGGCTAATTTGGATTTGGCTGTTGACTCTGTGCAACACTCCATTATCCATTCGTATTTTAAAATCTGTAAGGCCACTAAAGCTGACTCCCCAACGATAGTTCCTTGGTGGTCGAATGAGCTTAGCTGTCTTCGTGGCACGTGCAGAAAGCTCTGTAATAGAGCCAAAAAGAGTTGTGAACGGCAGGTTTATAAATTTGTTCCCACTTCCTATAATAAAGCGGTTAAAGACTCCAAGAGAAACTCCTGGAGAACTTATTGCAAAGGTATTAAAGACATTTCTGCAACTGCGAAACTTGTCAAATTGATGTCAAAAGACAGGAATTGTAACCTGAATACTGTTAGGCTGCCAAATGGTGATTTTTCTGGGACTGGGGAAGAGACCCTGGCTGAAATGTTCAGGGTTCATTTTCCGGTTTCTGATTCAAATGGCCACAGCAGCATACCTGATGCCTGCTCCATTTCTACATATGATAGCAGTAGGTGGAGTATTGCTAGGAGTGTGGTCACTTTGGATAGGGTTAAATGGGCAATTAATTCTCATAAACCCTACAAAACTAAGGGTACTGATGGCATCCTTCCAATTCTTCTTCAAAAGGGAACTGAGGTGCTGGCTCCCATTCTTTGTAGAATATACAGAGCCTATATTGCTTTTGGCCACATACTGTCCGCCTGGAGGCATACAAAGGTAATCTTTAGGAGCATTGTTACTCTTGATAGGGTTAAATGGGCAATTAATTCCCATAAACCCTATAAAACTCCGGGAACTGATGGCATCATTCCTATTCTTCTCCAGCAGGGAATAGAGATGCTTGCTCCTATTCTCTGCAACATCTACAGTGCTTGTATTGCCCTTGGTTATATACCAAATGCGTGGAGGCATACTAGGGTAATCTTCATTCCAAAAATTGGAAAGGACAATTACTATGAGGCCAAATCTTTTAGGCCTATCAGCCTTACGTCTTTTCTGCTTAAGACTATTGAAAAACTTATCGATAGGTATTTAAGGGAAGTGATTCTGGCCTCTAAGCCCTTGTCTAGTTCTCAACATGCCTATCAACCGGGCAAATCTACGGACACTGCTCTTTACAGTCTCTCCTTTATTTTAGAGAGAAATCTCAATGCCAAGGAAATTGCTCTTGCTACCTTTCTTGACATTGAAGGTGCCTTCGATAAAGTACCCATTGACACCATTCTTGTTGCTCTCAACAGAAGAGGTGTTGATACCACGATATCTTATTGGATTAAGAACCTGCTATCTAACAGGTATATCTGTGCATCTTTACTTGGAGAAAGTATGACTGTGCATGCACTTTCGGGCTGTCCACAAGGGGGTGTGCTCTCACCACTTCTCTGGTGTCTTGTTGTGGATTCTCTTCTGGAAAGCATTGATGTCTCTGGTGTTTCTTGCATTGGATATGCTGATGATGTTGTCATCGTTGCCAGGGGCAAATTTGGCAACACTGTCTCTGACATGATGTCTACTGCTCTTAGGAGGGTTGAAGCATGGTGTAAAAATGCAGGTCTTACGGTTAATCCGCAGAAGACTGCTTTAGTTGCGTTTACAAGGAAACGCATACTTAATCTTGGGAATATTTGCTTATTTGGGCAGAAGCTTATTTGCTCCAAGGAGGTTAAATTCTTGGGAATTTACTTTGACAAGGAACTTAATTGGAAGAGACACTTGGACTACTGCACAACTAAAGCCAGAAGAATCTTCTGGTCTTGTAGGAATGCTATTGGGAAAACCTGGGGCCTTAATCCCAGAGCTATTCATTGGATTTACTCGATGATAGTCTGTCCTATCATTTCTTATGGATCCATTGTTTGGTGGTCCAGAATTAGAAATGAAACTGCTAAACTTGATTTAGTTAAGCTTCAAAGGATGGTGTGCATTGCAATCTCCGGATGCATGAAAACCACTCCTACTGCATCTCTTGAACTTTTACTTGGTTTGCATCCGCTTTATATGCGTATTGAAGCAGAGGCACTTATCTGCATGAACAGACTCAAATATCTGAAACACTGGAAAGATTACTCAAGGTATCTATCTTGGGGCGAACTTAACAGTAATGTTGCTAGGCATCCTTATTTCTGTATGCCACCTGATGGCATACATGTCAAATTTACGTTTGATAAGCCTTATGAAATTCTTGTCCCCTCGCGGGATGATTGGAAGAGGACTCCAACCTACAATAAACATAACTGTTTTGTATGGTATACTGATGGCTCGAAGATTGGCACTAGTACTGGTGCGGGAGTCTGCTGCCCTGATGATGGCACTAAGCTATCTTATCCGCTTGGCAATTTTGCTACTGTCTTTCAGGCTGAAGTATTTGCCATTCTTATGTGTTGTAAAATTTGCTATGACAGAAAGTACGAGAATAGCCAGATTTTCATTTGTTCTGACAGTCAGGCTGCTCTTATGGCTCTGGGGAAATTCACTGTGACGTCTTCCCTTGTTTGGGAATGCTATAAAGCTCTCTGTAAAATTGCTAGTAATAATAGTGTCATTCTGTACTGGGTGCCTGGTCATTCGGGCATTCCTGGCAATGAATTGGCAGATGAACTTGCTAGGAAAGGCTCTAATACTCCTTTTGTGGGCCCTGAGCCAGCCTTGGGTATACCCAATGATCTTATCAGAAGAATTGTCTTTGACATCTTCAGGAAGCTTCAATGCAAGAACTGGCGTGACACTAAAGGGCAAAGGCAAGCGAAAATTCTCAATTGTAATTGCCCTAGTGCACGTCAAAAGGAACTTTTCAGGCTCAGTAGAACTGGCATCAGGAGAGCTGTTGGGCTCCTTACTGGGCACTGCACTCTCAAGAGACATCTTAATATTATGGGTGTCTCCAAAGATTCGCTTTGCAGAGGCTGCAATTACAGCGAAGAAACTGCAGCTCACATTCTGTGTGAATGTGAGGCCTACTCTGCTCACAGATTCGAACACATTGGTCGTCATGTGATTGAACCCTGGGAGCTGAACGACATTCCTGTCAAGTGCCTGCTTATGTTTGCATCGGCTACTGGTCTCTTCTCTTAGGGACCTTCACTTTTTGGGGTAGTACAATAGACCTCTGGTCGATGTGCTAGGCTCTTCTGGAGCCACCCACCTTTATATCATTCATTCATTCAAGGTAATCTTTATTCCAAAGATTGGCAAAGAGAATTATTATGAGGCCAAATCCTTCAGGCTTATTAGCCTTACATTTTTTCTTCTAAAGACTATTGAAAAAATTATTGATAGGTATATTAGGGAAGTGATTCTGGCTTCTATGCCTCTGTCTAAGTCTGAGCATGTCTATCAATCAGGTAAATCTACGGATACTGCCCTTTATAGTCTCTCCTTTATTCTGGAGAAAAACTTAAATGTTAAGGAAATTGCTCTTGCTACTTTTTTTGACATTGAAGGAGCTTTTGATAAAGTGCCCATTGACACCATACTACATGCTCTTGATAGGAAAGGTGTTGATATTACGATCTCCTGTTGGATCAAGAACCTATTATCTAATAGGTATATCTGTGCATCTTTACTTGGTGATAGTATGACGGTGCATGCTCTGACAGGCTGTCCGCAAGGAGGTGTACTTTTACCTATTCTCTGGTGCCTAGTTGCTGACTCTCTTTTGGAGAGCATCATTGGTTCTTGTATCCTGTGTTGGATATGCTGACGATGTTGTTATCATAGCCAGGGGAAAATTTGGCAATACTGTCTCGGACATGATGTCCACTGCTCTTAGGAGTGTTCAGACATGGTGCAAAAATGCTAGTCTCTCTGTTAATCCACAGAAGACTGCTATGGTTGCGTTTACTAAAAAACGTATTTTTAATCTTAGGGACATTCGCTTCTTTGATCAGAAGCTTACTTGCTCCAAGGAGGTTAAATTCTTAGGAATCTATTTTGACAAGGGACTCAATTGGAAGAGACACTTGAAATACTGCATAACTAAAGCTAGAAGAATTTTCTGGTTTTGTACGAATGCTATTGGGAAAACTTGGAGCTTGAATCCCAAGGCTATCCATTGGATTTACTCTATGGTAATCTGTCCTATCATCTCCTGTGGCTCCATTATTTGGTGGTCTAGAATCAGATGTGAAACTGCTAAATTAGAACTAATTAAGCTTCAAAAGATGGTGTGTATTGCGATCTCTGGATGCATGAAAACCACTCCCACTGCAACCCTTGAACTTCTACTTGGATTGCACCCTCTCTACATGCATACTGAAGCTGAGGCTCTCATCTGCATGAACAGACTTAAATATCAGAAACACTGGAAGGACTACTCAAAATATTTATCTTGGAGTGGTCTAAACAGTAATGCTGTAAATCATCCTTATTTCCATATGCCATCTGATGGCATTCATGTCAAATATACGTTTGATAAGCCTTATGAAATTCAGGTTCCTTCGCAGGATGACTGGAAGAGGACTCCTACCTACAATAGACAGAACTATAATGCCTGATGCACGGATGGCTCGAAGCTAGGCATTAGTACTGATGCTGGTGTGTGCTGTCCGAATGATAGTACAAAACTGTCTTATCCTCTCGGCAGTTAAGTTACTGTCTTTCAGGATGAGGTTTTTGCCATTCTCATGTGTCGTAGAATTTACTATGACAGAAATTACAGGAGCAACCAAATACTTATCTGTTCTGATAGTCAAGCTGCTCTTATGGCCCTAGAGAAGTCTACTACGATGTCTTCCCTCATCTGGGAGTGCTATAATGCACTTTGTAAAATTGCAAGCAATTACAGAGTCATCCTATACTGGGTGCCTGGACATTCGGGCATTCCAGGAAATGAATTGGCTGATGAATTAGCTAGAAAAGGTTCTTGTACTCCTTTTGTTGGTCCTGAGCCGGCCTTGGGTGTTCCCAAATGAACTTACCAGAAGAACTGTTTATGACATCTTCAGAAAGCTTCAGTGCAAGAACTGGCATAATACTAAGGGTCAAAGGCAGGTAAAAATACTCAGCTGCAACTGCCCTAGTATATGTCAGAAGGAATTATTCAAGCTCAGTAGAACTGGCACAGAAGGGCTGTTGGGCTCCTTAATGGGCACTGCACCCTTAAAAGACACCTAAATATTATGGGTGTAAGTAAGGATTCGCTTTGCGGACTAAGGATTCACTTTGCGAGGCTGCAATTATAACGAAGAAACTGCTGCTCACATTCTTTGTGAACGTGAGGCTTTCTCTGCCCACAGGTTCGAACACATAGGTCGACATGTGATTGAACCTTGGGAGCTGAATAACATTCCTGTCAAGTGCCTGCTTATCTTTGCTTTGGCTAATGGTCTCTCTTCGTAGAGATCGTCACTTTTGGGGTAATACAATAGACCTCTGGTCGATGTGCTGGGCTCTCCTGGAGCCACCCGCCTTCATTTCATTCATTCATTCAAGTTCGGGTTATATTTTATATTTATTTACACAAATTTGCTACGTATATGGTCTACATATGAATGATTCATGTTTGCTTTTCATGTAGTCACTGATGGTGTACTAATGCCCGAAAGCTCTCTGGCTTGTTTTAAAAACTTTGTATATCTTTGGGATGTTTTTTATAAAATGTCCTTCTGTCTAACGATGTTGTGTCCTTAATTTATTTAGTTGAAACAGACGTGATGTCACTTTGATTATTAAGAACACCCTCATCCACCCTTATCACTGATAGAGGAGTGCGATAACTTGCCTCAATAGCTGCTGGATAATGTGCAAAGCATGACACAAAGTGTGGAATGTTACATTGCACGCCACACTGGACATATCCGGTACTGACACATTTCTTAAAGGTGTCTGCTGTCGTTCATATGCATTTTTCCATTTCTCCGTACACAGCATCAAATGAACCCTTTTTCCTTTCAGATGTTTCAAAACCTTCTGTATTTTCCAGAACAATAAATGATCTTTATTCTAATGTCCGAACTGTGTGGCAAAAATATTTTATCTGCTGGGCCCCGACCTCCGCTTAATGTTGTGCTACATTGCAATTTGTGATCCGCCCTTAGTAATTGTCCTGTAGTGTATATTAAATTTTATTTTATTTTAATTTTGCCACTAATACACTATCCTATAAGACTACCCTCATCTATTTTTCACTTTTATTTTCCTTTACCGATATACATGAATAAAGCTGCATTGAAATGTCCAGCATAACACAGAACTTAATTATATATACAATTTGACATAAATGGAAATATAATGAAAATATTAATATCTTAGCTTACCAACTGTTCACAGTTTATGCCAGTAAAATAATCAGAGCAACTGCATTCATATGTATCATTTATTAGCTCACAAGTTCCTCCATTTTCACAAGGCATAGGCTCACAATAATTATATTCAGAACACCTAGGTATTAATAAAACATACATGAATTTATATTTAATATATAAAAGGGAAAATTTGAAAAAAAGTTTTCAAATAAAATATGTCTTGAGTTATTATAACCAAAGCAATGAGGTTTAATTTAGGGAATATTCTATAGGAATAGCAGTTAAATTTTACAAAATATAGTAACGAAAATAAGAGAGACAAATCACTAAAAACAGGAAAAAAGTGGCAAATTTCTAAAAATAGGAAGCACAAATAAACATATTTTACAAATTTCAAATGCAAAATACCCTCAAATTGCTACTCAAAAGCAATTTGTTTTTGTGAGTCGTACATTATATTAATCATATTAAGAAATAAAAATGATAAGTTTTAAATATGTAATTTTCTTTTTCTGTTAACTTCATGATGGCATGGTTGACACCCATATTATTGGCCCAAAGTAATCAAGCAAAATTCACCTGTTTTCAAAATCATTATGGACTAATTATATAAAAAAAGAAAACTACATATTTAGCACTTATAAAAACATGGGATTTTTTTAAAAAATTTTTTAGCAGTATTTTGTGATTAGTCATTTTTTATTCAATATTTTTTTTGTTTTAAATAACTTATCCTGCAATTTTTCGATCATTTAAGATGTTTTTATCAGATATAATTGATAAAATGCATTTTTTAAATTTATTAGAAACATTTTGAAATATCTCTAGATGTTTTTTAATTACTTTTTCTTTCCCATTTTAAATAACTTATTCTATGATTTTTTTGTAATTTAAGATGCTTTTATCAGATATAATCAATAAAATGTGCTTTGTAATTTCCCAGCAATATTTTGTAATAATTCTCGGTAATTTTCTTATAAATGTTTTTGCCATTTGAAATAAATTGTTCATTTCCAATAGTCTATTGAGCCGATATTTTGTTTAAAGGCTGATACATTATTCTATATACAATAAAGAATAGTGAATTTTACCTTAAACTGTCACATTTTAAAATGGAGATAGTTTGAAATTTTACAAGTTACATATAGTTTATACTACAGTACGCGACCTCTTATCCGGCGTTCTAATATCCGGACTCTCCCAAAACCGAAATATGGCAAAATAATGCCAAATTCTGTGCTAAATATTGCGCCAAATAGTGATTTTTTGTTTAAAATCCCGCCAAATGCTTTTTTGCTTTAATTAGCAATATCAATAAAAACAAGAAAGATCAATCATGCTTAAAGCATTGATTATGAAACACTTTCCAACTTCAATGCAATTTTATTTAAACAAGTCTAAAATGCAATACATTCCTCGGTAATATTTTGAAACTTATCACAATACTGCATTAATTTATTATATTTGAAAACTTAAACCTTCATCGAAAAAAATGAACTTCATTCAAATGACGGCATTGAAATATAAATTGCCTGGTTTAAACATCTCTAAAATGCGATACATTCTTCGGTAATAATTTTAGAATTATCATAATACTACGATAATTTATTATATTTGAAAACTTCATTGAAATCAACTGAAATGAATTCAAATGACGTCATAGAAAAAATAACACGCCTGGATCTCTCTATAAAAACAGGATTTCATTCATAACTTTCTCCCATTCATGTCATTCATCACAATACTATAATAATTTATTTTATTTAAACATTTTATTTAAGACCATGGAGCTACAAAAGATTAAACTCCATGCTTGAAACTTCATCGAAAAAAATCATCCTTCTCTTTATGAAATCAATTAATATTTCATTCATATCAGCCCTGCAGACTCCATGGACTAAATTATTTTGTGTTAAAAAAATACAGGAATTCTAATACAACTCATTCTATATATTTTGCTGTTTACATTTTACATAGGTGAAAAATAGGCTTAGTTGTAGAAATAATCAAATTTAGATGAGCATTTAAACTCAAATATATTGTCATTGCGTTGTTTCAGTATGTAGATGCACAGAATTTAAGCAAAAATAAAGTAGTTTTAGGACGGATACAATACTCAATATGAATTAAAAAGAACTTGAAAAAAATCACGATTTTGAAACAAGATGGATGCCATATATCAGTTTGAAGTGGGTCATGTGATCGTTTCATATCATGGTCATGTGATCGCTTCGTATAAGAGGTGTAATTATTATTTTAATTTTTATTTAAAAAACTACTGAATATATTTCGCTGAATTTTTTTTTTATATATTTTATCGCACAATTTGAATATTACCTAAAATTTTCGAAGCAATTTGTGAATTTTAAATCCGCTTAAAAAATGTTTGAAAAATTAGGTCCCATAGGGCTCAATGTATTTCATTTTTTTGACCCGGGTTCAATCCAAAACTAATTGGGTGATATTATTCATTTATATTCCCATAGGTTCTGCAGACCGTCTGAACAACATACTAAAATTTCATTTTGATTAAGTCATTTTTACGGCAGTTATCGTGCTAACGGACAGACAGACAGAATGAACAAAGTCATAAACACTTTTTAACTTTGTTGTAAAGTGTTAAAAATGCATTGAAACCTACTATTTTAGAGGGTTTGGAATAGGACGCGCAAACCGCGCACGAAATTCAAAATTCCCGTGCAGAAAAAAATGCTGCGCGCATTCGCGGCCGCTGATTTTTCTTAAATTTCGGAAACAAACGCGAGGAATTCTCACGATAGCGAATGAAAATATTCCGCGGATCACGTTTTTTCCGAGAAGTTCCACAATTCCTCTTTTCCGGAAAACATCGGAAGTAGCATCGTTTTCCCCAAAAATTTCCTAAGCGGCTGCATCCGGCCGTCACCCTCGATAGTAGCTCTCGGAGAAGACGATCGGCACGGGCGAGATGCGTCATTCCATTCTTCACTAGTTGCGATAGGAGCCGCGACTTGTCCATAACTAACTCCTGTATAGTATAATACAGGAACTCCTGTATAGTATAAGATTCGGAGCCCAGACTCCGACCTACGAGGTTGTGATTTTGTGAAGCTGCTGCTTTTTGATTGCGGTGACTTTCCTTGCTTAAGTTGGGGCATGTTATATCTAGTTACGATAGAGCATGTCGGGCTAAGCAATTACAGCTTTGTTGTGTACGGATTTCTCGCCATTTTGGATTCGTGCTTTTTCAACTTTGAAGTGCCACGTGTCTTTTTCCCACGTGGTAGTGCTATTGCTTAGATCGTTTCTACGCTGACGACATGGATTTGGATGCATTCGACACGGAAGCTACTCGAGGACTTGCTGGTGAGCTAGGGCCTCTCAGGGATGCTATGATTGAATATTGTGATACTCTGCCCAAGGATGGATTGATGCCCGCTTGGAAGGAAGAAGTCAAAAACGCCGTGAACTTCTGTGCACTGGCAATCTACACTCTGACGCTACACATCAGGGAGCTACTTACGAATGGACTACTCGGACAGGACGAGGACCAAGTCTCCAGGATTCTGGGTTCGTTTCTTTCTGTAAATTCTTTTTTGTTGGCCCAGAATTTGGATAGGTTTTATGCTAGTAATTTAAATGAGATTTATAACTGTGAAGAAAGTAATTCTAGTGATGTAATTAAATGTAAAAGGATAGAACTAGGCTTAATTAAGGAAATTAAAGATGAAGATAAACTTAAAACTGTTGAAAATCCAAATAAAAAGAGGAAGATAGAGGGGCAATCCACTATGGATGCTCCTACTAAAAACCAGAATGGAGAATTAAACTTAGAATCTAATGACCAGGATAACATGGATTATAGTGAAAAAATTGATATAATGATGTAAATGATAATGTTAAAACTAAGAGTTATGCTGAAATTTTCACGCAACCTGTAGTGTTCAAAAGTGCACCAAAACCAAAAACGGTTCAAAATAGTGTAGAGGTTGAGAAAAGAGACCCAAAAGCGGAATGTTTTTTCATCAAGTTTAATGATAATTATCAGGCTCTACTTAAAAAATTAAATGAAATCTCAGGTAATAAAGTATCTGGCAAGCTCACAGGAGACATGCTAAAATTGATTCCAAATGACGCTGATGCCTATAGGGTTGTACAACGCCATTTATCTAGTGAGAAAATCCCCTTCCACAGTTTAAACTTAAAGACGGAAAGGCCCAAAAAGGTAGTTTTGAAGGGGCTACCAACAAACTATAACATTGAGGAAATAAAAATCACTCTAACATCCGAAGGATTAGATGTAGTCCGGGTTTCTCAACTGAGAAACACAAAAACGAGATTGCCCCTGCCGATCTTCTTAGTCAGCATTAGGCCTACGGAAAACTGGCAGAGGGTATACAGACTGACAAGATTAGGATACTTGGCTGTGAAGGTAGAGGCCTTCAGAGCACGGGGCTTCAAAATCTGCTACTGGTGAAAGCAGTTCAATCATTCCTCTGAGAATTGCAGCATGCCACCAAAGTGCCTTAAGTGTGCTGAAGAAGACTTCACACGGGACTGCCAAAGACCAAGGACGGTGAAGGCAACGTGTGCTAACTGCAATGGAGACCACCCGGCGAACTTCAGGCAATGCCCGAAGAACCCCTGGAACAGAGGAAAGGCACCGGGGTATGCCCCCCCTCCCCCCAAAATCAGATACCCCCTTGGAGGCAAAAGGCCCTCGGTCTAAACCCTCAGGCACCCCATCAGGGCTCCTCGCACTCTGTGCCACAGGTTAAAAGAACTCAAACTTCAGCACCTACCAGATCGGTGCAAGAGCAGGCCCCTAAACCGTCGACCTCCAGAGAAACGACTGTGGAGGAAGTGGAGAATAGCTCATGAAGACATAAAACAGAGGATAGCAATTGATAAAGCTGCCAAAGGGGCAAGAGAAGCAAAACTAAGATTAGAAAAAAAGGTTCAGGAATGGCAGAAAACTAAACGCGCCCGAGAAGAAGAGCTCGCGCAAACGCAGCAGTTAGACAAATCGGCTGAAAAAAAAACAAAAGACTACCGAGGTCCAAAAGGATACTCACAAAACAGATAAAACCGCGGTTGAGGCTGAGGAAATTGTAGCTGAGACTGAGGAAATGGAAGCTGAGACTGAACCAGCTGGTAAATCCAATGATGAAAAGATGGATGAAATCCTCAACCTCGTCAGAGGATTTATCAGTATGTTCAACCTAGACGATATAAAACATCTGTTGATGCAGCTCGCTGAGTTAATTAAAAAAAAGAGCGATCCAATGCAAATGGTTTTTGAGGCTTTTAAAATAATCGCGGAATTTAATAAAAACAGTGAGAAACAAACCAGAACTGAATAGGTCCCAAAAAGAAAGTTTTAAAATAATATTTTGGAATGCGAATGGCATATCTCCAAGAATAAATGAACTTAGGAGCTACGTAAATGAAAATGATGTAGATGCCCTGTTAATCCAGGAAACTAAGGTTAGAGAAAACAAAAAACTAAATATAGCAAACTATAATAGCTATCATACCCTTAGCTCAAATATAACTGCTAGAAATCCCCATGGAGGAACAGCAATATATATTAAAAGTAATATTCCCCACTAGGAAATAAACAACATAAATCTTCAAGGTATAGAAAATACTAGTATAAAAATTAAAATAAATAATGTAAACCCATTTATCCTAACTTCAATATATGTCAAAAACATGAGTGGTATAAATGTAGCTGCGCAGCTGGAACTGCTTTTCTTGCGATATCCAAACACAATACTCGCGGGCGACTTCAATGCACACCACCGAGCGTGGGGCAGCAGGAGAGCCAACATACGCGGTACGCAGATACATAGATTGCTAAACACAACAAACACTGACATCATTGCACCGTCTAGACCAACCTGCTTCTCAGGTGCCAATGGCTCATTCATAGACTTTGTCCTAACGAGAAACATAGAATAAGCTCACACAATTGATACCCTGGATGAATTCGACTCGGATCATCTACCGGTATTGGTGACATTTGATTTGAACACTCCCCTTTCAGCCTCTCTGGGACAAGAGAGGGTGAACTGGAACGTATTCAAAAGAGCACTTTTCGAGCCGCACTTAGCAGTACCCAACATTATGAGCACGGCAGATATTGACTCTGCCACGCACACACTCACAACAGAAATCAGGAGAGCTATTGCCTCTGCCACAACACATTGTGAGCCACCAAAAATGCCAACACTTTCCCACCATGTCAAACAGTTAGTTAAACAGGGAAATAGAATGCGTAAGACATGGCAGGCTAACAGAGACCCTACCCTTAAAAGGGAACTTAATAGACTCACGTGTAAAGTCAGTGGAAAAATTGTCGCAGAAAAGCAGCAACAGTATAAAGAATTAATCGAATCCCTTAGCCAGGAAGACGTATCGCTCTGGTAATTCGCTAAAAGACTCAGAAAACCTCAAATTAAACTCCTGCCACTAATAGATGGCGCTAATATCACGTACTCAGACGAAGAAAAGGCAGAGGCGCTTGCTAGGCATTACGAAAAGCAATTTGAACCAAACCACGATCTAATGTGTCAGGACACCCTAAGAATGGTTAGGCAAACTCTAAACAATTTCAGGAACTGCCCGGTCACAGCTGAGATTAACCCAGCCACCCCGCAAGAGATAGTAGAGATTATCAAAAACCTTAAGAACTGTAAAAGCCCAGGGCACGACAAAATCAGGAATATCGCGGTAAAAAACCTACCTTTAAATATAATATTTTACTTGACCATCTTAATAAATAAAATACTAGAACTAAATTATTTCCCCAAAGAATGGAAGGAAGCGATAATTATAGCGGTCCATAAACCTGGTGAGGATGCCTCAATTCCAGCCAACTACAGACCAATCAGTTTGTTACCGACACTTAATAAAATTACTGAGAAAATAATTCTTAAGAGACTGAACACGCACCTTTGTGAGAATGACATTATCATTCCGGAGCAGTTTGGATTTCGGCCAAAACACTCCACCACTCATCAATTGCTGAGAGTGGTAGAATACATTTCTTCTGGTTTTAATAAGACACCCACAGCAGCGATTTTTCTTGACATCCAAAAGGCCTTTGATAAAGTGTGGCACTGTGGATTAGCTTACAAATTGATCACTCTAAAAGTCCCTGACGCACTTGTCAAACTTTTAATTTCCTACCTAAATAACAGACACTTTCAAGTCAGAGTAAAAAATAACTTACCTACACCCAAGCTCATTAAAAGTAGTGTACCACAAGGATCCATCCTGGGCCCGACACTCTTTAACATATATCTAAATGACATCCCCAGGACCCCAGACACGGAGCTGGTACTCTATGCAGACGACAGCGCGATACTTGCAAAACACCCTTACGTCTCAGTAATGCACAGACAGCTACAACAACACTTAGACATACTCCAAACATGGCTGGAAAAATGGCAAATAAAATTAAACCCCAATAAATGTCATTGGATTTATTTCTCTAGAAAACGCAAACCTCCGCCGCCTCTGTACATAAGCAACTATGCCCTAAAAGTGGAAAAATCTACTAAATACCTAGGTGTAACGATAGATTCCCACCTAACTTGGAAACTGCACGTAACGAACATAATCAAAAAAATGTATATAACCATAGGAGCCTTATACCCAAAGATAGGAAACGGAAATCTAAGTCATCAAAATAAACTCCTAATTTATAAATCGGTCATCCGCCCGGGAATGCTGTATGCAGCACCCGTATGGGGATATGCCTGTAAAACTACCATAGACTTATTAGAGACAAGACAAAACAAAACCCTAAGGATTATAAGGAAAGCCCCTAGATACTTAAGAAACTCGGTAATTAGGAAAGACTTCAAAATAAAAACTGTTAGAGCCCAAATTAAAAAGCTAGCGCTTAAATTCTACAAAAATCTGCCATCTGTCCCAAATGAACTATTATTTAATCTGCATGACTATGATCATCGCAAGGCTAAATCTCGTAAGAGACCCCGCTCAGTACTTAACTTTGATATTCGGTACTAAGAACGTCCTAACTTAATCAGTTGAAATTAAATAAAACTCGCGATCTTTGCTTTTCTACAAAATGTCTTAAATCCTAAACTGCTAAAATGCTAGGTAACTCTCAGATCTGCATCAACCCCCCAAACTGCTTAAACTCTAAATGTGCAACAAACTGCCACACTAGGAGCTAGGTCAAATAATAAAAACAGTAAATCAAAAACATCGAACCTCCGACTATGGGCCAATGAAATAATGTCACAGTATGAAGATAAGAACCACACCTAGAGATTGGAGATTAAAGGCGCTTCGAGCCTGGTGCTCTGTTCTGGACGAAACTCTATTCACTGTATAGTATAATACAGGAGGTAGTAACTAACTCCTGTATAGTATAATACAGGAGTTAGTTACGGACAAGTTGCGGCAAGGTGCTTTTTCAATGGCGTTTCATTTTTTTCTGGGTGTATAGGACAGAGCACACTAGGCACAAAGGTTTCAATTTTTCCGAATTTGTTACATTTTCTTTTCTGCGTTTTGTTCCGGGACTTTGATTTTCTGTAAAAGTATTCCAACTTTTTCGCTAGAAATATCCCGATATCGCTAAAGAAATTCTACGCTCTTCAAACGCGATGTGCCGTGCAGAATTTACACTATTTTGCACAATTTAATAAACATTTATTGGAAAAGATGAAAAAAAAGAGAGTCACGCATTTACGAGATGATAGAAAGTACGTTTAAGTAAGGAATTCCCGAAATTAATGAGAGTTAACTTTTGCCGAAATGCAGAGAAAAGTATAGCAGCTATAAAATGTCATTCAGGGCCTTCTGATTAATGTCTTTAAATACTTAACCTAAGCAATAAACTTGTCATTTTCTCGGGAAAATCCTTTTTTTTTTTTTTCCCATCTCCGTGGAAATATACGCATCTTCAATATTTTAAAAAACATTGATGGAATTCCAAGATCAAAATCATTTTCAATTAAATCCTATTATTTGGATGAAAATGGCTATTTTGGACCGAAAATTGACCCTAGCAAAAAGTTCCATTGCAGTATATTTATGGGGTTTTAACGTGTTACATTTATTAATTAGTAATTTATAGAAGACAGTTTAGAAATATCGCAAATTTTTTTTTTTTTATTTAAACACGATTGCCGGTATATTTCATTTTATTTTAAAATATTTTCCATTTTTTCAATCTGCTTCCATCCACTAATATTTTTATATTTTTTGTGCTTTTTATGGTGGGATATTATCTTTTAAATATATTGTTGGTGAAAATGAGATATATGTTTAGGATAACGAAATTAAATTTTTTTTATTTATTCAGGCATTTAGAATTATAAAGGCTTATTAAAAACAGATTTGAAGAGCATAAATTAGAATTTGATATATTTGCACCCATAGTTGAATATCTCATTTCAATTAAAAATGAACATCCTTCTCATCTTAATTTTATTAAAATTACTTTAAAATATTTTGAAATATATGAACAAAGGTGCTTCTGCCAAAATATTAGATGAATATGGCGAGGGCCCACTTCAGTTGAAATGTTAAAAAAAGAAAAAGACTCCTAATAACTACCCTGAATAATCAACTTTTTTCTTTCAAAATATTTCTTAATCACTAAATTTGATACTATAATTACATGTAATTTGCATTTTAGTTAACCCATATAGATTGTAAAAAAGCTTTTTTTAATGCATTTATGTTTTTAAAATGAATTATAATTTTCTATAACGACATTTGAGACCATTCCAGTAAGTTTTAGAAAAAGTGTTCCGAATTACAGAAAAACCCCTTATCCAGAATGCCTGAAGTCCCAAGCATTCCGGATAATAGATCCTGTACTGTATTAAACTCTAACAAAGTCTCCATTGCTCAATTAGCTGTGCATTGTCACACAATGCAAAGTCCGGCTGTCCAAACTGCTGCTCATGTCCTCAGATGAGTCAGACGGTTTGGGACTTAAACACAATGCAAAGCAGGGCACGGTAGGCCAGTGTTTAGCATGTGGGAATTGCACTAAGTAGGTTCGGGTTCGATTTCCTCCACTGCCAAAACTGCCACAGTTTTCACGTGGAGTACGATCACGTTAAACATGCGGGTCCAAAAGTCCTTCTGAGAGGTTGGTAGTAGGGGAAGGAGGGTACGGTCTCTGTGGATGCCTCCCCCACTGGGTTCTGGTCTAAATTGGGTGGCTCTTCCAGACCATTCAAACAGTTACCTTACACCTTTCTGGTAGGTCGGATGGTCTGGGTCTCAACAACACAATGCAAAGCAAATGTTTTAAAGTTCGATTCCTAATAGGTGCAAATTTTATATTTTAGTCTAAGAATTATTTTGGAACAATATTTTTTATATGGAAGGTTAATCACTTTTACTTTATTCACTGTACTTAATTTTTTTTATACCCTATATTTTTTCAACTTTTTAGCTGATAATTGAATCAAGCACAAAAAATAACTTTATTTGGACCTTCGTTTCCTACTTAAGCAGTTTGTCTTTAGCTTCTACAAACCTATTTTAACAGTTATTTTTAAATGAAAGCTCTTTTTACTAAACCAATTTTCACTTTAAATAAATAAATAAAAAGCTGACCAAAAATAATTAACTGTAAATTATATTTTAATTACACAGATCATAAATAGATGGCTCAAAAAATATACAATATTTTAATCAGCAGCAAATATACTGTTAATTACTGTGGGGCCAGTTAAGAAGCTTGGGATCCCCTATTAAGTATTTTTTATATGTTACAGTATTCCAGAGCCACTTTATATGGTTAGAGTATTAAGTGATTGCTACATATTGATAAATCCAATCCAATTTTACACTAGATGGTTCCTCAAAGAATCAGATCAAAAAAGCTCTTGTTTGGACAGACTAATTAACGCTGATAGGTAGGGCTTGTAATGTGGCAACTCTCTGTCTTGGAATTTAGCAGATTATCTCATATTTTGACTGGTACCGCCATTTATTACATGTTGCTAAACATAATGTTTCCGATTCCAAGAATGTATGGATGAGATTTTTTGGCCAATAAATGCAAAAATAAAGAAGCTAAAATGATATATATATATACACAGGGTGTCCTAAAAACATTGCCCTCAACATTTATTCCTTAAATATTGATCTTAGACATATATAATAAATTACAAAGTTGAGTACAAAAAGGTACAGAATTTTATGAAATCGATTAAAATTTTCAAGGGAATTAAATTTTAAGAAATACAAAATTTTAATTTTTATATGGCCCCCATACAAAAACATTTCCAATGAAGAAAATGTGCCCATACTAATAAGGTGATGTATGAAATTTCAGCATTTTATCATAAAAATTCCCAGAGATATGAAAAGACAAAAATGCTGACTTAAACCACTTTTCGTTGCATTGACATGGGTTCTCAGAGGGGAAAAATCATGTCGGCAGATCGCGTTTCAGGGGTCATACACAAATTACAAAAGAAAACAATGATTAGATAAATAAATAAATAATTTTGCTATTTATTGGTACAAAAGTATCTACACTGCGCAGAAATAATAACTTTACACAAAGATTAGAAAGCTTGTTTAAAATGTTTTTCATCCATGCCAAAGATCTATTAAAGATAAAAGGCAGATATTATTTGCCTATGATGCATTTCTGCGTTGTGTCATTTGCACTCTTGCTGTAAATATTTACATTTTAATTTGTGATTAATCCCTCACCAACTTTGTTTAAACATATATATAGGACTTTTTATGATAAAATGCTGAAATTTTGTACATCACCTTATGGGGCACATTTTACTGATTGGAAATGTTTTTGTACAGAAGCCGTATAAAAATTTAAATTTTGTATTTCTTAAAATTTAATCCCCTGAAAATTTTTATCGATTTCATAAAATTCTGTACCTTTTTTTACGCAACTTTGTAATTTATTATATATGTCTAAGATCAATATTTAAGGAATAACAGCTGAGGTCAATGTTTTTGGGACACCCTGTATATATATTATATTGTTTCAACAATTGGTTAAACACAACAGAAAATATATGAATTTGAAAAATCTTTGTTGAAGTAAAAGTGATAACTTAAGACATTTAAAATATCAATAATTCCTGTAACCTTATATCCCAAGGCCATAACTGATGCAACTTAATCAAAAATATAATTTTATAAACATATATTCATTTATGAAATGTATATTTATATCGACGAAATTGCATAAAATACTTCTTAAAGCACAAGAATAATAAAAACTAAATTGCGTAATCGTACTATTTATGCAAAAATAATTTAAAAAAATTAATTAGTTCAGTCAAGCTAATATGTAATAATATGAGGATGGTCATGGATGGGAAGAAATAATTGTGTAATCTCGACAATGCCAGAGAATAAAAACTGAATTGTGCAATCGTACTATTTATTGAAAATAATTTAAAAATTAACCTTTAGAACTAACCAAAATATGAAAAGATGCTAGTTCTGACAAGCTAATGTGCACTAATAAGAGGATGGACATGGATGGATTTAGTAAAATAATTGTTTATTTTAACTCGTACTAAAAAAATAAAATAGTTTATAGCTCATATGGAATCATTAGAAGATGAAAGTGGATGCAAACTGATACGGATGCTCAGCAATGCTCACTCATTCATTCGGTGACCACCAGTGGTCAAGTACAGGCGTGTCTGTCCAGTGCTGCTGTTTTTCACATAGAGTGAGTGATTTTTGAGCACATGTTGCAGGTGTACTTGTACGGTTGAGACGTCAGTAAGGTGTTAAAAGCTATTTTTAGGAGTATGAAGTGTTTTCCACCTTTTCAAAAGATACCACAAAGATAAGGAAAAGGCTATTACTATGAAGAAGGAGAAAGGTATGGCTATTGCCAATAAAAAGACGGACTGGGCAGATGTTATGGAGGCCAATGAAGAAAGGAAGCAAAAGCAGCAGGAGAAAGATAGGGAGGCGAAGAAGTCTGCCCCTGTTTTTTCTACAATTATTGACAGATGTGCGGCCAGACTGGGCCATACCCCACAGGACGTAAAAGACGATGCATTCTTGATATACAGCCATTGCAACGTTTATAACTGGGGCACTGGGCTACTAAAAACTTGGAAGCAACAATCAAGTCATACTCTACTGGGTGCCTGGACATTCGGGCATTCCAGGAAATGAGATGGCTGATGAATTGGCTAGAAAAGGTTCAAGTACTCCTTTTGTTGGTCCCGAGCTGGCTTTGGGTGTTCCTAATGAACTGACTAGAAGAGCTGTCTATGACATCTTCAGAAAGCTTCAGTGCAAGAACTGGTGTAATACTAAGGGCCAAAGGCAGGCGAAAGAACTGAGCTGTAAATGCCCTAGCATGCGTCAAAGGGAATTATTCAAGCTCAGTAGAACTGGCATCAGAAGGGCTGTTGGGCTCCTTACTGGGTACTGCACCTTTAAAAGATACCTAAATATTATAGTTGTCACTAAGGATTCGCTATGCAGAGGATGTAATTATAGCGAAGAAACTGCCGCACACATACTTTGTGAATGTGAGGTGTTCTCCGCCCATAAGTTCGAACACTTGGGTCGACATGTGATTGAATCCTGGGAGTTGTATGACATTCCTGTCAAGTGCCTGCTTATTATTGTCTCGGCTACTGGTCTCTTTTCTTAAGGACCTTCACTTTTTGGGGGCAGTACAATAGACCTCTGGTCGATGTGCTGGGCTCTTCTGGAGCCACCCACTTTCATATCATTCATTCATTCAACTTGGAAGCAGGAATCCAAATCGAAGAGGATACTGACAAGGCTGCCTCAAATATTGGTAAATATTATTTGTGATGCTAACCAGCTTGTGGATACCCTAGACCCCACTACCTGTACCAGAAGGAAATCCTTCAAGGCTACTGATTACGTCTGCCATAACAGGAAAGAGATAGATGAGGATACGTGGTACCAAGAGTACAAAGTTAGGATTTCGAAAGATTTTGGATTGGATTTCCAACTTCTGCGCACTAAGTGCAGGAAGCAAACTGAGCTGACTAGTTTCACCCAGGTCCGGCAGGTTCCACCTGCCCTAAAAATAAGTTTAAGCCCCTGGAAAACTGGGATAATAATATGGATATTACTAAGGGTCAGGCTTCCGGAATTTACCCATCCTCCCGTTCTTGCCGAATGCAAATCACCCCCCTCCCATTATAAACTTAGCTAGTGTGCATTATCAATGCCTTCTTTCCAGACGAGCCATCAGATCTGCATTGTAACTACAGGTGTTAATTATTTTCTCTCCCCTCATCTTCCACCCGATGACCGAACGAAAATGTGATAGTGCACTCACGATCGAAGTCGTGAAATGGTCTGTTCTCTTTTTCGAGGTCTATATGTGCCGAAATTTCGGATTTTCACCCGACCAATAATACCAATGATTAAACCCGGGCCAAGCCCGAAGAAATTTGTAAATGTAGAATCAACTTGGCCTGATGATAACTGCATCTCGGAAGGCCCGAAATTATTTGTATTCAAATATGTTAAAAACAAATTTGCAAAAATTTTGTACAGAGAATTGAGTTTGTTTTCTTAAATATTTATCTTTATATATCTGAAATAAATGGAATAAGTTTATGTATTCAATTTAAATCCATTGCAAAAGTTTTCAGAATAGATATCTTTGACCCGGTCGTAATGGACGTTTAAAAAAAAATGACCCAACCGGGTCTGAAGCAGTAGAAAACTCAAGCCTAACTTGGGCCTAAGCCCAAACCCATGCAGAGCGCTATTCCCTTTAAACTCTTTAAAATCTAAACTATAAAATTTTCATTTGATGTAATAGACGGGAGTAGGTAACAAATTTGAATTTTTGGAATGGATTCTTTTTGTTTCATCCAGAAGTATTTTCTTTTCTTCCCCACTTTGGTTTCAACTTTAAAACTAATATGTTTACAATTCATTTATGGCATTTGTTCCAGTTGTCTAACAACTGAAATTAAGGTATGAAGCATCTATTCAGTCCAAAGATTGTCAATGAGGTTTAAACTGCTTAGGGACAAGAGGATTTATATGATTATTTATTTACCACTCCTTCAAATTACCAAACATTGGAAAGAGGAGAGATTTCTTACATCTGTCACCCCTCTGCACCCACCCATAGATCGGAATTCTGTCGAGTTCAGTCCTTTATCAGAGACTCCACGTCGGCGAGTTTGATCGCGGTGGTTAAGCGCTGTAGAGGTGGTGTATGAATATGCAGTTATAGCACTTCATCGTGAGATAGTAAGTTCTAATTTATTATTGTTGTGTGATGTAGTTATAAATACAATGAATATAATGTGAAAAAAATTCATAGGAGGACGGGTAAACAATTTTAATAGCCGTCCTCAAGGACGGGTTAGATTTTACTGCTTTCCTGAAGCCTGCTGAGGATCTAAACCCCCAAATTAAATCCCTTAAAGTCTCCTTTTATGTTGAATCCACAAGTAATTGGAGAGTCCTCATAAAAGGACTAGATTACTCTAGATACTCCTGTATAGAATAATATTCTAGATACTCCTGTATATGGACTGCTAATGGAAAGGGTGATTTGGATTACTCCTGGGTCTGCTGAGGACTACAGGAGTATTCCGAATCATCTAATCCAAGTAAAAGTCCCGTTTAGCTCCATCAACTTAAAAAACGATTGCCCCTAAAAAATTGTAATTAAAGGATTGCTCATGAACGCTGACGTTGGAGCCCTTAAGGATGCGTTTGCATCTGAGGAGTTCCAGCCAATCAAAGTAGAAGACCCAGACCGTTCGACTCATCCAGAGGACACGAGCAACCATTTGGACGGCCGGCAGCCAATCAAAGTGTCACAACTTAAAAGTAGGTGTCAAAGGACTCCCCTTCCCATCTTCTTGGTCTGCCTTGTGCCGGCTGAGAACTGGGCGAAGATTTATGAGATAAATAATACATTTTCTAGTTTATAATAAATCAGGGTTCACGCTTATTCACATTTTATGCGTAAATCCCAGAAATCTGGCACATAGTGACTCGCCACTCAAAAAGCGGCTGTACACCCAAGGGTCAGTCGAGTGGTCTGAGTTTTCGACATAATGACTGGCAGATTTTGCAACTGTGAGTCAACAATTGACCTGAAAATATTGTAATCATTAGGGATAAAAATAGGATGTTTGCCTATTAATAATGATATAGAGATATATTTTTAGAATAACATTTAAAACATTATTTAAGCATTTTGAATGATTTGGGCTCATCTGAAATACATTTGGAGAGATAAATTATTTCCCCCCAAAATCCTTTTAAACTGACTTGCATTTTCCAATGTCCAATTTATAACTTTTTCATTAGTGAGTCAGACTGACTCATAAAATTTTAAGTGAAACACAAGCCTTGAATAAATGTAAATATGCATAACATATGCTTTGAAATTCATATTAACAATAAGAATGTATTTTATTTGTTTTTGGAGTGGTAGCTAGTTTTGACTTCTCTATCAAATTTTAATGTCTTTTATATGAATCAAAATTGCAAATTAAATTACTCAATGAACCAACAGGTTTATGTTTTTTTTATTAATTTCGTGCTCAACTTTTTAAAATTTTCTTTTCATCACACCTTTGTTTTCTCTCTTCTGTCAATTGTGACAAAAATGATTCTTTTAAGTGGATTAATTTTAGTGTAATTATGTTTGTAGAATGAAGGGGTGTGTTTTATTGAATTAAGAATGGCTAAAATATATGCAGAAAGTGCCTTATCTTACCTTGGACCAGCATATTCCTTGGGGCAACTGCACATCAAAGCAATGTCTTGAGTCCCATGGAAACATGCACCTCCATTGTAGCAAGGATTCTTAGTTAAGCACATATCAACATCACAGACTTGTCCTTCATAACCCTCATCACAACTGCAATTGTACGACTCTGTATAGTTGTCACATTTTCCATTAACACAGTCCTCGTCCCAGCATAGAATACAACCTATTTCTACATTCTGTTGCACCAGAAGGAAAGGATTATTCAAATCATGGAATACAGTGGAATTAAAGTATGATAATAGGAGACCACCAATGCGAACATCATGTAGACACCCTTTGAAACGGTTATCAGTAGCCTCTGGTTTGTATCCTAAATAAACATTTGCTCCCCCATCCAAAAGTTCACTCAATCCAACTGAATAGTTGTCTTCAGATAATTTTTCATCGTTCCCAGACACTTTCAGATGCACCAAGTAACCATCAAACCATATTTCAACTTCATGCCAATCACCACTTTCAGTCTCAAATTTTTGACTTACTGTTTTGTGTAGAGCAAGATTTTCATAAGAAGGTCCCAGGTCCCATTTAACTTCAAGTGTCCCAGAAACAATTTCTATGTGCAGAAAATGATTTGATACTAATTTCTGTTGACTTTCAAGCCAGAGGATGGTTCCACTGGACATGGATCTAAAGGAGAAAGTTATGTTTGTGATGTTGTGATTGATATTCTGGACTTGATACTGTATACCACTTTGCTTTCCATTGAATGCAGCACTGGCAACACCTAAAATGAATTCAAGCATCACAGTTTTAGTGCAAAATGTAGGAAAAATAGGACTTTTTAAGAAAAAAATAAGTAAAAAGTAGTTGAAAAGTATGAGCTTTTAACCACTGTGAGATTTTTCAAAGTGCAAAGTAAAGTAAATTTTACAATGTGGGTAATACCAACTATCAAGCTTAGCAATTTCATTAAGTTATGAATACATATTAACTAAACTATGACACACATACACACATATATATATATATATATAATGTAATAATTTCAACTACTTGTCCCATATACATTATATATACAGGGCGATTCCTAAAGGTCTAATTTAGCTAAATAACTTTGGAACAAACACAACTACAGTTAAGGAAGTTAGATATTGGTACGGTAAAATAACCATGCACTATCAGATGAGAATGATTTCAACACCCCTCATGGCAAAATTTGAAACTTAGCACTCCTATCTTGTAAACTATGATAGATATGGGAAAAAACTATATTAGAAACTTGTAGACCATGCATGAATTAGTTGGAAATGAATTTAGCTAAATTAGAATTTTAGGAATCACCCTGTGTGTGTGTATATACATGTATATATTTCGTTTTTTAGTAGAAGAAAGTTTAACAAAAGAATCTAGCATGCTCTTCATTTTGAGCTATGTTTACGGAAGACAAGAATGTACAATTGTAGTATGTGGGTTGAGTTAAAAATAAAAAATTATTTTCTTAACACTTGTTCTATTTTCTATTTTTAAAATTTTATTATACAACTATTAAAATTTTTTTGTAATTTTAGTAATAAGTGAATTAAGTTAAATAAAATAGAACAAATCCTGTTTTATCGTTGTTATGCAGGGTTCTTGCTCATTTTTTCATTAAAAAAATTAGGCACTTAATCCTTTCGGGACGGCGGCATTCCGAAACTGCCGTGGCCCAAAGGACGGAGCGCTTCGTTTCCGAACTTTTCCCAAGACGGCTATTTTTTTGCGCTAAGCCTAACTCTCGAAAAAAAATTCAATAAAAATCACCCGTTTAACGCAGCATTCTACTTTTTTCAGGAAGAAAGGAAATAGTTATTTTCTATTTGATGTATATTTTTCATACAAATTTTCTTTTATCAAAATATTAAAAATTTTAGTGTATATATGTTTTAGGTACAGATGGATAATTCTTTGGCATGTCCTTCCGATTTTTTAAAACTGTACCACATATATGCATATTCTTAGACAACAAATACTTTGCAAGTACAGGAGAGGTAAAAAATTTATCCAAATACAAAGTATATCCTTTTCCTAAAAGTTCACTTAGAAGAGTTTTCACAACACGTTCTCCATACCCACCATCAGAGCTTAATAATTCCGTGTCCTTTCCAGTACACACAAGGAAATTCCATATACAGCCTGATTTCGATTCTGACAATTTATATATTTTTATTTCATATCTGAACCTTTTCGAGGGGATATATTGACAAAATCCCAGCCTTCCTTACCATGAGAACAAAGATTCATCAATGAACATATGTCTTCTAGGTGTGTATATAGATTTAAATTTTGAAACAAATGCATCTAACACGGGTTTCAATTTATTTAGTTTTTGGGCATTACTATCAAAAGTAAAATGAAGGTAACATAATATTCCTATAAATCGATCGCGACTCATAACTGAATTGAAAAAAGGAGTACTGATATTTGGATTCTTAGAAAAATACATTTTGAGATTTGGTTTTCTGACAATGCTCGTCAAAATTACTAGTGCGAGAAACACACAAAATTAATTTCCTGTCACAGGTGTAAATATATTTGAAACAGGTGGAGTCTTCGATGTGGAAGGAGAGAGGAGATTTTTCTCCCATTTTTTCTTTGCAAACATATTAGTTGCTTTTACGATAAATTCTACTAGTTCATCATCAAAAAATATACTAAAAAAATCAAGTTCTTTATCTAAATTAGGCGGCATGATATTGTGATTTATTCTAGGTATGTTCAAAAACTCCAAAGAATTCAGATCTTTCAAATCACATGTCCAAACATGATTTGAAAAAAAACAGCAACTGAAGCTGGCAGCGTTGTAATAATAGTACGCTCAGAATCTGAAGAATCAATTGCATTTTCAGATTCATCATCAGAAATAACACTGTTCTATGAACCTTTACAATCTGCTTTGCTTTCATTACTGTCTGGTTCGTTTACCATACGCGTATATTCTTCCACAGAAAGGAAACATCTCAAACCAGCCATACTTTTATCCGAAATAGCCTAATCATTTCACTGTCGCACATTAATTTAACCCCCCCCCCCAAAAAAAAAATACTATCTTATATTCCTGTAATTCACCAACGAAATCATTAAAAGCTAAAATCAAAAGGAGACCCGGAACTCAATTATAAAATTGTTGATGCTGCGAGAAGAGCTCTGTCTGTTTACTTTACAGAACCATATGTTTTAACACTCCAAATGGAGAAATAATTTATTGGATTCTGCTTGTGCCAAGGTCAAGCATCTGCAAAATACATTTAAGTTGCTTCCACCGGCATTTAACGCCATCTAGTAGACAAATAAATTCAAAGGAAAACGCTTCACGTAGAAACACAAATATGTGCCACTCGGCGTTTAGGGTAAAGTTCTCCCTGGCACGAGTGCGCGCCGTACGTCCTTGAATGCAAGCTCGCAGGCGGCACGCGGGCGTGCCAACCATCACGAAAGGGTTAAGCACCTTTTACAAACTACAGAATTTTTTTTTAAAGTATTGTGGAAAAAGTAGATTACATTAATACATTATGAAGTTTTATCAAGCTTTACACAATATAATATTTGATTTCAACACTATATCAGAAATCTTGAGGAATGCTTAAATCTCTGCTGTCGCTGATAAAAACTTCTTTAAATGTGAGCAAAATTGACATATTTTGGTTCTTGCTGATTTAAAAATATCTGGCATACATTTAATAATATTTTATGCAAATGATCACAAGTAAGAAAAGGTGAGCTTTTCATGAGAAATGAATCATAAAAATAGAGAATGTTTTTCTGATCAAAAGACCACTCAGTTATGAATATCATTTCAAATTAAAATAAAATAAATGTTACACAAAAAAACAATGCGATTTTTCAGGAAGACCCCAATTATGGGTGCTGCAGTAATCTATAATTAGATTAAGGGAATCAGAGTTGGGTTTCTACCAAGACAGTGGAAGAAACAGGAACTAGAAAATATGAAATACCTTGACGTCCTTTCCTTAGCAATGGGAAAAATTGTTCTTGCAATTTGCAATCTGATCATCACTTTTAAATGGGAAACAGTTTTACCTACTTTTACTGCAATTTCTGAACTGTGATATATGTACGAAAATTAAGTA
This sequence comes from Amaurobius ferox, assembly GCA_951213105.1. NCBI lineage: Eukaryota > Metazoa > Arthropoda > Arachnida > Araneae > Amaurobiidae > Amaurobius > Amaurobius ferox. The sequence goes on along the minus strand of OX578139.1, from coordinate 80,818,790 downwards.
CTTTGCTACAAATTTAAGTAGTTTCAAGGTCCTTTAAAATTGAAATTAAGAATTAAGCAGATTTTATGGCCTTAATTTCATGAACAGTATTATCTATCAAAGCATCAAAAATAGTACTTTTATTTTACTAATTATTTGAATGTTTTCTTAATACATAGATAAATTATCACAAAAAATTGAGTTTTTATCCCCAAAGTAGAAAATGTACGTCATTTGTATAAAAAGTATCAAATTTACTACTTCAGTATGCAAAGAATGAGAAAAGTAGGAGGAATATGATGCCTATGAATTGAAAATCCAAAATATAGAAAACAAATACATGAATATTCATAATTAGCATGAGAGTATATATAACTTAAATACAAACATACATTCATATCCCACATCAAGATTTCGACATTCAGAATCTATAGGACAAAAATTTTCTGCACATGGCTTCTTTTCTTGACAATTCTTACCACGATAGTCATCAGGGCAAATGCAACTGCAAGAAAAATATAGGAAAAATCAATTGTTATTTATTACATAATACTTTCAACACAACTCATAGGAATGCATCAATTTTGTCGAGTTAAAAATAATACAAACTTTAGCATTCACTATTACTACATATAGAAAATGTTTTAAATGTGAACAAATCATAGTCAGCTTAAGATGGAAAAAAAAAAAACCATTTTAAGCAAACAAATTTTTCATAATTTCATATAAATCACATTTTGTCTTTAATACTTTATGTTCATTCATTTCTTCACTATAGTAGAAATTGTGCAAATCTTGGATCAAAATTGTTTTCTCATTCATTTAGAATATTTAGATCCCATACAACACTACTGCACATGGTGCTGATTCATCATAACATAGTTTTTAAATTATATCAAAATTTTAAGTGGAAATTTTAAAAAGTGAAAAAAATTCATTCTAAACCACATTTACAATTTCACATGGGTCTGGCCATACATTAAGCTGCCATAAGCCTTAGAGTTGGTCGTGTGGTCTGGGCCTTCAACTTCACATGGGTGGCCTTATTATTAAACATTCAATCAGGCAATCACTCACATCCAATTGCATATAAGTTTACATTCTGCTGCTATACGTGCAAATCGTGCTAATTTTCCCCTACAATTTTTAGTCAGGGTTATGCATTTATGATATCAAAAAGATGAATTAGAATTTCTTACAAATTATAGGTTCTAAATATCATTAAAAAAGTTATTTTTGCATATGCAGCAAAGAAAGGGGAAGATTCTTATTTTGTCTGAAAAATAACTGCAAATTTTATTAATATATATGCAATTTAGAAAGTATATTTGTACTCATGTGCATTTTCATTCTGTAGCTTTGTTAATCAATGATACCAGACATTGTTCATTAAGGTTTATTGCATATTATTGTGCTTATTACTCTATATAAAATAATATATCATATATCTTAGGTTAAATTTTATTTATCATGCATGCATGCATGCCCATTCATGTAATATTAAAATGATCTTGTATAGCACTGATTCACATAGCGTTCCACCTCTGAAGAATGCATCTTAAGCTTAAAGCAGGGTCTGATTGTATTTATTGTAATGATAATATCCAATATGGATGGTCTCTTGTTTGGAACTAAAATTCTCGGCTGATCCCTTTAGTACTTCCATATTAAAATTAGATGATCAAAATATTTTTTTTTAGGGTTACTATATTTTCAAGATGACAAATTAGATAATCATCAACTTGACATCATGATTTCAGTGATTTAGGGAGTTGAGATGTTAAGCATTGTAACATACAATTCATTGATGTAAATAAGTTGCAACATTATATTTTCGGAGATGAATTACTTATTCTTAAAAATTGCTATATTTAAACTGATTTGAGACATTAATAAGATTGTACTCCCACTGCAGACATTAGCATCTATGAATTGATTTTGAGCCTATTAGCTCTTTCAGTACGGAATAGCCTATAGCTGCAATGGCTGCAAGATAACTTGAGTGCCACAATTTTGCAAACCTCAATGGATACCTATAAATCTGTCTTACCACAGCACATTAAAAATAGTCTCAAGCATGGAAAAAAAAAAAAAAAAAAAATCTAAAGTTAATTTCCTTACAATTTTTTTGCTATAAATTAATAAACAGATGATTAGTATTTCTTTCTTCTATTTTTGAATATTTTGCACTTATTTCTATTGAAATGTAACAAAATTATCTGGGACATTGTCTTCTAACCAGGAAGAAAAGTAATCCTATTTTTTATGCAAGCTTGATATGCATAATCTATATTTAAATAAAATTGAAAATCTATCTGTATGTGTGTATCTCATTATCATGGGAGAACAGCTGTGCCAAATTTCATGAAATATTGTGGATAACCATGAGAAAGTTCCACTTAAAATGGAGTTCATGTTTTGCGTTTCTAGTATCAGGGGTCCAAGATATTAATTAAAAACGAACCTTCCATAGAGATAACTTTATGCAGATGATATTTTTATCAATTTATTTGAAGGAAAATATACCATGTTGCTTAGTAACAGTATTAAATCCAATGTATTTATACAGTAGACAATTTTATTAAATATTTTCTGATTTAAATAATAAAATTTTGTTCATATAAATATAAATTTTTTGGATAATATCAATTTATATAATTTTTGACTGGATTATATCAATTAAGGTCTTCATATTTAACGATTACTTGAAAATTATTGGCATTTTCAATTTCTTACATCATCTGTTTTATTTTGGCGAAGACTTTTCAAACTTATATACCGTGTTTAATTTATATATTGTGTTTAAGCCGATTGTTGAAACATAATAAAAATAGTGCTAGTATATCTTCTGATACCATTTTAATGCTTTCATTTTGGAATATATTAATCTAATGTTATATTTTTTATAAATTTGCTAACAAACGGGAGCAGGATGTTTTTTCTCCAGATCTGCACATGAAGATAATTTTGCATTGAGTGAATATGGATATTCTTATACATTTTAGGATAAATAAATTCATATTTAATAGGATGTTTTGAATAATAATATTTTAAATACTATAAGAATTTGCACATAATTGTGCATTTTAATTTTCTTTATATTATATATTCTATACAAAGAACGAATATACTGTTACTATACAATTAATATTGTCTGGCTATTCACTTATTACTCAAATATTATATTAATCTGAGATTATGGAGCAATATCTCTTCTCTCTACAAATAATAGGTGAAAGCTACTAATGTTAATACAAATGAAAAAATTCTCATTAGGTGCAAAATATGTTAACAGTTAAAATTGAAAATTACCTGACACTCATATAGAAGACTGAATTAAAAAACTACTTACATGTATTCATTCCAAACATCTTTACATTCAGAATCATGCAGACATGGCTTGATGATGTTACAAGGATCGTCACTGATTACCCCTTGTTTTACAGTATTGGTTAATGTAGCTTCACCAAATACTTCTGGAAAACCATCGCCTTGAGCATTTATGTTGTAAAATACAACCTCTTTATCATTTATCTACAAAATACATACACATAATAGAGAAAAACAGGTTTATAAAGACAGAAAAATATATTAATTATATATATCACTTGATCTGAATTAATTATACAAATTATCATGTTCATTGATCATATAAAATGCTTTAGGGAAGGCAGAGAAAAAGTTATAGATATTGTAATATTTTATTAGAAGACAAGAATTCAAATTTGAAAAAAATTAAAAAAAAAAAAAAAAAAAAAAAAAAAAAAAAAAAACATTGCAATGGTTTTTATTTATTGTTTTTTTTTTTTAATTAGTTTTCCTTATATATGGGAAATAGTGAGAAGGACTTTTTGGAAATGGAAACTATACTATTTTAAATTTTACTAATAAGTATTTTTATAGTATTTTCTATAGAAATTTTAAGAAATTTTAAGATGCCCAATATGAAATATAAATGGCAAATGGTAAAAACTATCCCTCAAACTGCAAACTAAAGCTCATTACTTTTTGATCAAATGAGCATTAAAAATAATGCCAAATTTTAAGAAATTTTAATATAAGACTTTTGTAATATATTAAAAGCTGAAACAGTTGTACAGCTCAGAGTTAGTAGTTTTAGACTTCTTCAGATCAAAAGATCCCTAGATAGTTATTTACTAGTTATTTTTTGTAAACATCGGAAATATAAAAAATGTACTCACCCGAAAATCATGTATTATTCCCTTGAAAAATGCAAAATCTTCCAAAAGTAAGATGTCCAATTTATTACTGAAGTGTTCAGAATAAACTTGCCTCTTTTGGCGAGTTATTTCAGGTAGACCAGCTATGTAAAGAACTTCTTGGCAAATGGAAGAACTAGGAAATAAAGTACTACTCACAGAAGTATCATTGATCTTAACACTTATGGAGCTGTTACTTTTTATTACCTAAAAAGAAATAAAACACAAGTTTGCAAAAACATTGAAAATTTAGTAATAGATTATAAAACTGAACAATTTGCTTAATTATAAACATAGATAATATAAATATTGAAATTATTTTGTAAAATTTGGAATTCAGTAAAATTTTGGAATTTTTGAAATTTGAAATTATTTTGTAAAATTTGGAGATAAAAATCATATACATAGAATTATTATGAGTAGTAATTACAAACTAAATAAAAAAAAATATGCCAGTATCCCAAAGGGAACAAAGTGGTAATTAAAATGTAGCCATTTTCCAGCTATATATGTCTCAAAATGAAAATTTAACCAAAACAAAGTGGTAATTAAAATGTAGTCATTTTCCAGCTATATATGTCCCAAAACAAAAAATTAACCAAAAGTTTGTTACATTTCTAACTCGATAACAAAAACTTTACACTTCTAACAACACAGATAGCTCAGTCGGCAGAGAGCTTGTCTCAAGTCAAGAAGTTGAATACTTGAGCATGTTTGCTGACAAAATAATCATGCTAATGCCAATTGATGAGCTTGATATAAAGATTGTGTAAAAAAATAGGAAGTTGGAGGGGTGGGGGTTAGTTCAAGTGCTTGAACTTTAAATTAGGAGAATGAACAAAGCATGGATAGTTCAGTAGATACCAATTTGCCAAAATGCATAATTATACATATGATAAGCACCAAAATACCTGTTTACTTCTCAAAATGTATATGTATGTCTGTTTTCTTTTTGTGTGTGTGTTTTGGGATCGTCTCTTGTAATTGCTCTACACCCTTTGGGTGAGCTGGACAGCCTGGGTAATAAAAAAAAGTACCTTGTGTCAGGTTGGGGGGCAAGGCATTTTTATTTTCCCCACTGGTTGCTATCAACAGCTTATTGTATAACATAGCTGTCAACCTGGAGAAGTAAATAAGAACACTTCATGCAACATCGATATGCATACTAAAATGTCACTTTTCATTCACAGAACAATTGATGTAAGGGATAAAGCATGCAAATTGTTATTAAGCATGAACAGTTGTTTTTATATGTTAAACTAGTAAATATTTATAAAACAAGAATACTTTATATTTTAATTTATTTACTAAATGTTTCACTTTCTTCATAGTTGTTAAAATAAAACACATTTAGGTGTGTAATTGTTTTGTACAAATGAACACAAAAATTATAACCAAAGATGATAAAAAAAATGATGCTCAATAGTAAAATGTTTTAATATTTGTCTGTTGTCACAATTTATATGTCTGTCTTTTCAAAAAGTGCAACTGTTGTTGCAGATTTAGCCTTTTTTAAGAAAACACTATCAAATACTTGCGAATAACAAGCTACCGTAACATGAGTTTTGGCAACTAAAATTGCCTGTAGTGTTTGCATACTCATTGAGCTTTGGGTCTGTTTTGTTGCACTGCACCAAGCTGAATATTTGCTCACAAGAAGCATTACTGTATGGCAATGTTAAGATTCCAAATATAGTCCTACTTAGATGGGTATATAAGGGTTTACCAAAGGGTCCCATTTCTTTTGAAAGCATAACCCATTGGTCATCAGCTTGTTCTGCAGACAATACATTTTCTTCAACAGAAGTCAATTGATAATGTGAAAATTCTGATTTTAGTTTGTCAACCGAATAAAAAAAAAAGATTACGTTTCTTTTTTTTAACAAGCAAGGAAAAGAATCAATGAAATACTTAAGTGATGAAAATTTAGCACAGCTTTTTTAAGATACATCAGCAACTTCAGCATGCTGTCATAATTTAGAACATGTAGGGAAACTATAAAACATTTTTTGACATAGGCAAAAATTCCTCAATTTCGTTTATAGACAAGTCTTTCACACATTCTGCAGTTTGTGAACCAATTGTAATTTAATCATGATTTTTGTGATTTAAGGGATCATTATATTTTAAATCAAACACAGATTGTGAATTTTTCATTGTGAAACTTTCATTTCCAATAAAAAAGAAACTGTATTTGATGTCTGCATTTCCTTCAATTGAAATTTTTGTGTCCAGATGCCTTTTGGTTTTGCCTTGGACAATAATATCCCCTCTTCCGCTGTGAAATTTTGAAGTCCATTGCACAGACTGAGCAAAAACCATATTCAAATTCACTACCTTTAGATAATTTTAAAATAATATAGTTGCCAACCTACCTGAAAGAAAAATAGGCACACATTTCACGAGGAAAAAGAAATTAAGATTTTTGGCCACACTAACAGGGCTAATTAATGCAATTAAATCTTAAATTGTACAGCAACTAACATATATTGTGCTTATTTAACACATACTCAGCAATGAAATGGAATAATTTTATCAAATTATTTTTTATTAAGTATTAAAATTCATTGCAGCTGATTTAGCTTTTCTCAGCATGCTCTAATAATTCTGAACCTATATTTTCTTAATTTTTATTATTCTTAGAAATCATTTAAACTAACATTATGCTAATTTCATTTAAACTAAATGATGAAACAAATGTTAATTTTTAATTAAAATTATAAAAATATGAAAATGTAAATACAAATGCATCAAATTCTAATTTATGCTTTTGAAATGGTTGTATTTCTTAAGTACCCAATTTATTATTTTAATATTGTTATTTAGAAAATAACTCTTCATTTCATTAATAATACATTTGAACAATAGTTTTTCTGTATAAAATATGAAATAATTATAAAAAAATTTGACAATGCAAATAGGTTGCAAAAGTGGAAAAATAGTTTCAGAATAAAATGAAATATAAAGGGGATAATTCACAAATGCCGTTTTTTATGAAACTGCAAGAAAGACTTTCATTTCAATAATAATATGTCTGAAAAATAGTTTTGTATATAAAACAAAATAATTTAATAAAATGTTAGTCAATGTAAATGAGTTTCTCCCACATTAATTAGATAACTATTAGTCATCTCTCTCCCTTGTGAAGCTGTGGGAATAATCATCATTTGAGATAGCTGGGAAACGGATTTTTAGATAAAAGAACGGAAAACTTTGATCTCAAAATTTGTGACTTCATTTCTCATTTCGTGACATTTTTGGAACATCCATGATCTATTTCCGATTTTTTTGATTTTTGTAACATGTAGATACAAGTACAAAAGGCACTCACGATCTATTCCTACATTGTGGTAGCAAAAAATTGACACACAAAAAACAACTGAAAATCATGACTTGCATTTGCGTTATTATTGCCTAAAAAAGGGGGAAAATATAGGCAGCTGAGTGAAAATCGGGAAGATTGAGCGACTTACCCGGGAGTCTCTGAGTAAAACTGGGTGAGTTGGCAGCTATGTTATTGCAAAAGCCGCCTGCAACAAAGAACAATTACATCCCACTTCACTTGAGGTCTGATGAAGGGAGGTGACATCTGCACTTGAACAAATTGCGAAATCAATTATAGGCGATGCTAAATGATGTCATGAAAAGTTTGAATAAGTTGGGAGAGTGCATGGAATCTTTTTGCCGTCTCTTTCTTTTCACAAAACCATACATTTGCGGGAATTTAGAAAGTAGGGGAAATATGTACATATATTTAAAATAATTATTTGCTTTGAAAAATAGGATTTCCCGAGCAAGCTATAAAAAACGAAGAAACTCCGGGTAAATCGGGAACACTTGATAACTATGGTATAACGATAATTACCTTATGCTTTCTGACCATATAACTTCTATGAATTTGACCACGTGATCTAGTCCTCTATTATCATTCAGGGCTTTAGAAGATTCCTATAGCTCTGCCTGGAGGCACAATGTTTATTGTGATTTGTGAAATGAGGTGACTTTACAGAAAATGAATAAATGCATTTTTTTTTAACACTTTAAAACTAAGTTGAAAAGTGTTTATGACTTTGTTCATTCTGTCTGTCTGTCTGTCTGTCTGTTAGCACGATAACTGCCGTAAAAATGACTTAATCAAAATGAAATTTTAGTATGTTGTTCAGACGGTCTATAGGACCTATGGGAATATAAATGAATAATATCACCCAATTAGTTTGAATAGAATTCCCCCATGAATGGGGGAATTATTTATGAATGAAATGTTGCTTTTATAGAGAGAGCCAGACGTGTTATTTTTTTATGACGTCATTTGAATGGATTTCAGTTGTTTTCGATGAAGTTTTCAAATATAATAAATTATCGTAGTATTATGATAATTCTAAAATTATTACCGAGGAATGTATAACATTTAAGAGATGTTTAAACCAGGCAATTTATACTTTAATGCCGTCATTTGAATGAAGTTAATTTTTTTCGATGAAGGTTTAAGGTTTCAAATATAATAAATTAATGTAGTATTGTGATAAGTTTTAAAATATTACCGAGGAATGTATTGCATTTTAGACATGTTTAAATAAAATTGCATTGAAGTTGGAAAGTGTTTCATAATCAATGCTTTAAGCATGATTGATCTTTCTTGTTTTTTTTGCTGAAGTATAAATATATTTCGTTTATTGGTTAGCCAAAAATTTTACCATGCCCATTGTTTTTAACAAAAATTTTTTTGAAGCATTTAGTTCTCAGAATCTGCTATAGAACTTAGATGATGACTGATATGGATTCTGCATAAAATTCGAGAGATGGAAAGGGGAATCACTAAGGATTGTCCCTTAATAATTTTCAATTAACTTGAAACATCTATTTCTCAGAATTGACTATAGATAGAGTTCAAATGTGACTGATACAAATTCATCATCAAATCTTGGCATGGGCATTAAGGGAGGGGGGGGGGGGGTTGCTCACTAAGGATTTTACACCTTAATTAACTACATTCAATTACAGCTTGAATAATATACTCGGCTAACAGATGAATCCCTACTTTTTAGTCAATTCTAGAGTATTGAAAGGAATGTCCGGGTCCGGCCTTTAAAAAAAAAAAAAAAAAAAAAACTTGCATGTAACATTATGAGTCTATGCATACTCTGAGAGAAAAATAAAGTATCTTGCCAAAAACATGAGGCCAGTGATTGCGAATTTTACTACCCTGCTCAAGTATAATCTAATACCTGAACTAAATCTACCTATGACAACCCCAAACATGTCCGACCACACATCTTGCTACCGTAAACCCTTGGGTTGGTCGTGTGGTCTGGGTCTTCAACCCCAAACATGTGTTATCTCAGTTATCACCAGTCAGGGAGTTATTAGGCTCTTAAGAAGATGCACTTTTGATGATTTGGTCCTTTTAAGCCTGGCATATTTATTTTTTATTTCAGAAATTAGGGTTTTACAGATGGTTAAACGTTCAAAAAGCAGATTGGCTCAGTTACATTTATATATTCATTATAAAATGAACAAGAATTTTTCATTTTATAACAGAACAGGTTACAAAAATTATGACCAAGTTTTTCAGTGATATCAATGAAAGTGCTGATAGTAATGACAGGGATATTACTGAGCATAAATTTGTCATGCAGGATTTTGCATTAATTCAGACTTTAAAATATCTCAGACACCAAGAAAATTATTTTTATTGTGTAAAAAATTGAATATGTGAATTTTTGTATATTTTTCTTATTAAGTTGTGTAGGTTTTTATAATGAAAAATTTAACTAATTAACAAAATTTAACATTGATAGTTTTTGTATTACGGTGTACACCGAGAGGAAATGTTTGAGTAATATAGGTTTAAATACTCCTCTTACCCGAATAAAGAAATTATCTCCCGTATCCAATCGTTTAGCATGATTCAATTCCTTTATATCTCCATTTTCCAATGTCAGAATTACTTGCATTTTACCCATTACCAGACGAGCCAGTAAGAAAGATACATTTTGTTCTTCTCGGTTGCAGTTGCTTGAACCATTAAGACTGGAACCAATGTAAAATATGACTCCAGATTCATTTCTTGTTCTCAGGAAGAAAGACATATCAGCTTCATATGCAATATCAGCTCTTTCATCAGATGGGATGAGCAATTCAGCTCTGCTTTTATCATCTCTATAGCCAAATGTTGCAGCTTCATAACCTGCAAAGATGTGAAATTAGTAAACCAAGCAAATTGAAATATCTAAAGCGATTGACATTATCCTAAAATTGCATAGTTACAGCATGCTTTTATCTTAATCATGCAAAATAGAAATCCTGATTTACAAATTATTATGCAGCTTCAATGGAACACAGGCATTTGATACAAGCATTTTTACTCTACATTTTTAGAATTGTTTTAAATATCACATAGTTCTACTGTAACCATAAGATCCACAATCACCAAAATTGTTCTTTTACGTCTTTTCCTTCCAAAAAAGTAGCTTAAAAATTTGAGTTATCATTTATTGTTTTTTTAAAGAAACCTACTCCAATTTAATAACATGTCTTCCTTTCACTACGTAAAATTCAATTAGAAAAATATGAATGTTTTCAAAAATTCATAACAATAATTATCTATTCTATAATCACATTTTTACACTTTTAAATGTTAGTGCATTTTTAAGTAGTGTTATTTTTGAATAAACCTACTGATGAAAACTGTGTTGTGTTTCAACCTAGCCAAATGTGGTAAGAGTGAGAAGTCAGAAAACAAGGGAGCATCTACTAAAATATCATGTACATTCCATTTCTATTTTCTTCATAAAAATGCTTTTTCACTACCCAATCCAAATAGATCACATATTAATACAATGTTGGCGTAATAAAAATTTAGTAAAAATAATGATGTCTTTATATATAGTAAATGATAGAAAAAGCTTAGGTGTGCCTAAAATCTGTAACTCATTCCAAAGAGGAGGAGGTTCTATTCCCACAAGTTACTTTTTAACCTTTTCATTTAAATCAGCATTCTTTTAATTAAATTTTGACACTTTCATTTTCATCCAAAAATGTAAGATTTCTATTACTTGTTATAAAAAATGCTCATAACAGGATGCAAAATTAATATTAATTTTCCTTTTAAATTTAAAGAGAAATTCATTTGTTCTATTGCAAGCAGTTTTAGACATTTATGACATTTTATATGAATTTGGCCCAATATGAATAAATTAAAAATCCAGAAACTGAGCAATAGTGGTTTTTTTTTTGGAAAGTTGAGGAAAGTCACATATTGTAATTTCTAGGACAGCTACAGCATGGTTAATGATTTTAAAGGTTATTGCTTTTCTGTGACATTTTATGCCTCTAAAAGTATACAGATGAATACAATGCAACTAAATATTACAAATTGCCACTTTAATTAAATGTGTGAAATTTAGAAAATCTGACTGCAGTTCTAATAGCATATTGTTGATGCAACAAATTCAAGCATTTGATAGATTATTCTGGCATTGCATTATTCTGATTTGTGATCCCTTTCATCAATACAATGCAGAGAAAAATTCCTGGAATTACATTCTATTGGAAAAGCTATTCTATTGCACAGTGGTTGTAATAGTCAAGGGAGATCTGTAGAGAAAGCGAGATGTTAACTGTATTAGGCAAGGAAGAGGGTCTGAGATGATAATTTGTCAGGGTCGCCTTAATTTGCATGGATGACCCTGTAGCCAAGTATTTGCACAGCTGATATCTATGTTGTTGTCTATGGGGATATATTATTGTAATTATACATAAAGGTACATTTGGACAGTAGTGCAAGGTGGATAGTAAGGGCAGGGATAATACAAGGGACTTTTACTTAACAACTCAATAACATAGGGAATGTTTGTTCCACCAGTAATGTTGGCTATAGACAAAAGTGGCAGAATATTGAGGGACACTAAAACAAGGCATTGCATTACATTTATTTTAATTTTAACTTAAGACTGCTTATTATAAAAATTACCAAAAGTATATTATTCTAACAAGGTACCAAGTGTGACAATTAGAGATTGGTTTGATTTCAATATTACTTAATAAAGCAACACTTTTACATATATGAAAATTAATATAGTAATAGTACATTTGGCAAAATTTTACATCACTAACAATGGATTAAAATTTTTACAATTCATTTTTAGCGCCTCAAATTTTGATGTAATAAAAGTAAAAAGTGGCAATATTGAATTAATATGACAAAATATTTAAAGAGATTAAAAGAATTTAAATTACACTTACTATATTCACAAGCATTGCCAAAATATGGACGAGAGCAAATACATTCATAACTTAGCCAGTTATCCTTGCAAAAGCCATTATGACATGGAGAATCTTCACACTGTTCCTTTCTATTGCAACCTTCTATAGCACCCAGCAGCAAACTGTTCTGATTAGGAATAATTTTGTCTCCATTTATAGCAATATCTTGAATACATCCTATGAAGCCAGGTATTTGGTTTAGATCTTCTTTCATAAAATTATTTAATAACTGCTCTTGGTATCCAAATTTCACAGAAAAATCCAATGATGAAAATGTTATTGGTTTAAACACATTCCATCCAGAAACATTGAGAGAGACTTTATTTGGTTCAAAATCTAATTGCACCATTTTCCAGAAAGAATCATTTTGACCATTTTTAGAGAACAGCTCAGTGATGCGTGAAGTATCATTGTAAATATCCACTTTTATCATTCCATTCCACAAATAAAGTAAATACATTAAAGTGCTGCTAGAAACTTGGCCTGAACTAATGAGGCCATTGGATAGAGTAGTTCTGAAATGGAACTTTAGACTAAAAGAGTTTATTAAATCATTGTAGCGTATAACAGAAACACTGTCAGTGGAGTTAAATGAAAAAGTCGTAGCAGTTTCACATAATTTTCCATAATAACCTGGCATACAAGAACAAGTATAGCTGTGATAACCATTGTCATCCAGTGATGGAATACACGTGGCCCCATTTTCACAAATTATATTTTGACATCCAGTCAACTTTGTCTGACAATTTTTCCCACCAAAATCAGACAAGCATTCACACTTATAATCTGCAATTAAGTCAATACAAGTGGCTCCATTTTTACAAGGCTCTAGCATCTGACATTCGTTGATTTCCCTCCCACAGTACTGACCATCATAACCAAGATGACAGGCACAATAATAATCATTAATACCATCAATGCAGATACCATGTTTGCAAATATTTTCTTCACAATCATCAATGTTGGTCTCGCAGTTCTCCCCAGTGAAGCCAGAAGAACAAATACATCGATATCCATTGGCAGTTTCATATGAAAATGATGGGAAGAATCCAAGATAGTTCATCTCATACAAGGTCTGGTTTGAATTTTCCAAGCAAAGAGCACTATTTAAACAAGGAGATGAAGCACATTCTTCAACATCAATCTCACAGTTCTTTCCATAATATCCCTTGTAGCAGTGGCACTGATAATCTTTGACCTTATCTTCACACCATGCTCCATTTTCACATGGATTTGATGCACACTCATCAATATTTAATTCACAAAACAAACCAGTGAATCCTGTATCAGAGCAGTTGCAAGTAAATCTGCAAATAGAGGGGGCAAAAAAGAAAATTAAAATGAAGATTGAACTTTGGCTTAAACATTACAAACAATTTCTTTTAAGTGAAGAATATTATTTATTTCAGGTAGCATTATTTTATGTCAATATATATTTTGTCTTTAATCCATTTACAACCCTGGCAAGTGAAGAAAGATATATTTGCGCAAGACTGTGCATAGCAAAAATCGTCTGCTACTCCAGGCCCAGGCACTTTTAGATGCTAGGCTTAATACTGTGAAAGAATCGCATTAAATAAACTTTGCTTTAAAATATATCTACCATTATCACACAAATACATAGGTGTTATTGCGTTTGAGGGACATGATTCCATCTTTTTTTTTCAAGCCTGAGCCTTGAAACTTGTTTGTTTTGTTGACAGTTACTCATATAATATCATCACTGAAATACAGATAAAAAAAAAATTAATTTCCTTTAAAAGAGGCTTTAAATTGTTTATATTTAGTTCAGCAAACTGAAAAGATGGCAGATCTTTGACATTTGAACTTAATTATCTATATCAGAAATGCAAACAACATCATCACACACGTTGGTGTCTTTTAAATAAATTTCCACACTAAAGCATATACCAACTATTTAACTTTCTTCACTTATATCACTATGAGATTCATTCATCAATTGTAAAATGTCACTTTAAAAATATATTTTACTCTTTTTGTCATGATTATTACAATTCTTTTGACTAACTAAATTCTTACTAGCTCATAAGCACCCACCTCCCCTGAAAACCAATGATAAGAATTCCCAGCCTTAATCCCTTTAGAAACATACCATGTAAGACCCTCTTCGTTAAAATAAACACAGAATAACTGTCATGATAGAAAACATCCCTTTAAATCTTTGTCAACATGCCTTTTAAATCAGAACCACCACAACAGTTTGCACATGTGTTTTGTTATGCAATCAAATTAATCAGAATTCTCATGAAAACAAAAACTAAAGCTAAAATGAAGGTAAATGATTCAAGTAACTAGCTGTGTAAAAACTATAGGATTCTATCGCATCTAGCATTATTTAAAAATATTAATGAAACATCCCAATTCTATGTTGCACATTGACATCACTGGGTTTCAGCAGCCGTCCATATTGCGTAGTAAATATGCATCAGTGAGTGGACTGGAGAAGGGAGAATTTCTTCATTGAGTACATTATTCAAACCCATGTTTGATATGGATGTGTAATACAAAATTGAAAATTAAGTGAACCTTAAGGAGTTAAGTACTAAATTTTTCAGTAATTAGAAGGATGAAGTATTATATAATTTATTTTGCATATGCTTGATAAGAAAAGTCATAAGCTGATATTAATAAATAAAAATAAAACTGATATTTTTTTAAACATTTAAATCAGGGAAAAAAAATAAAAGGAGTCTGAGAAGGGATTAGTCATAGCATCAACAATGGCAAAGAATTTCTAACCAACTTTTATTGTTAATTGCAAAATAAAATCAAGGGCAGAGAAATAATGTAAAAGTAAACATGAAATTTGATAATTGAATTTTACACAAGTAAATAAAACAAATAATTAAAATTAAAATAACTTACTGATTGATTAAATCTACACAGACACCATTGTTAAGACAAGGCTGAGAAGCACACTCATCAATATTAACTGCACAATTTATTCCTGAGAATCCAGCAATACAAGAACATTCATACTTGTTGATCAAGTCATGACATGTAGCTCCATTGATGCATGGATTAGAACCACATTCATTTATATCAATTTGACAATTGCGGCCTGAAAATCCTGGCACACAAGTACAACTATAATTGTTTACTAAATCATTGCATGTGGCATTATTTTTGCATGGCATAGAAAGACACTCATTGAATTCAATATCACAGTGAGTCCCAGTGTAACCAGGTGTGCAGTAGCAGAGATAGGATCCAAACATGTTTTGGCATATGCCATGAGCACAAGGAAAATCAGTACATTCATCGACATCTGCTTCACAATGCTTTCCAGTAAGGCCTGGAGGACATTCACAAGCATAAGCCCCTATACCATCAATGCATGTTCCATTAACACATGGATTACTGCTGCATTCATCAATATTCACAGAACAGTTTTCACCAGAGAAACCAATAGGACACCTAAAATAAATTGAGAAATTAATTAGTTTTGCATCATATGCACTCATATTTGATTTTCCAGTTTGTATTATGTGTTATCACGCTATGTCCCCCCCCCCCCCAAAAAAAAACAAAAATCAATTATATTTAGTGATTGCAATACCAGACCAAAAATACAATACCAGTATTCAGTATATTTTTTAAACATTATACCGGAATACTGATACTAATACCGGTATTATGAATTTTTCAAAAAAAGTACAAAAACACAGTTGTTTCTTTGCCATATTTATTAGTTTTATACAAAAAATGCATAGACTATAAAAATATAAACAATTTTGTTATGTGCAAATATAAAATAAAGGAACAAATGTTATAATCAAATATTATTAATAAGAGCAGTAAAATAATAATTTATAACATTAGAAACAAAAAATATTTACAGTATTACAATACAATAAAGGAACAAAATATATAGTGTTATTATTAAGAAGTGTAAATACCACATAAAAAATCTGATGTGGGCAACACATGACTTTCCTTATATAATGTAATGAATTTACTACGTTTCAGTAAAAAAAATAGGTTTTTTTTAATAGTAGATACTAATATTCTGTCCAAGATATTGAATTTTCGACAATTAGTCGACATTTTCATTGATTTAGCGTCAATTTTATCCATTTGGCGAGATTTTCGTTAATTTGGCAACATTTCAAAAAGTCGCCAAGTTGGCGACATTCCGCCAAAATTTCGCCAAGCGTTATGGACGAAGAAATAAGTTGTTCTTACAGCAGATAAATGACTATTGGCGTTCAAATACAAAAGTATTACTCAAAGTATTTTTTTTCATGAATGGAACGAGCTAGATCCACGAGAGTAATGTCATCCAATTTATCGCATGGTATTACATATGAAAAGTGAACATGTTTCTCAATAGGAAATATTTTTTTTTTCATTTTATATGACTTTTTAATAATTTTTTTGAAAAATGTGCAATATCTCGAGAACGGTTCATGTTAGCGTTCTAAAATTTATGTCAATAATTTTCTAATGAAAAATCACATAAGAAATGTCTATTTGCGTAACTTTATTAGTGGTTTCGATTTTTTGACGATTTTTTCAAAATTTTATTTGAAAATTTAGGGGGTTTCTGAACATTCGATTACGTATAAAAACAATAGGCTTCCAGTGTTTACGGATTGTGATTTTTGTACCAAATTTGGTTCAAATCAGTCCATTCGTTCGTCAGTTATCGTCTCCACAGACTCACTGACACACACACATACTTTCACACACACACACACACACACACAGACATCACTTCAAAAATGTTTGATTCGTGATCAGGGATGCTTGAAACATGCTCTCCCGTCGAAAACTCGATTTCGAATTTTCGACCCCGTCACAATACTTTCCTTATACATTATGTATATAAGGAAAGTAAAAACTTGTTATAATATTCATTAATAGAAAATAAATAACTAATTTATTAACTGCATATTTTTAAATGTGATCGTAAAAAACATAATGCAAGCTTGGAACGTATTTTTGTGCACAAATTACCTGCAGTTGAAAATGTTCTTTCTGCATCCATGCTGGTTGGTGGTACTGTTAATAATGACTTCCTCTAAATATTTGCCTCATCTTCTAACGGTTTGGGATAAATCTATTTTTTGTATTACTTTTGTATTATTATTTGTGGCATTTTTTTAATTTACAACTAATTGTAATTTCTTCTCGAGAAACAATTCTTTTCCGATATTAACATCAACATAATCTTCAACGAATTCCTCTGGATAGGTTTGTGTTTGCTTTTCATAAATGTTTTTGTGAAAATTTACAGCGAACTTAATTAAATTTGACCTTGTTAGCTTCTTTTCTTCATTTTCTTTTTCTTTTTCAGAGAACTGCACCTGTGCACGGAGATGTTAGTTAAAAATTTGATCTCATCTAGTAATTCATATTATTAGATAGTTTAGAATATTAAATTCTAAGTTATAATTCAAACTAGAAATTACCTACGCTTGTGCAAGGAGTATTTTATTTTATAAATTTTATATGTATTTTTAAAAATACATATACAAATACGTATTTTTAGATATTTTTATTTATATACGTATTTTTAAAAATACATATTTCAAATAACAGTAGATACCCAATAAGTTAAATTAAACCCTTTAATAAAAAAAATATTTATTATAGATAATACCGAAAATACTGTATTTTACCTTAGCAAATACCGGTTTCACAAAATTACAAAATAGCATGAAATACCGGTATTCGGTATACCGGTATTGCAATCACTAATTATACTGGACAGATGTTGAGAAATCCGTGTTTTTGCGCATGTAAAGATAATTTGTACACCAGTATAGTTTTCTATACAGTAATAACTCTGGGGTATTTATAATCTCCCTCAGAAATTATTTTGAGCAAAAAAATGTCCTTAGAATACTTTATAGTATAAAAAAACATACATAATATAGCTACTTATTATAGCAAAATACCACATGTCAAATGTTGAATTCACTGATCTTTTAATCATTAATGTTATTGCCCTTGTTAAAATTTGCAGCAAATTTATTTTAACATTTATCTATGCAGATAGTTTTATTTTTATTTAGCTTTGCTGGTTTGCAGACTTTTGTTTACATGACTGTGTACATAGATACTTTTACAATTGATATTGTTCTGAATATTATTTCATTCAAATTTCAATTCAGTAAGATGGAAGAGGAAGCAACTCAATTTGTCATACTAATTATCTCAGAAATAGAAGATCTTTTCATATAGAAAATTTCATATAGAAATTTTCAGATTTTTTCAGATTTTTTTATATAGAAAATTCAGATTTCATATAGAAATTTCAGATTTTTTCATATAGAATTTTCAGATTTTTTCATATAGAAAATTTCAATACTATTTCAATACTAATAATTTTTTCATATTTTTTCAGATTTTTTCATATAGAAAATTCAAATTTCATATAGAAATTTCAGATTTTTTCATATAGAATTTTCAGATTTTTTCATATAGAAAATTTCAATACTAAATACCATTAATACTCACCGACAATCATAAGAATTTTGCAGGTCAACACAGACCTTTCCAGCAGGACAAACCACACCTTGACAGTCATCGATATCAATTTCACACTGACTTCCTAAGTAACCAATAGGACAAATGCAAGTATATTCATGGGACGGAATATTTGTTTGGCATGTGCCACTATTCATACAAGGCGAAGAACCACAGGCATCATAAACTTCAAGACAACTTTTGCCCATAAAATCCTCAGGGCACTTGCAAGAAAAGTCATTGATTAGATCGGTGCAAGTACCACCATTGAAGCATGGACTAGAATCGCATTCATTGATGTTTATATCACAGAGAGCACCTAGAAAAACAAGTTATTAGCCAATGCAATTCAAAAACTGATATAATCAAAGGTAGAATGTAATAAGAGCAGGGTTGGGATAAAATATTTAAACTGAAAAACCATGGTTTAAACCAACAAAATGGTTTACAAAATAAATAAATAAACAGCTTTAAACCACTGGGGTTTAAACCAGCCAATCCTGATGAAGAACATAATAAAAAAATTATAAATATAGACATTTTTTCCCAACAATTTTTTATGAAACAACAATGTTCCATAATAAAAAAATCTAATGTGGGCAGCAGATGACTTTCTCTATATAATGTCATTATTAAATTTCTCTCACAGTTGAAAAATGAGGTATAATATCAAAGGCACATTGTTTTTAACATGGAATTGTACATCTGGAACTTTTCCAGATAACAACATGTAAAACTATTTCAAAATACCCAATTAACTTATATTTTGTGCAGCTCTAAATTGACAATTGACAATATTGATAGCATTCACAATACGCAATATAGTCTATATATTAAGATATTTATCAATTTGGCATCATTTCCATTAATTTAACATCAATTTTGCAATTTTGACTATATTTTCATCAATCTGGGAAGATATATTGCTAAGTTGACGATATTGTGCTAAATGAGTCACCAAGTTCACCAAATTTATCACCAAGCATTATATACAAATGGAGTGAAGCTCGTTTTTATATATAAATGAGTATTGGTGAATTGTTCGTCATCCAAATACAAAACTATTACACAAGTATCTTCTCTAGTGAATGGAACGAACTAGATTCATGAGAATGGTGTTAACAAATTTATTGCATATTATTGCATATGAAAATTGAACCATATCACAATAGTTAATACTTTTTAATGCTATGTGATTTTTTAATAAATTTATTTGAAAAATGTGCAATATCTCCAGAACAGTTCCTGCTAGCATTCTAAAGTGCATATCATGTGTTTGAAAAATAACATAAGAAATGATCATTTACTTAATGATCATTAATATTATTATAGGTTCAGATTTTTTAATGAATTTTTTTTTAATTTCATTCGAAAATGTGAGATCTTGCGAACATTCAATTCCATTTAAAATCAATAGGCTTTCAATATTCACAGATTGTAATATTTATTCCAAATTTCGTTCAAAATGCACTATTCATTTGTCAGATATCGCTTTCATAGACTCACGCACACACCCATCTACATCACCTTAAAAACGTTCAGGGATGCTTGAAAAGTGCTCTTCCGTTGAAAACTCAAATTCAAATTTTTGACCATGTCACAATACTTTGCCTATTCATTATACTGTGTATATAGGGAAAGTTTTAATTAAAAAATGAACAAGTGGATTCATGGTCCTTCAGGGCTGTGCAAATCTTATGCCACTACCATGTCTAGGAATCTGGTCATGGTACCCATTGTTTTTAACTAGACTAACTATTTTTAAATTTTTCAATAAAAATGCCATTACTTATGCACAAGTCGGTAAATATATAACTCAGATTCCTAAATAAAACTATTTAAAGGTAATTTTGCTTTGGAATATTTAATTTTTTAACATTTTCGAAAAATAATTGAGCAATAATTTTAACAAAATCAAATGTTTACCAATTACAAAAATTTGATATAAAAAATTATACTTTTTATATCGGTATCAGAGTTGGATATTAGAAAACAGTATTAGAAAACAGTATCCTCAAACCTTTGATTCCAACTCCTCTTTTTTTACTACACTGTAAAAAAAGAGGAGTTTACAGTGTAGTAAAAAAAGCACTACACTGTAAACTCCTCTGGGGTTTACAGTGTAGCGCTTTTTTTCCTGGCACGTGTGATCTCCAGTTACAAAATAGGTTTTAAGCATTGAACAAATCTAGATGCTTGTGATCACAGGGGAAAAAATATCTGTTAACGTGAAATATGCTTTTGATGCAAATAATACCTATGGTTGGGGCTTCTCTGTCAGAAAAACAAAGTGTTATGAAAAATGTAAACACTTTGGATGCTTTATTTCTGAACTTAAGAGATAAAACTGAATATAATTTTTCCTGTTTTGTCAGGAATATGGTTCAAATTATGAATATATAAAATAATTTCAATATTTTGAACTTTTGTTTTTGAAAAGCAGCTCTTCCAAGCAAATGCTTTTTTTTTTTTCCTAACTTTCACTCCAAATATATAGTAAACTATAACAGATAGATATAAGTAGCAAATGACAAAAATGTGTACTAGAAAATTTAGTATTATTAAAAAAGCTCTTATAGTTTTTGAGTAATCGTCTTGCCAAGTTGGAGAAGATTGAAAATTTCCATTTTCAGGTTTGTAATGCTTATATCTCAAAAACTAAAAAAGCTAGTTTTGAACAGTGTGCACGAATTTGTGGCTCTTTGAAAGTCCTGCAAGTGTATATAATTGGATTTTAGATCAAGCTCTATTTAAAAAAAAAAAGTCTTTGTCTGAATGCGTTTTATTTTTTATTTTTCATATTTTCAAGATATTTTTGAAACTATAAAAGATAGATAGAAATAGTAAGTGACAAAAATATGTATGAGAAAATTTAGCTTCTAAATCTATATTTATTTTTTAAAAAAACTCTTAATAGTTTTCGAGTAATTGTCTTGTCAAGTTGAAGAAGTATGAAAATTTTACATTTTTCAAGTTTGTAATGCTTACATCTTAAAAACTAAAAGTGATAGCTATAAACAATAAACAAGAATTTGTAGCTCTCTGAAAGCCCCAAAAGTGTATATAATCAAATTTTGGATAGACTTTTTTTTTTTTCAATATTACTAAAGATTTTTATATTACAAAATGTCATTCATGCAAAACCATTTCGGCTCCATCAGTGGAGCCATCATCAATTCTTATTATTTTTTGTACTTTAGTTCACTTAGTGATACAAATAACATCATATACATTTTTTGGCTTTTTATACTTTTATATATTCTCTATGTTGTTAAGAAAAAAGAATCAAGTTATCAAGTTTAGTTATGTTACAGTATTATAAAAAATAAATAAATAAATAAATAAAAAAAGATACCATAAGTTAAATATTATAAAAATTAATAAAAGACTAACAATTGTATTATCAAATCATTGATATAACTATTATTGAAAAGATCCTTAAAATTAAAAGTATAAACTCTGAAAACATAATAAGTTTAATATTATCTATTATCTTATAGCTATTCTTAGAAAATACAGAAGATTTATTAGAATTTTCTAAAACAGTAATATTGTTAAGCATGTAAAGTGACAGTCTGAGTTTTTTATTTAATTTATTTCAATTAAACT
This sequence comes from Amaurobius ferox, assembly GCA_951213105.1. Classification (NCBI taxonomy): domain Eukaryota; kingdom Metazoa; phylum Arthropoda; class Arachnida; order Araneae; family Amaurobiidae; genus Amaurobius; species Amaurobius ferox. The sequence continues at coordinate 80,796,222 of OX578139.1, read as the reverse complement.
AGACATATATCAATGGTCAAAATTTGAAAATTAACTTTTTTTTTTTTTTTTTAAGTTGATGTTTTTGTTTTGTCTACATTAAGTGTAAAGATATTCAAAGAAAACATATTTCATTTTTTAAGAATGTCTCAAAATCATCAAGGTATTAATTGCATTTTTTGTCTTTTCAGTAAATTGAAAAGAAACTATCATACATGATGATTAGAAGTTTCTCAGTAAAAAACAAATCATCTTGTATGCTCATAAGTATTTTTTTTTTTCACTGTGCATTTGGTTGATGATTCCCCGAGAAATACTGCAAAAGAAAACTTAACTTGAAGCCAACACTTAAGAGCACCTCTCTCTACTTCTTATCTGTTATTTAGTGATCCCACTCGAAAGTCTGGTTTAAAATTCAATTATTGCTGCCCCAAAAACTGATACATAACTCAAAATAAGAACAAATAAAGCACCCTTTAAAGAGAATTAGTCTTTAGAGCAGTAATATGCAAACGTTTTATTGGTGCGAGTCCACTGAAGTCTTATTTTATTATTTTACACAATAAAGGGTCTGTCTGTTTTTGTGTGTGCAGTCTGTAGCAGGAAATCCAAGTATCGTACGACCATGAAATTTGGTACACAGGTACATCAGGAACCAAATAGGTGCATCTTGGCATTCTTTTTTTTTCAAATTAGTTTTTTGGTTATTTTATGTTTTACCTTGATTTAAGCTGATATTTACACAAATCGATTCCTTAGTAACCTAAAATATTATCACATTGTTTTCATCTTGACACCATCGAAAAGATTAAAGAATGTTCTTTCTAGCAATGTTTGAACTGAATCTGTGGGACAATTCCTTCATATTTATTTATTTTTTTAAGTGAAAAAATAGATCGAAATTTACATATTTTATGTGATATGATATATATATTGCCACACCCGAAAAACAAAGATTAGAATCTATATATACTAATTGCCAATTGTCCATTTGCTGTCACGCCTTTATTAAGCACTTCCCAAATAGATAGAGATTTGAAATTTGGTACACAGGTCAGTTGTTCAAAGTTCAATTATCAATTGTTAAGTTCAAATTCATTGATTTCTAAAATAAATATAAAAATTTTTCTTATATTGATCCATATTTAAATAAAAATAAATACCAAATTGATATTCAAAATAAATTTTGTTGCTAGGGTAACCAACTAGTCAATCTATATATACTAATTGCCAAGTGTCCATCTGTAACAATTTTTTTAGGCACTTCCCAAATAGATAGACTTGGAATTTGGCACATGGGTCGATCGTTCAATAAAACCGTTCGGAAAAATCGAATTTATAGAAAATGTTCAGTAGAGGGGGTGCTCTATTCCAAAAAGTTCAAAACGAGAAATGATAGAAAGGCATATTTTGTGAAGAAAGAGAAATTTCAAATTTGGTGCATTAGTACATAGTTTGAAAGGAAAACTGTGCAATTTCAGTTTTTCAAATTATGTTACTTGAGGGGGAGGGGGGGGGGGGGGCTGCACACCAAAATGTCTGATTTTCTGAATAAATAAGAAATGCCACCTTTAAAATGTCAGTCTTTAAATTTGGTATATGGGCAAATCATTTAATAAAAACCCAAAAATAAAAGAGTTTTTCTATAATGTTCATTCGAGGAGGTGCTCCACACCAAAATGTTCGAAAGGTGAAGTGATGGAAAAGCATACTTTGCGATGAGTTTAAATTTGGTGTTACGGTAAATTGTTCAAAAGGAAGAAAGAATGCAACTTCAATTTTCGAATATTTGTTACTATATCTTCGGAGTGTGCTTATTATGAGCCATTGATTTTCAATGGATATTCAGCTAGTAATTCTATAATTTGGCTAGAACATCCCTTATATATAAGCATTCTAACAAAGGAATTTTTTTTTTCGATTTCATAAGTAATTATATTTTTTTTATTTTTAAAGTGATCTTATTCACTCCTTGCATTGGACAATCTGCACTGCAATGGTTCCCCCCTCTCTGGATTAGAACCATTTTAATGAGGAGTAATCCGTTGTAATAGGTGGGTTCTTGGCATCAAAAAAGAACTTGTGGAGAGAGGTTTTGAATCTTTTATTTATTTATGTTTTTGCTTTGCAGAGATAGGAAACGTCCTGAAGACATTTAGTTCCTTTCACGTTTTTATAAATGGTCAAAATGGAGTATTGGAAATATAAAAGTTACATTTGTAGAAGTATGGGCAATTGTGTTTATCATTTTGTGATTTGGAGATTTTATTTGTATTGTGAGAATGATTTTAGTTCAAAGCCAGCAATTTGGTAATTGAGTATGATGTTACCTGTGCCTGTATTATTTAAGTACTAGGCACTTATTAAGGACTCAGGCAATGCTGGGTGATTCGTTCCAGTAATAATAATAAAATAAAAAACAATAAGTCAAATGCAATCAAATCAAACCATTCAATCTTACCAGAGAATCCAGGATCACAATTACAAGTAAAATTGTTCAGGAAATCAACACATTGACCATGCATGCAGGGTTGGGATTGACATTCATTGATATTTTCAACACAAGTCTTGCCCTCCCAGCCTGGAAGGCACTCACAAAGGAAGTCATTTACCTAGTAACAAAACCATGCTTTAAAAGAGATCATGTTTCAATGTACAAACATTTTCCCTGGTAGCAAACAAAATGAGAGAAAAAGAGAAAATAATATTGAAAAATCAAATTCAAGAACTATCTTTTTGTTAGAAAAAGTATGCAATACATTCAAATTTATTTTTGATGTATCATGCAATATCATGCTTTTAAATATATCTATGGATAAATATTAAACTATGCACAACTGACTCACAAATATCAAGAGATTATATTAAAAACACACAGGCTTCATACTAATATTTTCAAAAATGCTGAATGGAAATATAATAAAAGCAATATTAGCAATTCCAACATTAATCTTATTTATTAGTTACGGAAGACATAGCAAACATTGAGTTCTCATGAAAATAAATATAAATCTACACATTGCTATTTAAAATATCAAAATATAAAAAAAATACCTTATCAGAACATTGAGCACCATTTTTGCAAGGATTTGGTTCACAGTCATTAATATCAGTTTCACAATTAATGCCAGTATATCCAGTCAGACATTCACACATGTATTTACCAGCTCCATCAACACATCTGAAAAAGAGGGGGGAAATACTATTATTAAGAGTAAAGAAATACAACTTAAAAATATTTTTATTTTAATATTAAAATGCATACAATTCTAAAAATTCAGTTTCAAATTAACAACTATTTGCTGTCAAACATTTTAAGCAACATTGCAAACTGGAATTATTGACATTCACAGTTGCATATTTATAGTTTTATATATAAAATATTTGTATGTTATTACTGCTATTTATTGCTTTATATAGATAAATAATTTTATTTTTAGTTTAAATTATTATGCACATGACATGTAATATACTTTTAACTTGATTTCTTAACATAAACAGTAGTACCAATCAAGTCAAAACAGATAATGAAAGAATTTTAGATGAATAGATGTTTTTGTAAGTGTTTATATTACACAGAAAAAGTACATAAAAGTGCTAAAATAAAATTCATTAAAAGAGATTTTAGACAGGTGTGAATTTGCAAAATATTGAAGATGACTCCTATAAATGTTTGATTTTAACATAGTTACATTTAAGATATAACTAAAGTATGTTTGAAAATAATAAAAGATACAATGTACACAAATTCAAACTGCTAATATCAAAATAAAAATAATTTTTAAAATAAGAAATATGTTATACAATTATTTTACAAAATATATGACACTGTTTCAAAATTAGTCTAATTAAAACAGAATAGAAAATGCATACAAATAGACAAGCACAAGTGATAAATGGTTTTGTTTTGAAGATTTTTGAAATACAAAAAAAATCACTCAAATGAATTATTAAGAACTGCAACATACGTAGCTCCATTCAGGCATGGTTTTGTCTGACATTCATCAATATTTATTTCACAGAATCTGCCAACAAATCCATCAGCACAAATGCATGAAAATCCATTTAATTGGTCATGGCAGGTTCCATTGTTTAAGCACGGCCCTGCAGCACATTCATCAATTTCTAGACAATGGGGTACATTTCCTACAAAAAGTTAATATCATTGATTATATCATACATGGATCAAATAAAGGATCTCTAAAGAAATACTAATAACTTCATATAGTTTATTAAAATTGGAAAAGTTAATTTTTTATGCAATTTTAGAGAAAATAAAAACACAGATAAAACTAATCTTCAATGGACATTTAACTTATCATTTTGAATGAAATAGCAGCAATTTCATAATGCAAAATAGTATAATATATTTTCTATTATTAGCAATATTGATTTAATTTGTCTGAATCAATTCTTGCAGTGTTTTGCCGCTATATAAAATAAAGAAGCAATGCTTAATAAAATTGCTTTTCAGTAAAACTGCAATTTCATTTGCAACAATATATTACCCTATGCTACTGCTTCCTTAATTTAGGATAGTAAATTTTTTCTACACTATTTCAAAATGGAAAAGCAATAATTGTGAAAATATATTTCTAATATAAAATCTGTAGAAGGTTGGCAATAGTTATGTCACTACTTTTAATTACAATCTGTACTTTTTACTTTCCATACCATACATAGTATAATGTGTAAGGAAACTAAATGGGGTCGAAAATGGGAATTTCGACTTTTCAATAAATTTACATTTCGGGCACCTTAGAACCATAGGTGGTGTTAGTAGGGAGCTTAGAAAGGGTGTGTAAGCAACTCCTAAAGTTATATTAACATCCTCAGTGATTTTTTCACAAGGTATTCCACATCACAAATGCTTCCAAATAGATACTCTAAGTCCTCTGGACGAGTCGGACGGCCTGCGGCTTTCACATCACAAATGCTATAATGGTTACATTATGGGTACTATAGTGGCATTAGCACCCCCCCCCCTAAAGATAGTTCAGTACTCCTAAACTACTGAACTGCCTTGGGGTGCTAATGCCACTATAGCACTACTATTCCTATCTCACGTATGCCTAGAACACAAACCAATAATTTTTAGTATAATGCTTGTGTGTGACTATCTGTGCAATGTATGTAAGTATGTACTTTAGTTTAAAAAACTATCATCCATATTTTTATAAAAATTTGGCAGTTAAGTATTTCATTGGTAATCTTGCATTAGTGCTGATTAAATTTTGGTACAAATCAGAAAGATATAACTGGTCATTTTTATATATTAATTACATGTTAGCTTTATAAGTAATTTTTATAACAAAACCAATTAAAACATTTCCACACTAAAATAAACTACATTTTGTTTTTTTAAATTTTGATAACTTGGCATTTTAAAATATGCCATATCAATAAATGATTAATTAAATTATAATAAAAACTAAAAATATGGTGCAATTTCAAATAAGTATCCATTTTATGTGCTTTATTTTGTAAAATAAAGATTAAATTAATAGATATAAAAAAAGAAAAAATGAATGTGTGTCTGTATGGAAAGTCATGTGCTTAAATAAAATGCTGATCCTTCCCCTGCTTAAAATACTATACTTTTCAATAGAGAGTTCAAATTTTGACACATTACTGAAAATAACAGCACAGTTGACATCAATATTAACTATCGTGTCACAGAAATAAACCATTACTAAATATTTTAAATATTTACTAACCAGAATATCCTGGATCACAAATGCAAGAAAATGAATTAATTCCATCTACACAATGGCTATTATCGGGACAGTTGATTCCAGCACAGTCCTCAATATTTTCCTCACAATTTATGCCGGCAAATCCAAGTACACAATGACATAAATATCCATTTAGATTGTCCACACATGTGCCCATATTTTGGCATGGATCAGAATCACATTCATTAACCTCTTGATCACAGTTTTTCCCGCCAAACCCAGGTGGACAGTCACAGATGTAATCTCCATATCGATCAAAGCACCGACTACCAGTATAACATGGATTACTTTCTTCACATTCATTGATATTTTCTTCACAATTTGGTCCTCTGTATCCTAGAAATAAAAGATTAAAGATGAAGTATTTAATATATACATAAGAATACACTTCATCATTAAATTAATGCATTTACAAGTAATTAAAGCTAATAATATTAACTGTAAATATTTTTGTTGTATTACAACAAATTTAACCATATGGATTTAGTTGAGCTTTTAAATAACATTAAATCTTCATAAGAAAGAGTATGTGCATTTGCTAATTTTGTTGCCTCAAGTTTAGTTGATAAGTGACTGGTATTTGAATTTTTAACTTCATTGTTAAGAAAATTGTGTATAATGATAAAAAAACAAACATCAATGAAATATAAAACATTACCACTCATCTTTTACTAATTAGTTTTGAAAATAATAAAGTTAGTTTCAAAGCTTTAATTCAAAATAAAACACTATTAATCTAAATTCTCTGGTCATTACATATAAAATTAATCATGTACAAAACTTGAAAAGGACTAAAGACTGTTATTCACTAGTTTTTACAAAAGATCTATCTTATTAAAAATCCATCTGTGACCTGTATTTACAAAAATTACAATAAAATAATTTTTCTAAAATAAATAAATAAATAATAATAGTAATAAATAATCTATAAAACAATATTGGCACAATATTTAAATTTTCTCATTTCACTAGTTATTGTGAATTTCAAGATCAACCAAAAATCATTAAACAATCAACATTATAGGCACTCCTACTATAAACTATCTGGTGAGATCTAATTTTTGTGAAACTTTTATGATATTTCATATTGGTTAACACAAACTTAGTTTAAACTGAACTTTAACACTATTTACTATGCTACGGTCCCTGTGGATGCCTCCCCCACTGGGTTCCGGTCTAAATTGGGTGGCACTTCCCGGCCATCCATACAGTTACCTTACACCTTTCTGGTAGGTCGGACGGTCTGGGTCTCAACAACAACAACTATTTACTATGCTGTCATCATATATAAAGTATCACTGATAATACTACTGACCTGTACCAGAACAGTCACAAGTATATGCATCTATTTCATCTGTACATGTGCCATTATTTTGGCAGGGTGAAGACTGGCATTCATCAACATTCAATTCACAGTCAGTACCAGCAAACCCTGAAATTAGCAGGATATCAAGGAAATCAATTACATTAAAAAGCAAGGCAAATAAGAGTTTATAAATATATATATATATATATACAGGGTGTACCAAAAACATTGACCTCAGCTTTTATTCCTTAAATATTGATCTTAGACATATATAATAAATTACAAAGTTGCATAAAAAAAAGGTACAGAATTTTATGAAATTGATAAAAATTTTCAGGGGATTAAATTTGAAGAAATACAAAATTTAAATTTTTATACGGTCCCCGCATAAAAACATTTCCAATGAGTAAAATCTGCCTTATACATTAATAAGGTGATGTATAAAATTTCAGCATTTTATCATAAAAAGTCCCAGAGATATGTTTAAACAAAGTTGGTGAGGGATTAATCACAAATTAAAATGTAAATGTTTACAGCAGGAGTGCAAATGACACAACACAGAAATGCATCAGAGGCAAATAATATTAGCTTCTTATCTTTAATGAATCTTTGGCATGCATGGAAAACATTTTGAACAAGCTTTGTAATCTTTGTGTAAAGTTATTATTTCTACACATTGTACATACTTTTGTACCAATAAATAGCAAAATTATTATTTATTTATGTAATCGTTTTTTTCGTAATTTGTGTATGACCCCTAAAACGTGATCTACTGACATGATTTTTTCCCTCTGAGAATCCATGTCGATGCATCAAAAAGTGATTTAAGTCAGCATTTTTGTCTTTTCATATCTCTGAGTCTTTTTGTGATAAAATGCTGAAATTGTGTACATCACCTTATTAGTGTATGGGGCACATTTTACTCATTGGAAATTTTTTGGTAAGGGACCGTATAAAAATTTTAATTTTGTATTTCTTAAAATTTAATTGCCTTGAAAATTTTAATCGATTTCACAAAATTTTGTACCTTTTTTTACACAACTTTGTAAGTTATTATATATGTCTAAGATCAATATTTAAGGAATAAAAGCCAAAGTCAATGTTTTTGGGACACCCTGTATACTAGAATGAATCACCCGGCATTGCTTGGGTCCTCAATAAGTGCACACTACTTAAGCAATACAGACAAAGATAATACCATTAAATTTCCAAATCACCTGTTTTGAACTAAAATCATTCCCATGCTCTATTTTTTCCCATGAGAAACCATGCTAATTATAAAACATGGACATAATATGCCATAAATAAGTTCCTTTGATATGGCCTAAATAAGTACTGGATCGTTGACATAATAACATGATGAAAATACTTAAAATCCCAAAAAGGAAAAAGTTCATTTACTATCAAAGTATAAAAAACTATTGCTATCTCAGTGAATTTTCATCCAATATAAGTCAAATTTTAGCACAATACTTATAATAATAATATAATACCAAATTAAAAGCATTAGGATAAATCTTTCAAATTAGCAACATTTGAAAACCCATAAATTAAATGCATTTAATTTGGAAGCAAATGTATTTTTTGTTGAGATGAAATTATCAAAACACCTGCTCGCGAATATCATCTACCATGGTCCAGCAACGAATAAATAGGTGTTATTTGATAAAATGGAAAAAAATGGTGAATTTCAGCTTGTGAAATTTTTTGTTTAAGCACTTGAGCAGTCAAATACACAAAAGTCTGCTACTCCGCAACTGTGAGTAAAGGGGGAAAAAAAAAAAAAAAAAAAAAATTTTTGTAGATAAGAAGGCATGGCTGAAACTCTGCCATGAGTTGGGTATGAACAGTCGAAATATCCACAGGTCTTTATTTCAGTATGAGCAGAATCAATAATCTCGATTTTTATACATTAACTTACAAAAAATCCCCCAAAATAAAATAATGTTTTAATTAAAAAAAAAGTTTTGTTTAGAATAATAATATGAAGATATACACACAATTTTTTTGCCAAACTATAGAATTGTGCTAATTTTACATTTTGTTGCACTTTTATTGATACAGTGAAATAAGTACAGTGACCGCCGCTTATAAGAAACACGTTCGTTTCGCTCGTTTTGTTTCTTATAAGCAGTTGTTTCTTAAATCCGGAAATTTTTTAAATATCGTTCTTCCATTGTAAATACTAACTATTGAACACAATTTTACAGAATTTAAAAGATAAATGTATATAAGTAAAATATTAGTACATACATAATACATTTGTAAATTGAGTTTTGCATTCAAAAATATTTCTTATTTTACGAATTAAGCCTTACAACTTAAAATATTATCTATATGTATGCATATACTAGTATGTAATTAAATAAGAATAAAAAGTAAAACTCATAGGTCGTTCATTTATGTATAAGAGCATAGTACATTTTCATACATACCGTAATCTATTACTGAGGAACAGCAAAAAATTTATCCAGTGTTGTTTGTGCTAATGAGTCTGTGATTAGTTTACGTACATCCATTTCTAAATCATAAAATAGTCCATAAACTTTTTCTGATGCCCCTCTATGTTCAAGAGTTTTTCTAATTATAGTTAGGGCTTCTCGCGACTGTTTGGCTGTAGGAAAATTTTCTTCTTGTGGAACGTCGTCTTCATTTTCTTCTTCATTGCAAACATTCTGAATTTCCGCCACTATGTCATCATCACTTTTTTCTTCAGATGTTTGTAAATTTTCATCGATGTGAATCCATTCTTCGAAATGTGCTTCTAATTCTTCTACATCTTCTGCTGGTATGTCAACATTATTTTTCAAAAATCCTGCTTTACGGAAGCAATTAAAAATGCATATGTCAGAAACATTTTTCCATGCGCCTGCGATCATATGGATAGCATCAAGCAAGGTTATTTTCTTGCTTATTTCGCAAGCCGATCCTTTCTCTTCATCAATTGCATCTACTATTTTCTGTCGCAAATTTGACCGATACAGGGTTTTAAATGCTTTAATAATTCCTTGGTCAAGAGGCTGTATGATGGAAGTTGTATTGGGTGGCAAAAAACAAAGTTCAATGTTTGTCAGCTGTACTACAGGATGAGCCGAACAGTTGTCAAGGATTAAAAGAATTTTTTCTCTTCCCATCAGTTCCCTGTCCCACTTTAACAAAAAGTCTTCAAAAATTCTACTTGTCATCCAGGCATTCTTTGAATTTTCGTAGATCACTGGCAATTTTTTTATTCCACTTAAACAGCGCGGACGTTTGCTTTTGCCAATAACTAAAGGGCTCTTTTTTACAGTTCCCGTCATATTTGTTGTTAACAGAACTGTAACTCGATCTTTTTGTTTTTTTCCAACGGAGGATAGATCATTTTTGAACATCATTGTATACTCGGGCATCGCTCTAAAATAGAGCCCAGTCTCGTCAGTGTTAAAAATTTGATGAGGAGCGTATTTTTCTAATAGAGGTGGTAAGCTTTGCGTAATCCATGAAGATGCCGACTCGGAGTCCGCGTCCTGCTTCTCTCCATAATTTTTTTTGTACACAATGTTATTTCGTTCTTTCCAGCGGCTTAACCAACCATCAGTCGCACGGAACTCTTTTTCTCCTAATTTTTCCGCAAAATTTTCTGCTTTTTTCAGTAAAATTGCCCTACTGATAGGAGCGTTCTTTAATCTGGCGTTAGAAAACCATTGTAAGAGTGCTTCCTCTATAGCAGCTGCCTTTCTTTCTCGTTTCCGTTTTCTTTGAAGATTACAATTTGGCGTCAAAATTTCATTTCTGCCTTTCAGGATTTTACATAATGTTGAGTGCGGAATTTCTAATGCAGAAGCAGCTTCTCTTTGACTACACAGAGGTAGAGAATCATACTTTTTAAGTAAACTTTGCTTTTCAAGCAAAGTAAGGGTTTTTCTCTTTTGCGACATGCTTCCACTAGCAAAACATAAAATGACTAACTAAAGCTGTACGAATCTTATTTGAGTGCATAAGCAGAGATGCCTTTCCTTATCAGTATGTTTCCTTAACTGCCAAAAGATTAAAACTCGTTTCTTACTGGTTTGGGGTTGTTCCCCCTAAGCCTTTCTACGGAGAAATTCTCTGTCATCCTTTGTTACATAGCAAACTCCCACCCCCTCCCCGTACGCCCAGAGACAAGAGATAACAACTCGTCCTTCAGTTAACCTTAAACAAATGGATTTTTTTCTTTTTTACACCCGCGTCGCAAGGAAATCAACAAATTTTCTGTAGAAAACTGTTTCTTATAAGCGGAATCGTGTTTCTTATAAGCGACACAATTTTAATGTTAAAATGAAGTTTGTATTTGTTTCTGTCGTTTTGGGTCTTATAAACGGCTGTTTCTTATAACCACTGAATCTTATAACCGGCGGTCACTGTATCAGATAACCTAAAAATATAAATTTTTATATATTTAAAAAAAATAAATATGAAGAAATTGTCTTACGGGTTTGGCTCAAACACCATTGTAAAGAATATTCTTCAATCTTTCCAATGGTGTTAAGATGGAAACTTTGTGACTATATTTTTGGTCACTAAGGAACCAATATGTGTGAAAATCACTGAAATGAAAACCAGGCTAAAAGTAAATAAAAAACTAATTTGAATTTAAAAAAAATTTCACTGAGGTGCATTGTCTCAGATCCTGAAGTACCTGTGTCCTAAATTTCATGGCTGCACAATCAGAATTGAGAAAATGAAAGGTAAACAATTAAAATATAAAATGTTCAGGGCATTACCATGACTACTTGTATCCCACAGCAAAAGATGGAAAGGAAAGCTGAAAACTAGTTTATACAATCTACACCCTTCCCATTTAAAAAAAAGCTAATTATAGAATAGCCAAAATATATAAAAATAGATAGCTAATAGTCATATATATATATATATATATATATATATATATATATATATATATATATATATATATATATATATATATATATATATATACAGAGTTTGTATAAAAAGAATCGGGAAAATTTTTTCCTGACGTGAGTGTACATCGTAGCATGCATGCTTGGTAGTGGGGAATGTGACTTTCAAGATGCGCCAGTGACAGTCACCTTCGAGATTTCTTTCAGGCTACATTGTGTTTTTAGTGGACCCCTGTCGAGTGACTCGGTGCAAGAGTGAAATGCAGCAAACGATTGAACAGTGGTATGCGATTAAATTTTGTGTTGGATTGGGGAAATCGGGTATAGAGATGTTGGCCATGATTCGCCAAGTGTTCAAGGATGAAAGCATGTCACAAACAGCAGTTTTTAAGTGGCACAAGCTCTCCAAAGATGGCCGAGAGAGTGTGCAGGACGAGCCTCACACTGGACGGCTGTCAACATCAAGAACCGACAACAACGTGCAACGTGTGCGTGAAGTGCTGAATTCAGACCATTGTTTAAGTGTGCGAATGGTCGCAGATGAAATTGGCATTGATAAGATGACAGTGCACAACATTATCACTGAAAATTTGGCGATGCGAAAGATCTGCGCTAAACTCATCCCGAAGATCTTGACAGACGAGCAAAAGCGGAGGCGAGTGTCTGCTTGCGAAGACCTTCTGCAACACATTGAAGAAGACCCCGGCTTTTTGGACATTGTCATCATGGGAGACGAGACTTGGATATTTGAATACGACCCAGAAACAAAGCAGCAAAGTTCGGAATGGCACACTGCCGGATCACCTAGTCTAAAAAAGGCTCGAATGAGCAAATCCAGAGTGAAAGCCATGCTGATCGTTTTCTTTGAAGCAAAGGGGGTCGTCCACTACGAATTTGTTCCTGAGGGGCAGACAGTGAATGGTGCTTTTTACCTAGAAGTGCTAAGAAGACTGAAGAGAAGGGTCAACCGGGTGAGGCCAGCCATCGCCGGAAATTGGAAATTACATCACGACAATGCAACTAGCCAGCCACACCTGCTCCAAGGCGACTGACTTCCTGACGATAAACGGCATTGCGACGATTCCCCAACGCCCTTACAGTCCCGACTTGGCACCAGCAGACTTTTTCCTTTTCCCAAAAGTGAAATCCTCCCTCCAAGGAGACCACCATGGGACCCTAAGAGCCGTCAACGCGTGCCCTTAAGGACCTTCCAGAATCCGCCTACCAGGGAGCCTTCGAGTCGTAGAAAAGCCGTTGGCAAAAGTGTGTCGATACTCAAGGGATGTACTTTGAAGACTTTTGAGGTATCTGTAATAAATCTATTTTTCCGAAATTTTTCCCGATACTTTTTATACAAACCCTGTATATATATATAAACTCAAAAGACAATAACCCCGAAAACCTTACAATCGAGATGAAATCAAGAAAGAAAGGAAAACATATGGATTAGATGCAATAAAATGGCCAATGAGGGATTGTGAACTTTCTCGCTCCCCCTCCCCCCCCCCTCTCTCTCTATATATATATATAAAATTTAAGCAACATTTAAGAAATCTTACCATGTTTGTGACATTCTGCCAATTTTGATGCTAAAATTTTGTCGAGCATTATGGACAGAAAAATAGGCTATTCTTACAGTAGATAAGCGACTAATGGCATCCAAATACAAAAGTATTATACAAAGTATTTTCTTTTATAGTAGATTCGTATATTCTTTCCAAGATATTGAATTTTCATCAATTAATCAATTAGTCATCATTTTCATCGATTTGGAGTTAATTTTGTCAATTTTCTGACATTTTAATCAATTTGGCGACATTTACAAAATCCCGCCAAGTTGGCGATATTCTACCAAAATTTCACTACGGGTTATGAATGGAGAAATAGGGTATTCTTATAGTAGATAAATGACTAATGGCATCCTAATATAAAACTGTTACCCAAAATACATTCTCTCGTGAATGAAATGAGCTAGATCCTTAAAAATGATGATAACAAATTTATCGCATAATATTACATATGAAAAGTGAACATATTTCACAATAGTCAATACTTTTTTTTATTTAATGTGATTTTTTGAAAAATTTCTTTGAAAAATGTGCAATATCTCGAGAATGGTTCATGCTAGCGTTCTAAAACATATGTCAATAATTTTCTAATGTAAAATTACATAAGAGATGATTATTTATGTAACTTCAGCCCTCTTAAGTTGTCTCATCATATAGTGCTATAGGGGTTTCAATACACCTGTATAAAAAATATATGATAACCCAAATACTTAACTGAAGTTAAAAAAAAACATACAAACTGAAGTCAAAAAGACGTAATGGGCTTTCACCCTTCTGATTTTGAGCTGTTGGTCTAATTTTGCACTGAAGATGGGGAACCAAGATATCCTCAAAACAGGTATATGCTGCATTGTTTTAGTAATTAGTGCTTAATTACATTATTTAAGATTTTACTTATCTTTTGCTGAAAGTGTTTTTACACAAGAGTTCTTATGCTAAATTACAAATTACTAATTAGGAGTTTAATAAATTATTTACAAATTTACAAATTATTAATACATATATATAATTATTATTTACAAATTATTAATAAATTATTACAAATTTAAATTAAAAAAAAATTCCACTAAGAATAAAATGAAGTTATAAAGCTGAAAAATATAAGGATTTAAATTACCTTGAGGACATGTACACACATAATTATTTTGAAACTGGTTGATATTACAAGTCCCTCCATTCCGACATGGCATAAAATCACAAAATGTGTTATCTATCATAGTCTCACAGTGGGTACCAGTAAATTTTGCAGAGCAGGCACAAGTAGTGACGTTTCCAGATTTATCTTCCTGACAGGTGCCACCATTTTGACACTGATTATACTCTAATTTGCTGCATAAAGAACCTAAAATGAAATGTTTAAATTTTATTATATGAGTCAAATCTGTCAATGATAATGTGGAGAAAATAAATTCTTATTATTTATTTATTTTATTTTAATTCCAAATATTGTTTTATCACATGGGATATATATTTGGGATGAAATATTTTGAAAATTTCAAATCTGTTTAAATTTTAGCTCTAACTTGAAAAGTTTTAAAAATAGAAAATTGGATTGGAAATATTTGCTTCTAGTTATAAGTTCATAAAGTTAATTATAGTTTTAAGTAAAATTTGCCAGCTGTTAACTGCAAAGTTAAATTTATCAAATAAAAAATAACAAATAAATGTAATTTCTGTGTATGTAATTTGTAATCCCTTTACTTTTTGTTTATTTTTGCTTGTAGTGGGTAGCGGAACTCTGGAAAGACCTTAAGTATGTCAAGGGTGAGAAACAATTGCTGAGTACTGTATCAAAAGATTCACTGGCAGTCACCAGCTACACATGCCACATTTTTAAGAGATCTCATTTTTATATAATTTAAAGCAACACAAAACAAGAAGAAGTAAAAAGAGAAACACTGCCACTTTATATTTATAACTAACATAATATCATGCAAATAGAAATTATACTTGCCTAAATCTATATCACAGTTTGGCCCACTATACCTCAGAGTACATTCACATCTATACCCATCTGGTAAAGATACACAGGTACTGTGTCTATGACATGGCTGACTGAAACAGTGATCCATGAGATAACCATCTGAAAATTAAAATGAAATGCATTACACAAGTTGATTTGCCTGTTCAACTGCAAAACTATTATTATACGAAAAAGGAAATTTTTCTTTAAGTTCTGCAATATATTTTAAAAAGCATAAGAATTTAGTAAAAAAAATGGCTTTGTATAACTAAGTTTCTGCAGTCTTTCAGTGTTGTTAGTTTTATGCAAGAGAGATGCAAGTGATTGAAATTTTATGTGGTTCTCTACAAAACACATGTATGTTTATTTAAAAAATGTCATTCTCAATCCATGGTTATGAATAAGAAAAGAAAGCAAAATATATATTTATAAGCTTCTTTGATGTTTGAACTAATTTACAACATTCTATTTTCTTAAAACATTTTTTAAAATTGATTTCAAGCATTACCTATAATTTAACAACTAGTTATCACAGAATGACTCCGGATTTTGAAGTCTTTAACCTAAATTACTATTTAGTACCCTTTTTTCAAAACAAAATCTTAATGTTAAAACAAATACCATTTAATGAATCATTTACCCAATTTACCCAATTGGTAATTTATCCAAGGATTATTAGACACTGGAACCTGATAAATAATAAAAAAAAAAACAATTTTTTACTTTATCACAAGCATAAATATTTTTCATACATTTCCATCAAATATATTTTGAACACATCAATGTGGAAAAACCAAATAGCTTTTGCAAAGAAACAAATTTCAAAAATAGGAAGGCAATTAATTGCATTAGTTTGCATCTGATTATAAATGATAGTCAAAAATTACAAAAAGGTTTAAACTTGTGTAGATTTTGTGGATCTTTATACATTTTAAAAGTAGAATGTCCTTATTTGGGGGTGAAGAAAACATTTTGCAAAAATTTTATTCTATCTATCTAAACATTATTACAAGTAGCTATTCTTTATACTAAAATAATGGATAAATGAACAGAACCTATGAGTAAATTATACATCTTACATAATAAAAGGTGTCTAGGTGTCTACAGTAGGAAAATCTAGGCATTGCAAGGCCATGAAATTTGATACACAGGTGCATCAGGATTCGGGGAAACCTTTTATTTGAATTAGATTTTTGGTTATTTTACGCTTTTGCATTTCACATAAATCAGTTCCTTAGCGACCGAAAATATTATCACAGTTTCCATCTTGACATTACTGGAAAGATTGAAGAATGTTCTTTCCAATGATGTTAACTGAATGTGTATGACAACTCCTTCCTATTTATTTATTGATTTTTTTAAATACATCGAAATATGCATTTTGTAGGTTATCTGAGACTTATTTTGCTGTATTTAAAAAGTAACAGCACAATTTTATAGTTTGGCAAAAAGTTGTATGTATATCTTTGCGTTCTAAAAAAATTTTTTTTTCTCTTTTAATCAATATGTAACTTAATTTTAAATGATTTTTTAAGTGTACACATAAAAGCAACAAACACATTTTATCGACTCCCTGCGTATCAATGTTTCTCCCTTCTGCAGTCCACTGTATGAGACTGTCCATATGCTTATAGCCTCTCCTAGAGACAGGATTCCGTTTTAAATCTTATTTTACTTTGCAGATAGCATTTGGAAACTGAGTAGTGTTATTTGCAATTGTATTATTTCAGTAGTTGGCACTTTACTTGTGATTCAGGAAACACTGGGTAATCCATTTTAGTGTTAAAATAAATAAATATACACAAAACATAAAATATTTAAAAGTCATCCAATACATATATATATCACATGTCATATTCAACTAGATATTTTCTTTTTTTTGTGTGTCCTGATTAGAAATAACAAGGGACTGATTTTTTACCAGGCACAAAATTATAAAAAGAACCTCTTTTGAAATTCCAAATTTAAAAATCTATAATGAAACTATTGTAAAAGGAATTAGATTTTTATATAAATTCTTGATATAAGTTTGATCTCAATTATTTTAAATAAACCATTCACAACATATAAACACTAAAAAGTCTGGTTAATTTAAACAAATATTTAAAGCAAAATAAATTTTCCAGAACAGAAATCTACATCTTATGGCTTGGTGACTTATTTTGTGCAGCCTGTCAGTGAACAAAAATATCCTTAAAAAAATTTTTTTGCATGCGACAAGTTCAACACATGTGACAAATTACAACATATGCAGTGACATCGAGGAAGGGACATGTCTAGAAGTGTCTCCTAGCATGGAGTGTGCATAGTTGACAGTGCTCTGTCACCACAGTCATTCCAGAACAGTTTGTGTGAGAGGTGGTGGAAGACCCAGGCGACTCACCCTAGGGTATGAGCAGCAGGATGAATGGCCGCTGTGTGAGAGGTGGTGTTGAACAGCAATGGAACCATAACATTAAGTTCTGATTCAAATTGGGGAAAACAGCCGACAGAGGCACATGAAATGTTGACAAAATTGTATAGGTAGAATGTTGTGAGTAGAAAATGTGTGTACAATTGGTTTAAATGTTTCAGAAATGGCAAGGAATGGAAGATGAGCTGTGTTTGGGTCGTTCTCGAAAAGCAGAACTATCAATATGATTGAGCATGTATGAAGCATACTAATAAGAAATCAGTGACTGACTCTGCGACTGATAGCAGAAGTGGGCATTAGCAAATATACAGTGTGAGTTATCCTTCATGAAGATTTGGGTAAGCGCCAGATTTGTTATTGGTTTTTGCTGCACCTCCTGACAGGCAGGTAAAAACATGATATTTGGAAACTGATGGAGATTTCATTATCATGTGTGACCAGGATCCATCCTTTGTGGGGTCTATTATTATGGGCAACAAGACTCTGTGTTACCAGTATGATCCAGAATTGAAGAGGCAATCAATGGAATGGGGGCATCTTCTTTGCAGTGATCCCCAAAATACTGTTAGCAAAAATCCAAGGTAAAGACAATGTTGATCCCATTTTACTTCAAAGATGGAATCATCCATAACGAATGTGTTCCTACCAGTCAAACTGTGAGTGTTATATTATACCTGGAAGTTCCGAAACATTTGTTGCAGTGACTCTGGCATGTATGCTCAAAGTATCACGAGACTAGAAAATGGATTTTGCTGCATAACAATGTGTCAGTGTGAAAGAATCAGTTCACATTAGTGAAGCATAATTTTAACACTGCATTTGATGTCCACATTTTCCCCCAGTCACTTCATGCCAAATTTTATTGAAAATCATAGAAGTTCTTCTGCTCCTTGACAATCTTTGGAAGTTCTTCTGCTCCTTGGCAGTCAACTTTACACCTCACACATTTGTAATAGAGTGTCTATGCTTTACAAAATTGTGATTTTCGTCAAAGCTGTTTGCTCCACCTATTCCTGTAATTGGCTAATTTCTTTCATGGGTTTCAAGGGCTTGTGGTTTTATTCTTATTTGTGTTACTAGTGTGATTTGTCATGAAAGCCTTGCAACATTTGATGCCTAGATGTTTTAAATTTCATGGACAGCTGTAAATATTTTTGAATTACTAATGTCATACTAAATGCCATGGATCTCTAAGATATTGTACTGTATCTGTTGGTTTCACATCTTGACCTTTGTTGTCATTTTTATTGTCTTTTATGGCATGTACCCTTGTATACTTTCCTTGTGCACCTGTTGTCTTTTGGAAAACATTGTAGTTAGTTGTTTAACATTTCTCTTTTGATATCAACTGATGCCATTACAATGTCTTCTGGGTTTTATAATTGTTAATAAAATGGTTATTTTTTTTTAATTCTCTATGCATTGAGGAAATTTATAAACATTTTCCCTACATGATGTTTGTTAATTTATAATTTTTCAAATTGAGATTTCAATATGAAATATATATTTATGTGTAGTGGGCAAGCCATTAATTATTATTTACTAGCCGCCTTTGGTGACCAGCCTGTTCGCTACCCTTGAAAATTCTGACCGTGGCAAACTCGTTGGCGCGACCTACCAGAAAGGTGTAAGGTAACTGCTTGGAAGGCCAGGAAGTGCCACACAATTTAGACCGGAACCCAATGGGGGAGGCATCCAAAGAGACCGTACCCTCCTTCCCCTACCACAAACCTCTCGGAAGGACTTGCAGTCCCACACGTTTAACGTGATCGTACTCCGCGTGAACACGGCTGCAGTTTTGGCAATGGCGGGAATCGAACCCGGGCCTACCGAGTGAAATTCCCGCGCGCTAACCACTGGGCTACCGTGCCATCCGCGACAATCTCCATAACTTTATTTTTATTCGGCAATTTTGGGAATCGAACCCGGGCCTACCAAGTGCAAATCCCGCGCACTAACCACTGGGGTACTTCACCCTCCGCGATATTCTTCATAACTTATTTTTTATTCACCCAATTTAGACTGGAACCAAGTGGGAGAAGCATCCACAGGGACCGTACCCTTCTTCCCCTACCACCAACCTCTCGGAAGGACTTACAGACCCACATGTTTAACGTGATCGTACTCCGCGTAAACACGGCGGCAATTTTGGGAATCGAACCCGGGCCTACCGAGTGCAATTTCCGCGCGCTAACCATTGGGCTACTTTGCCCTACGCGACAATCTCCATAACTTTCTTTTTATTCATCCAATTTAGACCGTACCCTCCTTCCCCTACCACCAACTTCTCGGAAGGACTCACGGACCCACATGTTTAACGTGCTCGTACTCCGCGTAAACACGGCGGCAATTTTGGGAATCGAACCCGGGCCTGGTAACTGGTTGGACGGCCAGGATGTGCCACCCAATTTAGACCGGAACCCAGTGGGGGAGGCATCCACAGGGAACGTACCCTCCTTCCCCTACCACCAACCTCTCGGAAAAACATACGGACCCATATGTTTAACGTGATCGTACTCCATGTCAGTGGCGGAAATCGAACCCGGGCCTACCGCGTGCAATTCCCGCGCGCTAACCACTGGGCTACTTCGCCCTCCGCGACAATCTCCATAACTTTCTTTTTATTCACCCAATTTAGACCGTACCCTCCTTCCCCTACCACCAACCTCTCGGAAGGACTCACGAACCCACATGTTTAACGTGATCGTACTCTGCGTGAACGTGGCGTAAGTTTTGGCAGTGGCGGGAATCGAACCCGGGCCTACTGAGTGCAATTCCCGCGTGCTAACCACTGGGCTGCCGCGCCCTCCGCGACAATCTCCATAACTTTCTACATATTCACCCAATTTAGACGGGAACCCAGTGGGGGAGGCATCCACAGGGGCCGTATCCTCCTTCCCCTACCACCAACCTCTCGGAAGGACTTACGGACCCACATATTTAACGTGATCGTATTCCACGTAAACACGGCGGCAGTTTTGGCAGTGGCGGGAATCGAACCCGGGCCTACCGCTAACTTCCCGCGCGCTAATTTGCAATTTAAAATGACCATATGCTTAATTCCATCATCCTCATTCCATTGTTTCATTGTTCCATCATTTAAAATATCCATAAAATTAAAATATCCATTTAAAATATCCAAAAGTTAAAATATACATTTAAAAAATCCAGATCGTCCCATCATTTAAAATATAAATATAATAATTTATATAGAGCAAAGGCGCTCTATTCAGAACCGTGACGTCACCTCCACCTTGACGTCCCCACCCACCACCTTCCCTGCTTCAGCGGGGGAGAAACGAACGGAACGCCGAGAAATTTAAAATCATGACGTCTTTAAAATTGCGATCCTGAAGGCAATTTTCATTATTTCTGGACCAGATTAGACTTGTAAGAATGCCAGATATTTCAGCTTTCTAAAAATGTAAATTATTAGTCGAAATTATGAGTACTTTTTACTATGCGAGAATTTAAAAACCAAAAATCGTTTTTTTGAGCCAAAAGTGACTTTTGTTTTAAAATCTTTAAAAAATATTAGAAATCGAAATGGAGATTTGAAATTGATATATTTTTACTCGCAATTGTCTGCTCTTTCCGATGGTGTGAGTTGTTTTTTTCTACGACGTCTGGATCGTGGAGAAAAAAGGGCAAAAAGGGCAAAAAAAGGTCGAAATCGCATAAAACATTAAATAAATAAAAAAATAATTAGAATTTTGAAAATCGGTTTTCACGTGTCCCCTTCCCTCCCCCCCGGGTCTCCGATTGCCAAATTTCGTAGCTCTCCGACGCGCGGTCGCGAAACGTATAGTGTATAAGACAGACAGACAGACAGACAGACACACACACACACACACACACACAGACATTGCCTTTTATTATTTAAGATGCAACTCCTTATGAACCTCTAACTGAAGTTGTACCCTTGGTTAATAAAAAATTGAAGATCAGTGTTTCAGAATATATATGATCTGATTTCTATAAACTTATTATGATTATTATTTTTGCATTAGATTTTTTTTTTTTTACACAAAAAAAGAAAACCTTGATAAATCTCTTAATTTTTATATTTGTCACACAATCAAGTGAAAATAGTTTACATGTTAACCTAAATAACATCCAAACATATATTGTTGTTACATTAATCCTATTCTACTCATTAAGATTTCAAGGAGTTTCAAGTTGACACTGAACTTGTTGGGACATAATTTTGAAGAAAAATGAACAGTTCAAATCTTGGACTCAAATAAGAAATAAAATGTTAAAATAAAAGATAATGAAAATTCAATAATTCATAATGCACTGCATAGAGATATTTATATAAAAATATAAGTGGTCCACTCTTACAAATATATTATTATAGTTTTTAAAAATTCTGCTTTAAATATAAACAAAAGGATAGATTTGAAGAAATTAAATAAAAATAACCTTTCTTACCATTTGACATCTTTATTTAAACATGTTCACAAAATATAAACAATTTATTTTCTTCATGTAAAGTTGTTAGCAAAACAATTGCCTACCTAATGTTACTTTTATAAAAAAAGAATTAATTTTTTTATATCAATATTAACAAATCTTGCAAATCCAAATACTCTGTTTACTGCAAATAACCACATCTACATTTAAAAATAAATAATCATACTAAATTTAGGGGGGGGGGGGGGGGGAACAGAGGTCGAAGTGTGATGTTTTATATGGAAGACTTCCAATTTAATATGATTTTGAATTATCATCTATATATAGATATTAACAAGAAAGATCAATCATGCTTAAAGCATTGATTATGAAACACTTTCCAACTTCAATGCAATTTTATTTAAACAAGTCTAAAATGCAATACATTCCTCGGTAATATTTTGAAACTTATCGCAATACTGCATTAATTTATTATATTTGAAAACTTAAACCTTCATCGAAAAAAATGAACTTCATTCAAATGACGGCATTGAAATATAAATTGCCTGGTTTAAACATCTCTAAAATGTTATACATTCCTCGGTATAGTTTTAGAATTATCATAATACTACGATAATTCATTATATTTGAAAACTTCATCGAAAACAACTGAAATTAATTCAAATGACGTCATAGAAAAAATAACACGCCTGGATCTCTCTATAAAAACAGGATTTCATTCATAACTTTCTCCCATTCATTTCATTCATCACAATACTATAATAATTTATTTTATTTAAACATTTTGTTTAAGACCATGGAGCTACAAAAAATTAAACTCTATGCTTGAAACTTCATCGAAAAAAAATCGTCCTTCTCTTTATGAAATCAATTAATATTTCATTCATATCAGCCATGCAGACTCCATGGACTAAATTATTTTGTGTTAAAAAAATACAGGAATTCTAATACAACTCATTCTATATATTTTGCTGTTTACATTTTACATAGGTGAAAAATAGGCTTAGTTGTAGAAATAATCAAATTTAGATGAGCATTTAAACTCAAATATATTGTCATTGCGTTGTTTCAGTATGTAGATGCACAGAATTTAAGCAAAAATAAAGTAGTTTTAGGACGGATACAACACTCAATATGAATTAAAAAGAACTTAAAAAAAATCACGATTTTGAAACAAGATGGATGCCATATATCATTTTGAAGTGGGTCATGTGATCGTTTCATATCATGGTCACGTGATCGTTTCATATAAGAGGTGTAATTATTATTTTAATTTTTATTTAAAAAACTACTGAATATATTTCGCTGAATTTTTTTTTATATATTTTATGGAACAATTTGAATATTACCTAAAATTTTCGAAGCTATTTGTGAATTTTAAATCCGCTTAAAAAATGTTTGAAAAATTAGGTTCCATAGGGCTCAATGTATTTCATTTTTTCGACCCGGGTTCAATCCAAAACTAATTGGGTGATATTATTCATTTATATTCCCATAGGTTCTACATACCATCTGAACAACATACTAAAATTTCATTTTGATTAAGTCATTTTTATGGCAGTTATCGTGCTAACGGATAGACAGACAGACAGACAGAATGAACAAAGTCATAAACACTTTTCAACTTTGTTGTAAAGTGTTAAAAACACATTTTCTGCCTTTAATATGAAAATAACAGTTAGTCCAAGCCCAAAGTGCATTAAGTACCACAAAGCTTGAGGAGCCAATCTCAGCAATTTAATGCCCATCCTATTTTACCTAAATATATGACAATACATTTTACTCAGCAATTCCTTGGATTTAATTAATTATGAATAAAGCTCGAAAGTTGAGGCAGTCAAAAGTAGTAAATAGGCAGGTAAACAAGCAAAATAGAACATCAAAATAGACAACAGAAATAGGCATTTATTAAGTGCATAGTGTTGAAAATTCAAATTAGAGGTGTTTAGTTAATTTTATAAAATTATTTATCAGATCACTTACTTATTTTTGTGGTTACACATAAATACTATATTTATTTTTAATTGTCAAAAGTTAAATTTTGCCTTCTATCACTAAGTAATAATATCAGACAACTGTGAAAAGTGTTCTTAAATAAAAGTCAAAATTATTTGATAGCATTTTTTTAGCGATTTGAATTGAGCTGAATTCTTCCTCATTTTAACTGTCAATAATGTAAGAAGAAAGCAAGTCATTTAAAAAAAAATCCATTTTCCTTGCAAATGTTTGTGACAATTAAATTGCATTTTCTGAAGTAAAAAGGAATGTCAATATAAAGCAAACTAAAAACAATATAAACCAAGAAAGGTATTAAAACCATAAAAATAAAAAGGCATTTTTTTTTTCAAATATAAGACACAAAAAAAAACTTTTGAATCATTTTGCCTCAACTTCCGGGCTTTAATAATGAGTCATGTGCTGGAAGGACACTTGTTCCTCCGTAACTCCAAATAACATTAAAAAACTTATAGAGGAAAAAGAAGTATACTTACCACAATCACCTTTATTGGGTAAAGGACATTTACCCCAGTTGACATCAAAAGAACGAACACTGGAATCATTTAAGACCACTCCAGCACCTTGTAAAATGCATCCAGTAAAGCCTTGTCCAACAATTAACTGAGGATTTAACTTCACAAGATTGATATCAAAAATATCATTACCCGATGTACTATTGGCTACGAGGGCAGAATGTTTTGACACAGATAATGTTACTGATCCTAGTTTATGAATAATATCTATATCGTGCCAATGATTATTTATTAAATGAGTCCCTAATTCAACAGAATGCTGTTGTCTGTTCACTTGCCATAAAAATTCTAAAACACCACTGGGCAATAGTGTTAGTGTAATAAAGTCACTGGTGGGCCCTTCCTGATGAAGCAGTTGACCACTGGAGCATGTTCTAAAACTGAGCGATGTCCTGGCTCGGGCATCAAATATAGTGTTTATAGTTGCATATGAAGTACTATTGAAAAACCCCTCTGTTCCCTGTGAGAGAACACACTGCAGATGCAGTATTAAGATGGCAGCAAATACCAGCATTTCACCTACATGGATAAAAAACTTGGTATAATTAATACAGCACAATTGAATTCTCAATTTTAACATATTTTTACATACAATACCAGTACTATTTAAAGTTTATTATTCTTATAATCAGTAGTTAATGCAATAAGTATACAGTAAACAGTTTTATTAAGCGTTTTTTTTTCAATGCAAAGAAGTAGATAATTAAATACAAATTAGAGTGTGCTATGCAAATGCAAATGATTAGAATTTCAGAGTCACTGAGCATGCGTAGGCTGAGCAGTGCCCTCTGAACTGCTGGTTTAGTTGTATAAATTGAGAATGTAGCGGGACGTTGAAAATAGTCTATGGTTGTCTTCCAGTGGTAAACGTTTCATAAGAAGTCACTATGCCTCTACAATGACAGAGGATGTCATATGAGCAAGTTACAGAGTTTGGAGACAAATGATCGGTCTTCGTGAAGGGTGTTTTTTTTATCGTGCAATAGCAACTCGTATGGAGCACAATGCCAAGACAGCGATACGAGTGTGGAAGCAGTGGACTGAAGAGAACTGGACGAGTCACAAATCCGGCAGTGGACAACAAAATGTTACATCAGCATGGGATGATAGACACCTCACCTGCATAGTAGTGATGGACCATAGAGTTTCATCTCAACAATTGGCAGAAAGTTGGCGCACTGCAACAGGTGTGCCATTATCTGCTCCAATAATTCATCGTCAGCTGCTGCAGCATGGATTGCGTACAAGAACTCCTTTGTACAGGATTCCCCTGACACATAACCATTGACGTGCGTGGTTACAATGGGCTTACGAACATAGATACTAGCACGCAGAATGGCAATAAATTATCTTTTCCAATGAATCCCACTTTAATTTGGGGTACAGCGATAACTGCATCCACGTTAGATGCTATGGAAGTGAACGCCACCTTTTGGAGTGATCCAACGTCATATTGGATGAATGACAAGCATGGTGGCCTGGGGTGTTATTGGGTATCTTCGACGATCTCAACTGCTAAGTATTGTGGGTAATCTCAACAGCAACCAGTACATCAGAGAAGTTTGGAAGTCTGAAGTCGTACCTTTCTTTCAATGCATTCCTGGAGCTGTATTTCAACAAGACAATGCCCGTCCAAATGTTGTTAAGAATGTTCAAGACTTCTTTTCAATACAACAGATACAGATTCTTCCTTGGCCTGCCTATTCACCGGATATGTCGCTCATTTAACATGTCTGAGATTTCATCAGTCGGCATCTCGCTCATCCCATAGTTAATACAGCCTAACTTTGGGTTTGGATAGAAGCAATCTGGAATACTCTTTCTCAGGTACAAACTCAAAATCTGTTTGATTCGATGTCACGTTATATAGAAGCACTTATTGCAGTGCGTGATGGCTTTACCAAATACAAATTTTCAACATGCAATATTATTTTTTTGCTTTATAAATTT
The DNA here is from genome assembly GCA_951213105.1 of Amaurobius ferox. Lineage (NCBI taxonomy): Eukaryota > Metazoa > Arthropoda > Arachnida > Araneae > Amaurobiidae > Amaurobius > Amaurobius ferox. The sequence continues at coordinate 80,769,478 of OX578139.1, read as the reverse complement.
AATTGTTTATTTATATTAATACAGGTCATCAATACAAACAGGAGTTTATGAAACTATACAGATCACATACCATCGGACCATAAGCTCTTTCCCTCACCCATCACCTCTCTAAGGATTTTTGGATCTGCTTATCCCGCCCATCTCCACATAAATTTGTTAGTTTTGGGTGGTGGTGAGAATCGATAATGGGGCATTATCAAACTATGAGTCTAATTAATGAATACATTACAAATATGAGTGTCTAATACAATATATATATATATATATATATATATATATATATATATATATATATATATATATATATATACACATACTGGACACATTGGCAAGGGTTAATGAGAATATGAATAACCATATATACGATGGTCATGCTGAAATTTTTGAGACAGGGGCAGACAATATGTGCTAGAAAAAAAAATTACTGGTTGGATATTTAAATTTGAATTCTTTTATGCCTGCAGACGATAATTTATGGAAACAATTACAACTTAGCTATCGTAGAATAAATTTTAAAAGAAAAGAAAATGGAGTTGATGCGAGAGCATTATCGAGCTATGATTTTAAAGTAGGGCTAAATCAAGAAGAATGTGTTCAACATCTACAGTTAGTATATGGTAATGATGCTCCATTTCGTACCACTGTATTCAGATGGTTTACAGAGTTTAGAAGAGGTCGAAATTACATACCATTTTTGATGTTCCAACACATCAAAAAAGTAAAGTATGGGTCTTTGAAGATGACCCCAAACGAACAATGGTGGAAAGACAACGAGCAATGAAAAAAGTAATGTATGCTGTGTTCGTCAGAAGTACAGGTCTGGTCAAAGTCATAAAGCTGGAGGGATAGAATACAGTTACAGCTAACTGGTACACCACTAAGTGTCTTCTAGAAATTATTTGGGAAGTGAATGTTAGGGAACTCATGTTTCACCATGACAATGCATCTTCTCATTCAGCAAGAATGACAGTCGAATTTCTTCAACAAAGAAACATCAAAGTGATAGAACATCCACCCTATTCTCATGATCTTGCTATGTTGTTGTTTTTGAGACCCAGATCGTCCGACCTACCAGAAAGGTTGATCTTGCTATGTGTGACTTTTGTCTATTTTTTAATTAAAAAAAAATTTACATGAGTTTCGTTTTCATTCTGAAGGTGAGATTGACGAAACTACAAAAGCATATTTTTTATCGATTTCAAGAAATGGATGACTTGAAGCTTTAATCTTTGGAAAATTAGCCTACGAAAGTGCATTGATGTTGGAATGGAGTACTTTGAACACTCCTAAGAGTTGGTAAGTTTAACTTGTACCATTTAGCCATATCTCAAAAATTTCAGTGTGACCCTCGTACAAATGAAACAAGAAAGATCAATCATACTTAAAGCATTGATTATGAAACACTTTCCAACTTCAATGCAATTTTATTTAAACATGTCTAAAATGCAATACATTCCTTGGTAATATTTTAAAACTTATCACAATACTACATTAATTTATTATATTTGAAAACTTAAATCTTCATCGAAAAAAATGAACTTCATTCAAATGACGGCATTGAAATATAAATTGCCTGGTTTAAACATATCTAAAATGTGATACATTCCTCGGTAATAATTTTAGAATTATCATAATACTACGATAATTTATTATATTTAAAAACTTCATCGAAAACAACTGAAATTCATTCAAATGACGTCATAGAAAAAATAACACGCCTGGCTCTCTCTATAAAAGCAGCATTTCATTCATAAATAATTTCCCATTCATGTCATTCATCACAATACTATAATATTATTTTATTTAAAAATTAAGACCATGGAGCTACAAGTAATTAAACTCTATGCGTAAAACATCATCGAAAAAAATCGTCCTTCTCTTTGTAAAATCAATGAATATTTCATTCATATCAGCTGTGCAGACTCTATGAACTAAATGATTTTTTGTTAAAGAAATACAGCAATTCTAATACAACTAATTCTACATATTTTGCTGTTTACATTTTACATAGGTGAAAAATAGGCTTTGTTGTAGAAATAATCAAATTTGGATGATCATTTAAACTCAAATATATTGTAATTGCGTTGTTTCAGTATGTAGATGCACAGAATTTAAGCAAAAATAAAGTGGTTTTAGGACGGATACAACACTCAATATGAATTAAAAAGAACTTTAAAAATCACGATTTTGAGACAAGATGGATGCCACATATCATTTTGAAGTGGGTCACGTGATCTTTTCATATCATGGCCGCTTCATATAAGAGGTGTTATTATTATTTTAATTTTTATTTAAAAAACTACTGAATATATTTCGCTGAATTCTTTTTTATATATTTTATGGAACAATTTGAATATTACCTAATATTTTCGAAGCAATTTGTGAATTTTAAATCCGATTAAAAAATGTTTGAATAATTAGCTCCCATAGGGCTCAATGTATTTCATTTTTTGGTTCAATCCAAAACTAATTGGATGATATTATTCATATGTATTCCCATAGGTCCTACAGACCGTCTGAACAACATACTAAAATTTCATTTTGATTAAGTCATTTTTACGGCAGTTATCGTGCTAACGGACAGACAGACAGAATGAACAAAGTCATAAACACTTTTCAACTTTGTTGTAAGGTGTTAAAAATTGGAAAATTGGCCATTTGACTTGAGCCTTTATCAAGTCCAATCTCAAGTTGCGTGGCCATCCCGTGGCGATTTCAATTCTGGGAATAAATAATATATATTAATATAAATCAATATATACCTTTACTCATTGGGCGATCGTCAAATTAGATCGAAGGGCAAAATGTAAAGACTACTACATTCAATTAGAATTCGATTGTATATCGCTAGCTGATTTCGATACACTGGAATTTTCAATCTATATGAAAAAGAATGTTAATATATATATATACACATACATATATATCACCATAATAACTATTTGAAAATGATAAATATTAAAGAAAAGTCTTTAGATTCAATGCACTGTATGAGAATGTTAACTACTAGAATAATCTCCATATAATCCATAATGATTAACTCTCATATTACGCTTAGTATGCAAAATGTTTCTCTAAAATGAACCAAAATATGAAAATAAGTAAGTTTAGTCTGTCTATTGCGTAATTATTAATGGATGGAGATGGATCAAAAAAGAGGCTTATGGACTCTCAGTAATGCACGAAAATACAAAATAAATTGGCAATCGCATCTTATTTAGTAAAGTATTTAATAATTAAACTCTTTAAAAATGTTGCACTATAAAAATATTGGGATAATTTAAACACACAGCGCTCATAGAAGGAAACTCAATATTTCAATCTCGTTATGGTACTTACCCCTTCCCAACTCTCACTCCCCTCAAGTGTTTCCATGAATGACTCAAGGTTAAGACTTCCACACTATGAGAAAATATTGTTTACACAAATGAGGAAAGGTGAAAAGAGATGTTTTGCTTCTTTCTTTTTAACACTTTACAACATAGTTGAAAAGTGTTTATGACTTCGTTCATTCTGTCTGTCCGTTAGCACGATAACTGCCGTAAAAATGACTTTATCAAAATAAAATTTTAGTATGTTGTTCAGATGGTCTGTGGGACCTATGGGAATATAAGTGAATAATATCACCCAATTAGTTCTGGATTAAACCCGGGTTGAAAAAATGAAATACATTGAACTCTATGGGACCTAATTTTTCAAACATTTTTTAAGCGAATTTAAAATTCACAAATTGCTTCGAAAGTTTTAGGAAATATTCAAATTATCCCATAAAATATATAAAAAAAAATTCAGTAAAATATGTTAGGCAGTTTTTTAAATAAAAATTATTTAATATAGAGAGAAAAACAAATTAATTAAATTCTGACTCTTGCTACATCCTCCAGAAAGAAAAATCTGATGTGGGCATTACATAACTTTCCTTGCAGACTTATGTTCACGTTCTCTTTATTTTAATTAAATTTAATTCACTTTTCGTTCTCATTTGATAACTGGACTTATTTTCAAAGGTTTGGCGTAGAGAAAATACGAAAAAACTAAAATATCTCAAGAACGGCTAGTCCTAGAGTAATGGGGTTGGTCTTACTCTTTTCTTCGTTAAAAATTAAGTATTAAACAAGCATTTAATGGATATATTTGAGCATACGTAGATTTTTATTTTAGATTTTGACGATTTTTGTGGACCATTTTGCAAAAAAAGGAAGGTTATTTTTTCCCAAATCGTACCAAAATCTAATCAGCACCAGGGTGACGCACAAGTGACTTATCTACCGAATTTTGTGAAATTCGGTCCATTAGTTTTTCAACTAGACTGGATACAAGCTTTTGCGGGCTATTTCGCAAAAATAGGCGGGTTCTTTTATTCCGAATCATACCCAAAACTAATCAGCCCCAGATTCGCCCAAAAGTGACTTACCTACCAAATTTTATGAAATTCGGTTCATTAGTTTTTTAGTTAGAGTGGATGCAAAATCTGCACAGACAGACAGACACACACACAGACGTCACGCTAAAAATAGTTTTTTCGTATTCTAGAGGTCTCGAAACGTGTAGATCCGTCGAAAACTCGAGTTGCGATTTTTGGCATGATTACAATACTTTCCCTATATATTACCATGTATTGCAGGGAAAGTAAAAATCTGATGTGGGCAGCACATGACCTTCCCTGCAGACTTATTTATATCCACGTTCTCCTTATTTTAATTAAATTTAATTCACTTTTAATTCAATTTTCGTTCTTATTTGGTAACTGGACTCATTTTCAAAGGTAGTGTAGAGAAAAAACGAATAAACTAAAATATCTCGAGAACGGCTAGTCCTAGTGTAATGCGGTTGCTCTTATTCTTTTCTTCGTTAAAAATCACGTATTAAACAAGCATTTAATGGATATATTTGAGCATACGTAGCTTTTAGTTTAGATTTTGACAATTTTTGCGGGCCATTTTGCAAAAAAAGGCAGGTTATTTTTTTCCGAATCGTACTAAAATCTAATCAGCACCAGGGTGACCCATAAGTGACTCATCTACCGTCATTTTTACGGCATCTAGTCATTTTTACGGCAGCTATCGTGCTAACGGACAGACATACAGACAGACAAACAGAATGAACAAAGTCATAACACTTTTCAACTTTGTTGTAAAGCGTTAAAAATGAACTTCATTCAAATGACGGCATTGAAATATACATTGCCTGGTTTAAACATCTCTAAAATGCGATACATTCCCCGTTAATATTTTAAAAATTATCACGATACTACAATAATTTATTATATTGAAAACTTCATCGAAAACAAATGAACTTTATTCAAATGACGTCATCGAAATATAAATCGCCTCTATATAAAAGCAGCATTTCATTCATAATTTTTTTAAATTCCTTTCATTCATCACAATACTGTAATAGTTTATTTTATTTCAAAACTTAAAACCATGGAAGTACGAGTAATTTAACTCTATGCTTAAAACTTCATCGAAAAAATCGTCTTCTTTGTGTAAAATCAATGAATGTTTCATTCATATCAGTTATATTGCAGACTCTATGAGCTAAATAATTTTGCGTTAAAGAAATGCAGCTATTCTTATACAACTCATTCTACATATTTTGGTGTTCACATTTTCCATAAGTGAAAATTAGGCTTCGTTGTAGAAATAATCAAAGTTTGATGATCATTTAAACTCAAATATATTGTAATTGCATTGTTTCAGAACACTGATGCACAGAATTTAAGCAAAAATAAAGCGGTTTTACGACGGATACAACACTAAATATGAATTAAAAAGAACATTAAAAATCACGATTTTGATACAAGATGGATGTCATATTTTATTTTGAAGTGATGTCACGTGATCTCTCCATATAAAGGGTGTAATTATTATTTTAATTTTTATTTAAAAGACTACCGAAAATATTTTGCTGAAATTTTTTTCATATTACTTTCCCTGCAATACATGGTAATGTATAGGGAAAGTATTGGTATCATGCCGAAAATCGCAACTCCAGTTTTCGACGGATCTACACGTTTCGAGACCTCTAGAATACGAAAAAACTATTTTTAGTGTAACATAAAATTTGGTAGGTAAGTCACTTGTGGGCGAGTCTAGTGCTGATTAGTTTTGGGTACGATTCGGAATAAAAGAACCCGCCTTTTTTTGCGCAATGGCCCGCAAAAGCTTGTATCCACGCTAGCTAAAAAACTAATGGACCGAATTTCACAAAATTCGGTAGATAAGTCACTTGTAGAACACCCTGGTGCTGATTAGATTTTGGTATGATTCGAAAAAACATAACCTGCCATTTTTTGCAAAATGGCCAGCAAAAATCGACAAAATCTAAAATAAAAAACTACGTATGCTCAAATATATCCATTAAATGCTTGTTTAATACGTAATTTTTAACGAAAAAATGAATAAGACCAACCCCATTACACTAGGACTTGCCGTTCTCGAGATATTTTAGTTGTTTCGTATTTTCTCTACGCCACCTTTGAAAATTAGTCCAGTTATCAAATGAGAACGAAAATTGAATTAAATTTAATTAAAATAAATAGAACGTCAATATAAGTCTGCAGGGAAAGTCATGTGCTGCCCACATCAGATTTTTTTTTTATGGGATAATTTGAATATTTCCTAAAATTCTCGAAGCAATTTGTGAATTTTAATCTCGCTTAAAAAATGTTTGAAAAATTAGATCCCATAGGGTTCAATGTATTTTATTTTTTCAACCCGGGTTCAGTCCAAAACTAATTGGGTGATATTATTCATTTATATTTCCATAGGTCCCACAGATCGTCTGAACAAAATACTAAAACTTCAGTTTAATAAAGTCATTTTTACAGCAGTTATAGTGCTAACGGACAGACAGATAGACAGACAGAATGAACAAAGTCATAAACACTTTTCAACTATGTTGTAAAGTGCTAAAAAAGAAATACTCTCAGATTCCTGCTTAATTCTTTTAAGGCATCCCTCATACTGGGGATGGGGAACATTACCTACAGTGCAGAACCCAGACCTTGATTACAGGGCTATATTTCGAAAGTTTGGAAGGTGGTTGTAGAAAAACCTACTAAGAATTCTGGCACACTAAGGTAAAAATTAAATGTGAGCCATTCTTCTCAGTGCATTTTATAAATTAACTAGTAACAACATTTTGGTGTTCATTGGGAACATTTATAATATCCTGGTAATCGATGATGATCAAAGGTTGCGAACCTCTGCCCCAGCCTCTCACACCCTCTTCGTATACTATGTGAAAGAGAGAAATTTTTATGACAGCAATTTACGAGCTAATTTTGCTTCAAACTCCAAACACTTCTGTGGTCTGTAAAAAAAAAAGTATTTTTTTTCAAAAGAATAACATATGTCCATACACTAGTAAGTGAATACAAAATAAAGCATTCGATTATTTTCATATTGCAGTTCGAATATTTTTTTATGTGCGTTGTAAAAGAAAAAGACCTTTTCCTTTTCGGCTTCTAAAATGCGCACGCAGTTAGTTCCCAAAGAAAGAAGCCATTTCGGTTCGGATCAGCCTTCGCAGCCATTACATGCCAAGAATGGACGGAAACCACCTGAGCATCCCAAAACAAATAAAATACCAGACGCAGCTTGCATAATCCGCAAAACGCTTTGTGCGATCGGATTAATTTCGGAAAATGGGGTCAAGAGTGGGAGGGGATTGTTTTGCAACGATACAAAGGTCCGAGATGTTAAAACAGCTCGGACAAAAGTTTGTTGTACGTATAAATCCATGCCATTTAAATCGTCTTGAGTTTTATAATTTTTTAGAAAAAAAATATTGATATGCAAAATAGACAAAAAAATGATACAAAACTTTTAAACGATACGAATTTAAAGGAGATTCGAATAAACGTGCTATTGAATCAGACAGGAGAGTTACATTAAAATAATAAACTGACATGGACACCCATAGAACTTTTTCCTGAGGGGGAGGGGATAAACTTAAGGATAAAGCGTACAATATCAACCAGCTTGATGCCTGCATTTGTAATTTTGAATGTCCAGGAGGGGCAAGTGCCCCCCCCCCCCTCCCTAATGGGAGCCCATATAGACAAATGTTTGATTGCACCATGAAAAAATATCTGAGGAGCTAATCCCCATTTGAATTTTCCACGCATTCATATTTTATAGTTCTACTTGCAATTATTAGAATGAAAAAAAAAAAGGCGCATCTTTTTTCGGATTTCATACTCAAGTTATTATTTTCCTTTAAAAGGTTGGAAACTGTTTAGTAACGCGAATAAATTGTGTGTTTTATATGTTAACTATTTTAATACCATTAACATTCATTGCGCAATTCAAATTATCATTTACCCTATATACTATATAGTATTACCATCATTGTTTTCCTTAGGAAATAATATATAACATAGAAAATTTGTATGTATTTATGTATGCTTGGGAAATGTTCACCCACGTCTGGAGAAACTTGCAATGTGTTATACGGATGGCTCAAGTAATCAACTGGCCAGAAATTAAAAAAAAAACTCGAAAATTCTAGATAGAGGGTTGGGGGGGGGGGGGGGGGGTGCAATTTTATTTCTCATATCTGGCTCATATTGGAGATAAGCTAGAATGCTAAAAATTGCTACACATATAGTCCAATTACTGAAACTACTTATGAAAATTGAAAACACCTGAATTTTCTTATAGGATTGGATTGCAGACCCAGTAAGCCTATATTTTATTAACTATCATTCTCCTCAATTTTAGGCATTTCACTAATTTCATCATATCTCAGCTTCTAATTATGCTACAGCTTAGCTATAAAAACTAATCTTCTTAGCTTGAGCTACTCAAAGCAGTTTTCTACAGCAGTACTCGGATTGCATGTGCCATTCGCGCATATTTAGGGCATATAGACGCAGACGCGTGGACCACTGGGTAGAAGTCGAAGGCGTGTTTATGAATTTATTTAGAGACTAAGAGATTGTCAGCATATTTTCTTCAGTAATTGGCGCATGTGTTTGTTTGTCAAATGTCTATGATTTATAATTACCTGTATCTAATGAAACCATGCAAAGAAAGTGTATTTGCTGCCAGTACTAAGTGAACTCTTTGTCAGAACTTTTAACCTGACATGAATAGAAAGTCTCGAGATATTAAAAATGTTATTACTTTCCTTATATACAATAATGTATAAGGAAAGTATTGTGACGGGGTTGAAAATTCGAATTCGAGTTTTCAACGGGAGAGCACGTTTCAAGCATACCTAATCACGAATCGAACATTTTTGAAGTGATGTCTGTGAGACTGTGGAGACGATAATTGACGAACGAATGGACCGATTCGAACGAAATTTGGTACAAAAATTACAATTCGTAAACACTGGAAGCCTATTGTTTTTATACGCAATCGAATGTTCAGAACTCCCCTAAATTTTCGAGTGATATTTTGAAAAAATCGTCAAAAAATCAAAATCTTTAATAAAGTTACGGAAATAGAAATTTCTTATGCAATTTTTCATTAGAAAACGATTGACATAAATTTTAGAAAGCTAACATGAACAGTTCTCGAGATATTGTACTCGAGATATGTATACATTTTTCAAAAAAATTATCAAAAAGTTATATAAAATAAAATAAAAAATATTTCCTATTGAGAAAGATGTTCGCTTTTCATATGTAATACCATGCGATAAATTGGGTGACATCATTCTCGTGGATCTAGCTCGTTCCATTCATGAAAAAAGATACTTTGAGTAATACTTTTGTATTTGAACGCCAATAATCATTTATCTGCAGTAAGAATAATTTATTTCTTCGTTCATAACGCTTGGCGAGATTTTGGCGACGAATTTCGTGGAATGTCGTCAACTTGGCGACTTTTTTAAATTTTGGCTAAATTACCGAAAAACTCGCCAAATGGATAAAAATGACGCTATATCAATGGAAATGACGACTCATTGACGAAATTCAATATCTTGGAAAGAATGTAAATATCTACTGTAAAAATAATCTATTTTTTTTTTACTATAAAAGTAGTAAATTCATTGCATTATATAAGGAAAGTCATGTGCTGCCCACATCAGATTTTTTTCAAACGAAGCGCGATATCTCTCTAAGTAATCAAGTGAGTTATATGAAATATGGTATTTTTTTTGTCAGGGGGCGGAACCGCTATTCGCGAAATTATGCAATACGGGAAAGGATTACAAGAGCCTAAAGGAAAACTTTGGAATTTGAAAAATTCTAAGGGGCCAAAGTCAGTGTTTCGCAGGGAAATCTCAGTTCAACCATCGCCTATTGTAATTGGCACCAAGAACCCAGTTGCCATCCTCTTTCCCTACAAAATTTAGTAATGAAGTTCTGCAGCAAAAAATCAAACTTTTTATATGTATGGAAAAATCACACAAAAGTGGGGGAGTGGAACCTCTTAATTTTCTAAAATTTCGTAAATTGCATAATATTTTTTTCATCTAAAACACTCCTTTTAAACATCAGATCTAAAATATTACCCAATGAGCTTCTCATTTGACAAAACAAAATCATACTTTATTTTAATAGAAAAGTGTATCTCAAACTTACCCATACTGCACACAACTCCGAAAACAGTTCGATTCTAGATTTATCGCTAAAATCCCATCTTCCAAACTGACCCAGTTCCAAACAGTGCGGGTGCATCTATCACAGCTATTCAATTCAGACTACCAGCATATTACAGAAAGAAACTTTTACCCAAGAAAAACTAAAGCGAGAAAATGATAAACAATTTCTTCGGTCCGGTGATGATGGGAAAAATTCAGATCCATCTGCAATTAGGTAAATCGTGACCAATCATCGAATTGCAGATAAACAAGAAAGACATGAGAAGATACAAGATATCATTCTGAAGAGGGTATTTTTGTGTGTTATGATTTCGTTGCAAAACTTCACAAATTATAGTAATTTATAGACTTAATTTACTAATCAGAAAATAACCAATGATGTTTGAGATACTATGAATATAAAATGAATGTGACATAAAATGCAAAATATTTTAACTGTAAACCTGCTTGCTCTCAAGCTTAACGAATCTGTGAAAAAGAAATATGATGTGGGCTTTCCCTACATTATGTAATAATTTTACTTCACAGCTCAATGTTTTTGAATTGAATTAATACCACGAGGGGGGGGGGGGGGGGAGACGTCGCTTGTGGCAACTTATGAGTCCGAACAGAATAGCTTATTTATTTATACTTGCGTGAAAAATCTCCATTAAAATGCAATTGCTGTTTAATGAATATCCCATGAAATAAATGAGTATTGGCGAATTCTTCGTCAAAATACAAAACTATTCCAAAAAGTATCTTCTCTAGTGAATGGAATGAACTAGATCCACAACAATAATGTTAACAGATTAGTTGTATAATTTTGTTTTTAGAAAGTGAACATTGGATGAAATTTACTACTTTTTTAACGTTATGTAATTTTTGTGAAAAAATGTTTTTTCTTTTTTTTTGTGAAAAAATGTGTACTTTCGCGAGATATCGCATCCATGGATTCAGACATCACCGGAAAAAAAGTTAGATTCGAGTTCAGGGATTCTTAAAATGTGCTCTTCGGCCGAACATTCGAATTTGAAATTTTGACCCAGTCACAATACAATACTTCCCTATACATTATACCAAGTAGAGAAAGTAAAAATACGCAAACACATTAAAACCGTAAATATTGCATATAGAAATCCAAGTTAATTAACTTATTTAACGATCATAATTTTTCCATGTTATGCAATTGCCATAAAATTACACTTTATTTAATAAGATTTTGTGTCCTGATTTTATTTCAGGAATATTTTTAAAGACATTTGAAAATTTGGTTACGGGGGAGGGGAATGTCTGAATGTTGACCACGTTTAAAATCAATAAGGGTTCCAGTATTCAAAGTATCATAATAATAACAAATTTCATTCTACACTTTCACTTAGCTCTTGAGATATAGTGTCACAAGCACGCACACATATACCTACAAGAGCGAAGTTAGGATTTCCGGAGAGGGGGGGGGGGTTGCACCCTCCCCCCCTGAAATCCTATATTTTTGTCGCTTACTAAAAGTTTCGAAGATATTTCGAGAGAAAGTAAACAAAATGAAAAAATCGACGGTGGCTCCAGTGCAATGGAGCCGAAATTGTTTTGAGTGATTAATATTTTGTAAAATATAACTCCAATAAAGTTCAATAAATGTATTCAATTTTTTCAGACTCATTTGTTACAGACTTTCAAAGTGCTACAAATTACTCACTAACTGTTTATAGCTAGTTGACGCTTTTCACTTTCGTTCTAATATCAACTGGATACTCCAATCATAGACTCCACGTCAAAACATCAAATTATTTTAGTAACTTACTTTGAGGTATATAAATCAAACTTATACAATATATCCAAAGCTATTTTAGATTTAAGTTAATCTATAAACTAAATTTTCTAATGCATATTTTAATCGCTTACTATTTATATCTACCTTTTATAATTTGGAAGACATTTGGCGTGAAAGTAAGAAAAATCACTCGTTCGGATGGGTGGTTTTTAAAAAAATTTTGAAATTTTTTTTTTTTTGTTAAATATAAAAATTATGTTTATATATTCAGAATCTGACCCTATTTTTCGTAACGCTCCGATTTCGCAACATATACCTTAAGCATTCACGCCAAAATTAAAACTGTTTCTAATTTAACGAGAAAGATCAATCATGCATAAGCATTGATTATGAAACACTTTCCAACTTCAATGCAATTTTATTTAAACATCTCTAAAATCCGATACATTCATTCCTCGGTAATATTTTTAAAATAATCACAATACTACATTAATTTATTAAATTTGAAAACTTAAAACTTCATCGAAAAAAATGAACTTTATTCAAATGACGTCATTGAAATATAAGTCGGCTGGTTTAAACATCTCTAAAATGCGATACATTCAGCGGTAATATTTTTAAAATTATCACAATAATACAATAATTTATTACATTTGAAAACTTAAAGCTTCATAAAAAAAAATGAACTTTATTCAAATGACGTCATTGAAATATAAATTGCCTGGCTCTCTATATAAAAGCTGTAAATACTTCATTCATACACTTTTATTCCATTCCTTTCATTCATCACAATAGTACAGTAATTTATTTTATTTAAAAACTTAAAACCATGGAGGTAAACGTAATTTAACTCTATGCTTAAAATTTCATCGAAAAAGTCTGCTATAAAATCGTCTGTTCTCTATGTAAAATCAATAAATGTTTCATTCATATCAGCTATATTTAAGACACAAAGAGCTAAATAATTTTGTGTTAAAGAAATTCAGCAATTCTTATACAACTCATCCAACATCTTTATTTGTTTACATATCCCATAAGTGAAAATTAGGTTTCGTTGTAGAAATAATCAAAGTTGGATGATCACTTAAACTCAAATATATTGTAATTGCGTTATTTCAGAATGTAAATATGCACAGAAATTAAACAAAAATAAAGCTGTTTTAGGACACATACAACACTAAATATTAATTAAAAAGAACTTTAAAAATCACGATTTTGACAAGATGGATGCCATATTTTATTTTGAAGTGGGTCATGTGATCTCTTCATACAATATGAGTGTAATTATTACTTTAATTTTTATTTAAAAAACTACCGAATATATTTTGCTGAAATTTTTTTTCATATTTCTTATGGGATAATTTGAATATTTCCTAAAATTTTCGAAGCAATTTGTGAATTTTAATCTCACTTAAAAAATGTTTGAAAAATTAGATCCCATAGGGTTCAATGTATTTCATTTTTTCAACCCGGGTTCAGTACAAAACTAATTGGGTAATATTATTCATTTATATTCCCATACGTCCCACAGACCGTCTGAACAACATACTAAAATTTCATTTTGATAAAGTCATTTTTACGGCAGTTATAGTGCTAACGGACAGACAGATAGACAAACAGAATGAACAAAGTTATAAACACTTTTCAACTATGTTGTAAAGTGTTAACAAGAAAGATCAATCATGCTTAAAGCATTGATTATGAAACACTTTCCAACTTCAATGCAATTTTATTTAAACATGTCTAAAATGCAATACATTCCTCGGTAATATTATAAAACTTATCACAATACTATATTAATTTATTATATTTGAAAACTTAAACCTTCATCGAAAAAAATGAACTTTATTCAAATGATGGCATTGAAATATAAATTGCCTGGTTTAAACAACTCTAAAATGCGATACATTCCTCGGTAATAATTTTAGAATTATCATAATACTACGATAATTTATTATATTTGAAAACTTCATCGAAAACAACTGAAATTCATTCAAATGACGCCATAGAAAAAATAACACGCCTGGTTCTCTCTATAAAAGCAGTATTTCATTCATAAACAATTTCCCATTCATTTCATTCATCACAATACTATAATAATTTATTTTATTTAAAAATTAAGACCACGGAGCTACAAGTAATTAAACTCTATGCTTAAAACTTCATCGAAAAAAATCGTCCTTCTCTTTGTAAAATCAATGAATATTTCATTCATATCAGTTATGCAGACAGACTCCATGAGCTAAATAATTTTGTGTTGAAGAAATACAGCAATTCTAATACAACTCATTCTACATATTTTGCTGTTTACATTTTACATTGAAAAATAGGCTTCGTTGTAGAAATAATCAAATTTGGATGAGCATTTAAACTCAAATATATTTTAAATACGTTGTTTCAGTATGTAGATGCACAGAATTTAAGCAAAAATAGAGTGGTTTTAGGACGGATACAACACTCAACATGAATTAAAAAGAACTTTAAAAATCACGATTTTGAGACAAGATGGATGCCATATATCATTTTGAAGTGGGTCACGTGATCTTTTCATATCATGGTCACGTGATCGCTTCATATAAGAGGTGTAATTATTATTTTAATTTTTATTTAAAAAACTACTTAATATATTTCGCTGAATTTTTTTTATATACTTCATGGAACAATTTGAATATTACCTAAAATTTTCGAAGCAATTTGTGAATTTTAAATCCGCTTAAAAAATGTTTGAAAAATTAGGTCCCATAGGGTTCAATGTATTTCATTTTTCCAACCCGGGTTCAATCAAAAACTAATTGGGTGATATTATTCATTTATATTCCCATAGGTCCTACAGACCGTCTGAACAGCATTCTAAAATTTCGTTTTGATAAAACCATTTTTACGGTAGTTATCGTGCTGACAGACAGACAGACAGACAGAATGAACAAAGTCATAAACATTTTTCAACTTTGTTGTAAAGTGTTAAAAATGTGGTGGAACTTGAATTAAGCATATATTTAGTGTTAATGCATTTTCCTTCAGCAGAATCACTTTTGCGAAAACATTTCATATTTATATACATGTTAAAGAGCTTAATGATGAAAGGACAGTCTTTTAAAAAATACATTTGTTCTTTTCTCAGAATGAGTAGAATGTCACTTATATTGTATGTACCCTTCTGGTTACAGTCTATTTTTAACAAAGCATTACCCCCCTTTTCCTCCTCAAAATTAGAAACTAAATGGTCAAAGATTTCAATGCAATGTAAAAATACTTACTTTTTAGAAACCAGTGTGAGAAGAACAAATTATTAGCATCGGGGTAAGGGCTAAAAGGCATTTCAAAAATCGAAAAAAGAGGAAATATTTTCGGAAAGACACTAAAATTTTTTTCGACCCACATATCTAAACAAGCATCTCCTGAAAAACGTTTAATTCGCATTCAGGGATGCGGAAAATGTAAACATGTCGAAAACTCGAATCAGAATTTACGCTTCCATCACAATACATCTCTTATAGTACATTATGTATATAGAGAAAGTAACAAAAATGAAAATGTGTGCATGAAACACTTTAAAAACATGGCTAAGACATTTGAAATTTATTTCTACATTGTAAGAATCGAAATCACTGGTAAGAGTAACGATATTTTTTCTAAATAAAAACATAAATACGTGTTGAAGACCCAGACCGTCCGGCTCGTCATAAACATAAATACGTGTGTCTTTTTAACAAACTATAAGTGATATAAAGTTCGAAAAGCTCGTTAAACGTATTAAAATATGAATGAACAACTAAAATGGGAAAACAGCCAGACTGATGAAGCGTATCGAGTTAAGGATGGGCAAGATGGAGAATAATTTTCATTCTTTTCCCGAGATGAATCACGCCGAAACTTTGGGCTTGTCCAAGTTATGCTAATCAGATATGTCATTTCATACTCCTCTGAAGAAAGGATCATCACATAAAAGTAAGAATAAAAAATGCAAAGAAATTGGGATCTTGAAAATGACAAGAATCACAATTACGCACCTGACACAGATCCCCATTTTTTTGAATAGGTATACCCCTGAAATATACTTCATTTTGAAATATTACAAAAATAGGGTTTCAACCTAAAACAATAGGATGGGTCCAGCACATGACTTCCCTTACAGATTAACGAATTTTCATATTGAAGTAAAGCCAAATAAAATTAGAGCTGTGTTAAACTACTAGATTCAGTAGCGCAGCGAAGATGGAGTGTGTGTGTGTGTGTGTGTGTGTGTGGGGGGGGGGGGGGGGGGAAAGAAGCCTAATTTATGTATTAAAATACAGATTTTTTTATGTATTCTTATAATTTTGCGTATTTATCAACATTTTTAATCTTGTCTATTTAAGTAATTTGCCTCCACCCAGAGTTGAATCTTGGCTACTCTACTGCCTACATTCATTTAAAAATCAATAAACTTATTGTTTTATCAATTGAAATAAGTCTACGTGTGTACTAGCTATTTTCGTAATGTGGCTAGGGGTCACTAAATGTGACACACACTTAATAAAAGTTTTGAATATAAAAAACCGTTTCAAAAGCATAAAAATGGCGGACATATTACAATTCTGGTAATATGGCACATGTTCCGCATGTAAAACAATATACCATGTCTAATCATTAAATGTTGCCTTATTTTCAACGTTTACAGACATTTTAAGCTAAAAATTAATTAATTACAGAATTTCTCAGTAGTTTGATTTAAAAAATAGCCATCACACAATTTCAGTGTTTGAAGCGTAACTCGATTACCACAGTTACCACAATCAAAAACTATAAATTCACAGATAAAATATAATAAAAATCGTTTGTTGTAACAAGAAATTAAAATATCTTGACAAGAGCGGTTGATTGTACACCAAAAGAATTAAAAAAAGAGAGAGAGAGAGAGAGGTTATTTTTTACTGTGTATTAAATCAGCAAGAAAGATCAATCATGCATAAAGCATTGATTATGCAACACTTTCCAACTTCAATGCAATTTTATTTAAACATCTCTAAAATGCGATACATTCCTCGATAATATCTTTAAAATTATCACAATACTACATTAATTTATTATATTTGAAAACTTAAAACTTCATTCAAATGACGGCATTGAAATATAAATTGCCTGGTTTAAATATCTTTAAAATGCGACATCGAAAACAAATGAACTTCAATGACGTCATCGAAATATAAATCGGTTAGCTCTTTAAATAAAAGCAGCATTTCATTCATTAACATTTTTCCATTCATTTAATTCATCACAATACTATAATAATTTATTTTATTTAAAAACTTAAGACCATGGATCTACAAGTAATTAAACTCTATGGTTAAAACTTCATCGAAAAAATCAATGAATATTTAATTCATATCAGCTATATTGCAGACTCCATGAGCTAGATAATTTTGCGTTAAAGAAATGCAACAATTCTTACACAACTTATTCTACACTTTTGGTATTTACAGTCTCCATAAGTGAAAATTAGGCTTCGTTGTAGAAATAATCAAAGTTGGGTGATGATTTAAACTCAAATATATTGTAATTGCGTTGCTTCAATATGTAGACATAATTTAGGCAAAAATAAAGCGTTTTTAGGACGGATACAACACTAAATATGAATTAAAAAGAACTTTAAAAATCACGATTTTGACACAAGATGGATGCCATATTTTATTTTGAAGTGGGTCACGTGATCTCTTCATATAAAAGGTGTAATTATTATTTTAATTTTTATTTAAAAAATTACTGAATATATTTTGCTAAAATTTGTTTTTATATATTTTATGGGATAATTTGAATATTTCCTAAAACTTTCGAAGCAATTTGTGAATTTTAAATCAGCTTAAAAAATGTTTGGAAAATTAGGTCCCATAGGGTTCAATGTAATTCATTTTTCTAACCCGGGTTCAATCAAAAACTAATTGGGTGATATTATTCATTTATATTCCCACAGGTCTCACAGACCGTCTGAACAACATACTAAAATTTCATTTTGATAAAGTCATTTTTACGGCAGTTATCGTGCTAACGGAAAGACAGGCAGACGGATAGAATGAACAAAGTCATAAACACTTTCAACTATGTTGTAAAGTGTTAAAAACATTGGATCATAATCTATCATAAAACTCTATTTTATACCATGTACATAAGCTGATAAAACAATGTTAATAGTCATGCAGCAGCAATTTATCCATGGTAGAGATAGAGGTCTGTCTGCACGGGCCGAAATTTCTGCCTTTTACACAGGCCGACTCGACAGAATCAGGGCTTAAACTCAACCCGAGCCCGAAGAAATTTACAGATGTAGAACGCGAGCTCGGCCCGAAGCGAAGGCTATTGAGCCTCGGCCCGGTCTGGCTCGAAATGAGTTGTATTCAAATGCATTGAAAACCTGAATTTGTGAAGTTTTTGATAAAAGTTGTTTAATTAAGATAAAAAAAAAATCGTCTAAACATTTATCTTTACACAATAATTCCATGTATTCTATCAAAATCCATTTGAAAAATTTTCAAAATTAAATATGTTCGGCCCGGCTCGACCTGACATTTTTAGAAACTAGCCAGAGTTCGGCACGGCCCCAAACAGTGTTTAAAAAAAATTCAATCCCGGCCCATCTTACTCTTACGGGTAGGACCATCGAGGTGAGATTATATCTCTGGTCGAAGGGTAGGACAGGGTCCGTACAGACCACTAGGTAGAGGTACAGTGTCTAGAAGGAAGTTCTAGACACTGTAGTTGAGGCAATCTTCTGAAACTGACTTGCAATGGCCAGAAATTCATCTCCCCTTTTAATGAAACCTTGTCTTTTTCGTAAAGGAAGAAAGAGCGGAACAATTTCGGAGTTAAATGATTCCGTGTTCAGTCAAATTAAGAAGACTCGAAATAAAATAACGAAACCCTATGAAAATGTCTAACACACAAAACACAGCATAAGATTCCAAACAAATCCAGTCATTCATGAAGAATCGTCCACCTGTGTCAGATAAATCTTTCGGTAGGGCAAACTTCCTCATTGGGAAGCGATCTTAGATGTATACGAGTTGTTATCGCGAGAATATATACAAACAAGGTTTCAACAAGTCATTCACTCAGGTTAGGAAAGTCTAAAAAACAAAATTACAATTATCCAATTCTTTTAATACAAAACATCTTCTACAAGAGTAAAAATTTTTCCGCAGCAGTGAATGGAATTGTTTGCTGTTCGAGGCATTTTCATCTACACAGAATCCTGTATGATTTGAATACAGAGGGTTTGTAGTCGTTTTGTGTACACAAGTAGTGACGTAACAGACCAAAACCACCTCAACTCGAGTTGAGGTGGTAGTGAACAGACTAGCCTTGGGCCTTCTGCAAGACTTCATTTTAACCCCTCCCCCCATTTAATTTTCTCTGCATACTATACATGGAAACTATTGAAATGAAGTTAAAAGCCCAACTTTCGGATTTGGATGGATGACACATTTTGAGCATCCCTGAATGCGAATCATTTTTCAATTACACTGTGGAATATTTGCAAGCATGTTGCTGAAAGTTTCAGGGGAATCAGCTGTGCATGCATATATATTTTAATTTAATAGATTATTCATTATGCAGATATGTTGATGATCTGATTTGCTTAGTATATACTGAAAATTATGTCATAGATATAGATTTCTATCCAGACAATTTGGAATTAATTCCTAATGAAGCTACTATTAGTAATAATATTAATTTTTAACACTTTACAACAGAGTTGAAAGTGTTTATGACTTTGTTCATTCTGTCTGTCTGTCTGTCCGTTAGCACGATAACTGCCGTAAAAATGGCTTTATCAAAATGAAATTTTAGTATGTTTTTCAGACGGTCTGTGGGACCTATGGGAATATAAATGAATAATATCACCCAATTAGTTTTCTATTGAACCCGGGTTGAAAAAATGAAATACATTGAACCCTATGGGACCTAATGTTTCAAGCATTTTTTAAGCGAATTTAAAATTCACAAATTGCTTCGAAAATTTCAGTATCCTTCTGAAAGAAAAAAGAGACATATTATATAATAAATATCTTTCCAAGAGTTTAATTATTTTATATATGAGAAAGGTTTCACATTTTAAAATAAATATGGTAGATAACAATTTTTTAATTTTTTAAATAACATAAATTATTATAGTATTGTGATGAATGAAATGAATGGGAAAATGTTTATGAATGAAATGCTGCTTTTATATAGAGGCGATTTATATTTCGATGACGTCATTTGAATAAAGTTCATTTGTTTTCGATGAAGTTTTCAAATATAATAAATTATTGTAGTGTTATGATAATTTTAAAAATATTACCGAGGAATGTATCGCATTTTAGAGATGTTTAAACCAGGCAATTTATATCTCAATGCCGTCATTTGAATGAAGTTCATCTTCTTCGATGAAGTTTTCAAATATAATAAATTAATGTAGTATTGTGATAATTTTAAAAATATTACCGAGGAATGTATCGCATTTTAGAGATGTTTGTATAAAATTGCATTGAAGTTGGAAAGTGTTTCATAATCAATGCTTTATGCATGATTGATCTTTCTTGTTTGGATTTAAATCTTATTATTGAACCTTCTAATAGAATCGTAACTAATTTATATGATAAAAAATACTATTTTAATTTTAACATTAATAAAATCTTACCATTTAATTCCTGCAACTCGATTCTATTGTTTAGAAATATTATACTTAATCAGCTTTTTAGAATTTATAGATTATCTGATAAAAAATTCCATGCTATACATATTAATAATCTAAAAATTACCAGCAATTTATATAAATATCCCTCTTATTTTGTAAATGGCATAGTTAAAATATTTAGATTAGCTGGATTTTTATAATTCTATTCATAGTTTTTTATATTAGCCTGATATCTCCATTTTCTTGTTTTGATATTATTTTTACATCCACTTAAACATTAGCCTTTCTTTTATTAGCACCTCCTTTTGGTAGCTCTGATTGTATATTATCACTTTTTCTTGCCTTTTCGCATTACTGTTATTTATTTCTTAGGAATGGCAACAGTATCATTGGTTGAACAGACTAAGCTTGGTCCCTTCTGCAAGACTTCATTTTAACCCCTCAATCCATTTAATTTTTTCTGCATACTATACATGGAAACTATTGAAATGAAGTTAAAAGTCCAACTTTCGGATTTGGATGGATGACACATTTTAAGCATACCTGAATGCGAATCCTTTTTCAATTACACTGTGGAACATTTGCAAGCATGTTGCTGATCAGGGGAATCAGCTGTGTATGTATATATATTTTAATTCAATAGATTATTCATTATACAGATATGTTGATGATCTGATTTGCTTAGTATATACTGAAAATTATGTCATAGTTATAGATTTCTATCCAGACAATTTGGAATTAATTCCTAATGAAGCTACTATTAGTAATAATATTAATTTTTTGGATTTAAATCTTATTATTGAACCTTCTAATAGAATCGTTACTAATTTATATGAAAAAAAAAATACTATTTTAATTTTAACATTAATAAAATCTTACCATTTAATTCCTGCAACTCGATTTTATTGGTTAGAAATATTATACTTAATCAGCTTTTTAGAATTTATAGATTACCTGATAAAAAATTTCATGCTATACATATAAATAATCTAAAAATCACCAGCAATTTATATAAATATCCCTCTTATTTTGTAAATGATATAGTTAAAAAATTTAGATTAGCTGGATTTTCATAATTCTATTCATAGTTTTTTTATATTAGCCTGATATCTTCATTTTCTTGTTTTAATATTATTTTTACATCCACTTAAACATTAGCCCTTCTTTTATTAGCACCTCCTTTTGGTAGCTCTGATTGTATATTATCACTTTTTCTTGCCTTTTCGCATTACTGTTATTTATTTCTTAGGAATGGTAACAGTATATCATTTCTTTTTCCTTTGCGAATGGCAACACTGATCTCTTCATTCTGAGTTCCCTGGTTCAACAAGTTTGTGCATTTGTTGTGGCATTTTCCAGGTATTCTTGTTTCCATTTATTTTTTCTTCTTTATGTATGTCGTCCAAGTAGAAATAATTTATAGATTTAATCTATCTATTTCTTCAGAAACATACATTTTTTGCATTTGCTTCAACAAAATACTTGGACCAGAAGAAGAGTTTTGGAGAAGGGATAAATCCATGATTTAGGCTTAGCCCTTGTCCACGTGTATAATATTAATGCTTGGATTTCATTTGTTTTTCTTTTATCGTTTCCATACCATTGCTTTTTGAAGATTTTTTTAACTTGATAATTCGAATTTTTTATTTATTTTTTTCCATTTGATTTATACTTTTATTTTGTAAGCTTGTGAGAAAGTTAGGTTTTTCGAGTTACAGCTTCTCACTTTTCTTTCATTGGACTTCCAAACTATTATTATATATATATATATATATATATATATATATATATATATATATATATAATATAAAAATTTGAATATCCAATGAAAGAATATAGATATACACACAAATAACGCTTCGGTAGAAGATAATTATCTGAACATATCAGAAATAAAGCTGGAATTTTCATGTACGCCTGCAACTGCGGCTTTTTTTTTATAGTTTGCCAAAATTATCAACAAAGCAGCTGGAAAAAATGAGCAACTGTTGCAGAATGATTTACAGTGTACTGGGGGCTAAGCTGGCCAACCCTCGATGTCAGTGTGCAGGTATCAATATTTCAAAACCAATAAACGCATGTTATTTTGTTCGGAATATTTCATGTCTAAATGCATTTGTTTGATTAGTTTTTCTAAACATTTAAATAATTTTATACAAGCATTTATGATATATATCACAATCTTACTTTTCTTTAATATTCCATTTTTCAAGTACGAAATACGAGTATAAATAAACAAGCTCTTTATGAAACATCATCTTTCAACTGAATCAGGATGATTTTATTTCTAAAAGAACACAAGAGATAGGCAAACGTTTTACAATTTAACCAAAGTATTTTATTTTCACACGATCTGTGTAACACTAGTTTCTATCAATTCATATTTAATCGAATCACTATGAAGCAGTTTCCATGGCCCTACCACCATGCACCTACAAATTGTAGTTTAAATTATGTGGTAGTCATAAGCCAGCTGGCTAGTAACTTTTAAATTTAGCTTGTAAATTATAGTCATCCATCTAGTAACTGACCTAAGTTCATCAAACTAACTAGAGTAATGAAAAGAGCGAAAAAAAAGCTAAATTAAATCTCTGTTGCTAATCAGCAAATTAATCTTTCTACAAAGAAGGGAAACACAGAAATATAAAATCACATGTCAGATTTTACATAAATGAATCCAGAGAGTTAAGAATCCTTTTGCCTCAATCGCTTAATTTTTCACGATTCATCTTAAAAATCATGCCGAATTGATAAAATGATACTAAATTAATGAAAATGACACACAATTGATGGAAATTCAATATTTTGCAAAATTAAGTTCAATTTCCTTGTTAACCCCCGTCGCTTTGTCGGAATTAAATAGTAGGTTTTGTAAATTTGTTTACAAACAGGACCAGGATATCTTTTCCTTCAGAATACAGGCAGAATTTCCTTCTGCCTGTAAAAATAATTTTGTATAGCGAGAACAGATATTCTTATACATCTTTAAAGTATCTTATACACCTTTAAGAGCGTGATCTCTTGAAACAATGACACGTTTCCCATGAAGTCTGGTTGCTTATTTTTTAATTTCAGCGAGATGAAGTTAGAAATTTCAATGTGTGTTGCTGTTTTCCCTCAATATAAAAATTTGTCAATCTGTAGTGAAAACCATGTATTGGACACATATTTCAAGCTCTATTTCGTGGGTCCCCCAGTATTGCAGGTTCTGCAGGCTCGAGTTTTACGCCGCTTTGGGGCGCGGGGGAGACGGATATAACTCCACAGACCTTTTGAACTTAGAAAGACCTATTTTATTGCTCGAGAGAGGGAGGGGGCTCCGATATTTTAGGGGGGGGGGGAAGACATGGAAAATTTGCAAGCGGGGAATATTAAATATGAAGAGGCGTGATAAAAGTTTGCACGGGGCACACAATTTGCATGACCAGCGATACTAAACAGGGGGGGGGGGGGGGCATGCAACAACGAATCTTGGGTATAATGCAAAAAATAAAGGGGGGGGGGACTGATGTGAGAGGCACGAAAGTATTTGAAAATTTTTCACTTTTTTTTTTAAGATTTTATTCGCTCAAGCAAAATTACGCGCAAAAATAAATAAAATGCAGTAGTGAAAATTATCAATAATTGGATATCTCGAAAAGACTTGTTTTATAGAGTTTATTTACAGGAACAATGTTATCAAAATATGTAATCGGCTGTTACTCAGCTTTGTGTCAGGCAGACTAGAAATAGAGACGAAAGTAAAAAACATAGTTTACATTATGGGGTAGCCACTAAGCAGCT
Source organism: Amaurobius ferox (assembly GCA_951213105.1). Classification (NCBI taxonomy): domain Eukaryota; kingdom Metazoa; phylum Arthropoda; class Arachnida; order Araneae; family Amaurobiidae; genus Amaurobius; species Amaurobius ferox. The sequence goes on along the minus strand of OX578139.1, from coordinate 80,744,729 downwards.
GACTAACAACGTCCATACTCCGCAATTGAATTCAAAGCTGAGATAATGTTTACACGCTCAAACAATTTTCACATGTTTGTGCAAACAAATCGTACGCATTGATGAATGCCTTCCCCTCATCTGATCATTCTGAAAATCAAAAGAAGTATCTTATGTTTGCAGATTAAAATAAATATAATCATTTCATCTGAAATGAATGATAGATTTTGTTTGACATATATTGTTACTACAGGCAAACATCAATAAAAAATGATTGATTTACGTTTGGGGATACTTTAAAACGTATAACTATCAAAATCAGGCGTCTGACCCCCCCCCCCCCTCACCCCATCCCCATCACAATACTTTCCCTTTACATACACTAAATATTCTGGGAAAAATAGAAAATATATTTTTATCTTTCCATAATAATTTGTGGAAGACCCAGGCCACCCGACTCACCCTAGGGTAAGGCTCCCATATAGTATATATAGGAGCTTTATCCTAGGGTATTAGAAGCACAATAATTTGTGATATTGTTTTAAAATAACACAGCAATGGACCACGATTGAAATGGTAAAAAGAAAACTGATGGTAGCCCTGATAGACTCAAACTCTGTTTTCATTCTTTTCTTCATAATGTATATTTAATAGGGTTTAATTGCGCAAAGCTACACACGGAGTGGACACGTATTTTTAGTTACATCGAATTTGCAATTAAAATTAAATTTCGTTCTTATTTGGTGATCTGGCCCATAAAATGGCGGCGTGGAAAAATTCCAAACAAAAATATCTCGAGAATGGTTTATCCAAAAGAAGCGGGGTTTGCTTTATTTGTTTAATATAGCAAGCACATTTAGTTTTTCGTTTCAGATTTTCTGAAATGAAAAATTCGATTTATCTGAAATGAAAAATTCGATTTATCTTAAATGAAAAATTCGATTTTTGCAGACCATTTCAGAATAAAAGGCCGGTTTCATTTTTCCCAATCGTATCAAAATCTAATCAACACCAGGGGAATGTATCAAGTGAGCTAAATATCACGTATCATGAAATTTGTTAAAACGATTTTGAGCAAGTGAATATATACATTGCACAGATTGACACACTCACAAACGTTAGGCTAGAAATAGTTTTATTTTTCATTCTCTAGCTTGCTCAAATCATGTAAATTCTTAAAATACTCGAATTTTGCAAATGTCCTTACTATTCGAATACTTTCCCTATACATTATCATAAATCGTAGGGAAAGCAAAATAAAATAAGTCAGGCAACCATTGGTTACTAAATTAAAAAATCATAACTTAAAACTATGAGAAAGGAAAAGAACTTGAGTTTTATTAGGAGGCATATTAAATGTCTTGCAAGTCTGTGTCACTTATTAAAATTTAACAGCAAGTCAACGGATGCTTCAGCAAAATCCGTTGCAAAGTCTTATGAGGCTGAACATATTTCTAAGGCAAACATACTTGACCTAGCAAAATCGAAAGACGGAGAAGTGGGATAAATAAAAGAAAAGGTCAAGATGTACAACCCTCCAGATATAATCGAATTAAATGGTCGAAAGACCGAGCCAACTTTCTTCATGTGACTTGTTCACATTACGTTATTAGAGACAGTCTAAGAATTGAAGACAAGTTGAAAAATATCTAGTAGAGCGAGAGGCTCCACTATGCTTAAGTTCTCTTTTATCACAATCAATGTCATATCATAATACGTGTACATCCTTAAAAAATAAACACACGTATCCCTTTATAATCTTTCGATCAAAAAATTATTTAAAAAAAATTCTTCAAATGCGTGTTAAAATTATTTTAAGTTGGCATGGCAAAGCTCAATGACACGGATGAATTAATTGAGTGTTGATTTGTGCCAATATATACTATTATAATAACACCTTTTACAACCATAGCGTAGTTCAAACGTTCACGTTCTCACATAGACTATACTATTATCATTGGTACAGCTTAAATTATGATTCTAGAATGTAGCAGCCACTGGCTAGTAAATTCCATATTTTAGTAGCTAAACTTGACTCTTTAGCCACTGATTCAAACACAAGTTACTATAATTTTAATGCAACAACATAAGTTGTAAAAATATTTCTCAAAAAAAAAAAAAAAAAAAAATAAGTGAAAGAAAAAAAAGTGAAAGTGAAATAATATAAATAAAATAAGTGAAAGAAAATTAAATATTAAAATAAAATAAGTGAAAAAATATTAAATATTAAAATAATTTTAAATTACTTTTTAAGTTATAACATACAAAAGAAATATTTGGATAATAAGTTGGTTCTATTTCCGACTCATTTTACTGGTTTCTACAATTTTATTGATTGCACTTTAGTGTTGTACGGTCGATGGCAGAAAGTTACTAGCCACAGTGACTACTAAAACACAAAATATTACTAGCCAAATTTGAATGTAGCTGTTTTGAAGCTAGCTGGTTAGTGTTACAACAAAATTAAAGCTATAACCATTGGTCCTGGAATTATTGTTTCCCCGTAGAAAATAATACTGTGAAAATCTCTAATTTCTAATAATTTGAATTCTAATCATGCGAGTTACGAATAATCTATTTAGGTCTTATATTTTATATAACACATCTACACAAAAAATGCCATAGCGATAGGTGCATTCTTTCTTGAGTTATCGTGTCCACACCTCGCTCACAGACATACACACATGCAGAGGCTGAAAGTATTCAAATCTTTCTGAAAGTATTCGAAATGTTTTCCGATTTTAAAACGTGATCTTCAGTTAAAAATCTCGAATTTGAAAATTTGCTGGAAAACAATACTTTATGGAATAATAAGAGAAATCCTAAATTAAAAATGAAATAGCAATATTATAGAGTAAACGCTGATAGGTTGACCCTTAAACTGTCCCACCCCTTTGGTCAATTTAGATAGGTGGCACACGCATAAAAGTATATAGCAAAATATATATAACTACTGTATGTACTGCAATTAAAAACTACAGATATATTATGCATCCATTATTTAGTTTGCTTGAAAAGAAACATATTTACACACTTTGATAAGTCATTAAAAGTGTCTAACTAATGCATTTTCAAAGAAAGGTAAGAATTAAAACAAATATGAGTGGCTAAGAAAGTAGTCAACTTAAAGAGATCTGGGTTATACTTTAATTTTGCTCCGCTAAATTTAAGCTATTTGAAACGTTAATATTCAATTTAGAAAGGCTGTATATTTTTTGACCGTTCCTTGTAACTGATCTACACCCTTTGGGTGAGCTAGACGGCCTGAGTAATAAATAAATAAATTTAGAAAAGTGGTCAAATCGCAAAGCCATTGCTCTGTTATCGCCTTAACCGTTTTGGCCCCTTATCAAAAACTTACAAACCTCTTACAAATTTTGCAGGTAGATAACTTTTAAAGGTGGTCGACATAGCAGAGTTTGATTGTTCGGGTAGTTTGAGTATTTGCAATCGGACAGGCGACAGACATTTACATCTACGTAATGATGGGGCGAATACAGTAACAAACTCACAGATTCAGAATTCGTGATAATTTCAACTACGTTATGCATATATGTTTTTTATTCCAATAAGAAAATAATATTTTTACTTATATAACGTAGATATTGCTTTTGCGAACATATTCGAATTCTGGCCACGTCTAGGAACTGTACACATATACCCAGTAGCCTCCTTATTTCACTGCATCAATACACTATTAGTGCAAGATAACAACAATTATTAATGTAACTTGGTAAAGAGTAAAACTATGCCAAAATATTTGCATTTTCATGATTAAAGTCGGGTATAGCAAAATGGTAGCAAACTATAAAAAGAATGGCGAATTCATGGAACAATAGCCAAGAAAACCAGTTTCGTTTCCGTTGCACGCTTCTGGCGGTTACAGCGGAAGTATAAAAAGAATAAATTCAAACAGGTGATTCACTACAACGACTTCAATAGCACGCGCAACAACTTTACGGTTAAACCACATACATGATAAAGTACGTTCATGCATATGTGGGGTGGGGTCCAAAGAAAAAAAATAATAATGCTACTGAAAACTTATTAAAAATAAATTTAATGAATCTATGATAAAGGAATCTCTTATTAACATATATTGCCAAAATATTTCAATTAACAACATTCACCACACAACAAATTAATGTTTTGTAGACATTATTTATCATGTGTACCTGGGCCCCATTAAGAGTTAATATTCTATTTTGGAAATTAAACTCCTATCATCCAGTGTAAATTTAGAATTATAATCAGCAGTTAGAAGAAATCGATGTCACAATAAACGTTAGAAAAATACAGTATATACGCAACGAAAGTCCCTTTTATCAGATAAGAAAAGCACAGTCTACTAACCGAATGATATAGATTATATATTTCTTTCCTTCACAGTTATATAAGAATTTTTCAGTTAACACTGACCTGAAGGATCTCAAAACTACCTTAAAACTCTTATAGTCATCAATTTTCTTACCTGCATTCTATCAAGGAACTATGAATCATTTGCATTCAACTTATTATTTTATCCATTCAATCAACGAACTGGAATTTTAATTTCTAATTTTCTCAAAAATAGCCAATTTTTTTAAGGAATTCCATCGCTTATCTCGCAATTCCAAAATTTTCAAATTTTGGGGGGAAATATTGTTTTCAATAGTGATTTTATGGCTAGTCATTTTTCTTATAATACCATTGCTACATAAACTGATTTTCAAGAAAAAAAAAAAAGGGAGGTGTGTGTGTGTGTAGGGGGGGGGGGGGTTGAAAATGTCACCTTTTTGTGTTGATTTGATATAGAATGACGCTTACATATTTTGAATCACGAGCGACACCGGATATATCTGCTAGTATTATACATGAATCGGTAAAGTTAGAATATCACAAACAAAAGATTTACAAAGAAAACATAACATTTGAACATATTTTACATTTGATTTTCTTTGTAGCTTAGAATATTTATCCTTGACATTAGAATAGAAGCGGGGACGAGTAATGAAAAGTCGGACACTTCAAGGGCCGTCTTGGAATGTACCTCTACATACAATGGCCATTTTCAAATATTAGACTTGGTATGAGATAAATGCAGCTGCATTCTCACTATTGCTGCAAATCTTGATTGGAAGTTGACAATGCGAGTTCGTTTACCCGATCCAATCCTTCATCCATCCTTAAGCGGTGTTTCATGCTATGTCAGGATGTCATCACATTTATGAATATTAAATTTCAGTTTGTGGAAAGATTAATATAAAGGAATTTTGGCAAGCAGGTGTAACGATATTTAAATGTCAATGTTTTTATATAAGATTATGGACATTTATTTTTGACATGCTAGGAAAGTCAGCAAAACGACGATCGTAGAGCTCATTAATTACAATGCCAATTTTCACTTTCTAATACGTAGTATTAAGAAAGTATTGTTTACATGAAAATTTTCGATTTCGAGATTTTGATGCCAATATATGTTTAAAGGCCTCCTGAATACGTTTTGACTATTTTTGGAGTGATGTCCATCTATCTGTCTATTAGGAGTAATTTTTATTAAAAGAATTCAAAGCACAATTATGAAATTTCGATCGTTGATAATACTAACTATAACAACCTATTACGGGATCTGGCCTGCACCTAAAAATTTATATTTCTCTTAGGATCGCGTTTCCATTTCAAATAACAATAATATTTCATGGACCGGTTTCGCGCTTATTATGCGCTCGTTATCGACCTTTCAACTAATAATTGCAATAGCAAGGGGAGGAGTGCTATGTAAAAAATATTTTTTTTAAATTAAAAAAAAAATTAAAAACGTTAAAATTTTAAAGTTTTTGAATTTGAACTATAAATTCAAAAGCTTGATTTTCAAAATAAAGACATTTTTATGAGGAGAAAAGCATGCTATCTTTAATCTGTCTTCAATTTGTATATTTTGATATGCTGATAAAAAAAATTTGAAAATGTTTTAATGAGAAAACCTGCAGATATAGTAAAAGATAACATTATAGTTTCATAGTTCACCATGTATCAGATATCAAACTTCTTAGTTTTTATGTTAATTACGGGATCAGCAAAATATGTTATTTTATAAAAAAAAATTGTAAATTTTTTTTTTGCAAGTCAACAACAGCTTAGTGATATCAATATGTACATTTATTTGGCCTATCTGAATTAATATGAACAATTTTGTTATCATTAACACACACCCAGAGACGGGCATATTTCTAAAAGTGTTCGAAATAGGTTCAAGTGGTTTTAAAATGTGCTTATCCGTTAAAATCTCGAATTCGAAATTTTCAGCGAGGGAAAATACTTTCTATACAATAGTATGAGAAAGTAAAAATGAAACAAGTTAGCAAATAATAAAATAAATAAATAAATTTCAAATATATTTTTTGAGAAATTCAAAATATTTTTTGGGCGAAATATATAATTTGTTAACAGTAAGAATCGAACTTGAAAGCTTTGAATCGTAAAACGTCGATTTACTAGTTGTGCTATGAACACGACGTTAGAAATGTGTAGCATAATAATAAAAAAATGCAGCTAAATCATACCACCCAAATCTAAAAACCTTAGAAAAAAAAAATGGTTTGATAGATCCTTATAAATAATAATACTAAGCGATTGGTTTATTTTTGATTGGCTTATTTTTATATACTGGTAAGGTGTCATATCCCATTGATTTTTATATACTGGTAAGGTGTCATATCCGATTGGCCCACCGCCTTGCTTTAATAAAAAAAAAAATATTGCATGTGACGCGAGACATCCATGCTTTGACATACTGTTAAGTTTTCCGGTTCGGCTGATGAAAGGAAAAGCCTAATATGCAACAGCAAAAATAGCCTCATTTGTCAACTCTTCGCTAGAAATCAAACAGGAACCCATCTCAAATAAACAGAATAGATACGCAATGATCACAAATTCTTCAGGATATGTCGCAACAATGCGCAGCTTTTACAATTCGCGTCGCATAATTGAAGCGAGGCGAGTCAACTAGTATTTTAATTAAACTAAATTCATGTTTCGAATGTAAAACAAAAGCGTGCATTTTTAAATACAAATTTTTAATATTTTAAGAAATTAATAGATTTAAATATATGAATACTGATAGTAGTAAACTGGAAATTTAAATAAAATATATCTTGCACGTTAAAACTGAGGGAGAATTTAAAAAGAATTCAAGAATTTTGCAGCAAATATCATTTTTGAATTTGTCATATATCAGCATTAGATTGCAGCAAGTATTTAGAATTCACAAAATAGATGAATTAATGAGCTGCAGAGTTAAAATAAAATTTGCCAAAAATTTTTTGGCGAGTGGGTTGGCGAAAGAGAGAAATAAGCACGACGCATGTCGATCACGTACGATTAGGTCATTGTGTATCGCTAAAAATGATAATGTAATCAAAAACACGGAATATTGTTTAGGAAAATATGTTTTGGTGGCATCTATAAGAGTGGATATGCTGCAAAGTAGAAATTATTTTCATAAAGTGAGAATGTTACGATCCCGGACAATAGGTCGTTCATCTGGTCATTCAGTTAAATTAGCCTCTGTAGCTCGTTGCAATCGTTTTCACAAAAGCAAGAACGTACAATAACAGGGATAAAAAAAGATGAATAATTAATTATAACCTTTAGCCAGTAACGAACTTCCCAATAAGCATACTACGCCTGTGCCTAGTATGATATTTCATGTGAATTAAAATTTTGGAAATAACAGTACAATGCTTTAATTGAAAAGAGAAAATATACGAAATAAAATCTTTAGGGGCAGAAATTTAAATGCTTTAGGGGCAGAAAAATTCTCAAATACTTATCTTGTAAAATAATGAAATTAGATTTCCATAAAGTATGGTATGAATAAATGTTCATTTATCAAATGTTCAAAACTAAAAGCCCTATGCAGACTCTCGGTTAACCGAAAAGGGATTACCAGGTGTTGAAATACTTCATAAAGATTTTAAAATACAAAAACTGTTACTATGGAACGATTTGAGAATAGTGTAAACGAAGCGGTAGCCGAAATATTGAATAATTTACATAGGAAGAAAGAATTTGTAAATATTGATGAGAAAACTGCACGTTATTGAATAAATGCAGATGATGATTTAAAAAGTTTTAAGTGATGAAAATATTGTGAGACATATTACTACTGATGAACCTGAAGCTACAACGGATCAGAAAGAAGACACTTTCATACAAGAAGGGGGGAAAGCTGTATCGCTGCTTTAATTAAAGTCGGAAACCACTCAATTACTCGGAGCAACAGAAAAGAACTCTTGCTGAAAAGCTAATATTGCAAAATCTGCGTAGCACCATTCGTAGAAAAGTGAACCAAGGGAAATGGCGAAAGGTTTTGGTGTCATATTTTAAATAAATTGGTAAATACATAGATGGTTAATTGGGTTTTGTTTTAATTTTTTTTTTCGGAGATGATTCGTGATTTTTTTTAATCCGCATCAATTTTAACCCCTACCACACCGAGTAATGGAGATTCTAATGTAATGCTAAATTTTTCTGTCTCGGAAATATATATATATATATAAAAAATCTGTATACAATCACTCATTATTGTTTACTTTTCACCAATAACCTTTAAATATATAATAAAATGTTCTATCATTTTAGGTGAAAAACACCACCAATTTCTAGGGATATTGATCAGTGTTTGGGGGCGAATAATATATTAATAAAAATACGCTAGTATGTATGTATGTATGTATGTATGTATGTATGTATATATATATAAATAAGTAATAAAGATAATATAATTTAGAATATTTGAAGAGAATTTAATACAATTGTATTGCTAATTTTACTAGTTTATATACTTGGTATTTTATATTTAAACTTTTGAACACACACACACATAAGTAATAAAGGTGAATTAAAGTAGGATATTTGAAGAGAAATAGTAAAGCATCCATAACAGACAAAATTCAATTTCTAACCAGAAAAACTCAGGAGAATGCTAGTCATTAATATGAAAAACCAGGAAACAACTTTAATAATTTAAAACCAATATTGAAAAAAAGAAAAAAAAAATGGAGTGACGAACAAAGAATTTAAGGCGATGTAATTGTAAAATCGTCAGGGGATGACTACAACACATCAGCTTCAAATAGCACAATTTAATTAATAGCCTTGTTGCTGTGAACAAAAGGCTATTAGATACCCCAATATACTATAAATTAAAATATATAGTGAAAATTGAAAACTAAAAAGAACTGCACGTGTGTCGATGATCAACCACAAATATCAATTTAGCAAGACGTGCAAAGAAGGTGTTACCAATCATAAAGAGTAACATCCATGTTGCCAATCTTAAAAACTGTAAAAAGAAAATCCATTCTAAAGTATAAGAAGGGATAACCACCAGATCAGCTGCATTCAAAATACATCAAGTGCTACTTAATACATATAAAAATGATGATTATTATTAACGGTGTAAAATAATTAACAAAATTAATAAATAATGAATCGAAAATACAATCGAATGTTTTACTCGATTATAGAATTTAGACAAGGCCTACCACTCACACATTGCATCTATCTCCTGGCAAAATGCCCTGTTAGAAGATGCATGTATAACGATATGCGCAATAGCAGAAACATTAGCCATAAGCAGCAGTATGTTAATAAAAATTATAGGGAATTGAATAGAATTCCTATAATGATTTTACCATGATAAGATGAATTTAACAATGATGAGTTACCCTAAACTTTTTAACTATACTATTTACCAAATATGATGGTCAAAAATATGATTTACTAGATTGAATAAGGTTTTTTATATGTAATTGATGAAATTTTATATATATATATATATAAAGTTTGAAAATTCAATGATAGAATAGAGAGAAGTTGCAACTCAAAAAACCCCAACATTAAAAAATGCTTGATAAATAAATTGTAGCAAACAGAGAATTATCAAACAAGTGGAAAATAAAAATGTAAATCTCTGGTCATCAAGCTGAAGACAAACAAACATCAATAGAAAGGAATCGATAATATAAAATAAAATAAAATCCAAGCATTAAAGCTTTACACGTGGAAAAGCCCTAAGCCTAAACTAATGAATTGTTCATTTCGATAAAACTCTTCGTCAAGTTCAAGTATTTTATAAAAATGGACACAAAATGCATATTTCTAATATCAGTGATAGATTATATCTATAAACACTTATAACTTGGAGAACATGCATAAAGATTGAAAAACAATAGAAAACAAGAATACTTGAAAAAACACTGCATATGTCTGATCTATAGGAGCCTTTAATAAAGAGATTAATGTTGCCCATCGCAAAAAATAAAAAGTTGAGAACTGCTGTTGCCAATCATGAGAAATAAATAACAGTAATGCGAAAAGACGATTAACGGTGATATTCAACAGTAAGAACTATTTTTTATATTTTTTAAATTATCACAATAATTTATTATATTTGAAAACTTAAAACTTCATAGAAAAAAATGAATTTCGAATGACGACATTGAAATATAAAATGTCTGGTAGAAACATCTCTAAAATGCGATACATTCCTGGGTAATATTTTTTAAATTATCATAATATTATAATAATTTATTATATTTAAAAACTTCATCGAAAACAAATGAAATTTATTCAAATGACGTCATCGAAATATAACATGGCTAGCTCTCTCTATAAAAGCAGCATTTCATTCATAAACATTTTTCCATTCATTTCATTCATCACAATACTATAAAAATTTATTTTATTTAAAAACTTAAAACCATGGAGCTACAAGTAATTTAACTCTATGCTTAAAACTTCATCGAAAAAAAAAATCGTTTGCTTCTCTGCGTAAAATCAATGAATGTTTCATTCATATCAGCTGTATTGCAGACTCCATGAGTTGAATAATTTTGCGTTAAAGAAATGCAGCAATTCTTATACAACTCATTCTACATATTTTGGTATTTACATTTTCAATAGGTGAAAAGTAGATTTCGTTGTAGAAATAATCAAAGTTGGATGATCATTTAAACTTAACTATATTGTAATAGCGTTGTTTCAATATGTAGATGCACAGAATTTAAGCAAAAATAAAGCGGTTTTAGGACGGATACAACACTAAGTATGAATTGAAAAGAACTTTAAAAATCACGATTTTGAGACAAGATGGATGCCATATTTTATTTTGAAGTGGGTCACGTGATAGCTTCATTTAAAATGTGTAATTATTATTTTAATTTTTATTTAAAAAACTACTCTGAATATATTTTGCTGAATTTTTTTTTTATATATTTTGTGGGATAATTTGAATATTTCATAAAACTTTCGCAGCAATTTGTGAATTTTAAATCCGCTTAAAAAATGTTTGAAAAATTAGGTCCCACAGGGTTCAATGTATTTCATTTTTTCAACCCAGGTACAATCCAAAACAAATTGGGTGATATCATTCATTTATATTCCCATAGGTTCCACAAACCATCTGAACACTGAACAGCATACTAAAATTTCATTTTGATAAAGTCATTTTTACGGCAGCTATCGTGCTGATAGACAGACAGACAGAATGAACAAAGTCATAAACACTTTTCAACTTTGTTGTAAAGTGTTAAAAACACCAACAAGATGTTTGTTGGAATGATTTCAGTTGTGCAACATGCCCGTTTATCAGAAACACGAAAAATATATGAAATACACATATTTTAGACATAACCCCCCCCCCCCCCCCCCGAGGGTCCTATTAAAAAATTATCGATTATGGTCTTTCACACTCGAAGAGAATTCCTCTGCCTATATACATAAGCCCTTGTATAGGTATTAACAACTATCAGCCACAGGTGAAAGCTCGCATGAGGGAAACAGAGGGATGAAAAAAAATAATCTGTTCGGAGCAGCACGAAGCAATGCAGGCAGGGAACACCCTATTGACAGGTATGGCATGGAATGCAGCCGCCCTCCGGTGGTACCTGGTGCCTTTTCACCTCCACTTCCACTCCAAGGACAAAGGCATTGGCTCGCAACGAAACGAAAGTGTTTCCTCAGGAATGTTAATGAGAGAGAAGACAGAACCTGAGGGAAGTAGCCAATTGACTGCAGCGGAGGAGACACCGTGAAGATAACGGTTCGACGAAATCTCTCGATTCGTGATGGATTTTTCAACATTTCAACGTATTTCTGGAGATTGCTTCCGGTTAGCGAAATAGAGGGCAGATTCATGGGAGAATAAACAGGTTAGGATGACGAGAGAAGTTAGTTACTGTAAAAAATTTCAAGCTCGTCAACTGCAGTTTTTGATTTAAAATCGTTGAGCAATGTACCCGTAAATATTGCCGCCCCCCCCCCCACGATACTGATCTGACAATAAACCATTTAAATTAGAAATATTTACATTCCCTGAATGATCCAGTCATCTGAAACCATTTAGAACTTTTCTGAATGGTTTAGTCTCATCTGACGGCTACTAGTATCTACCATCGATCATCACTAAAGATAGATAGATCATCACTAAAAATTTCGGGTAACAATCGAAATTAGTAACAAAATCCACGGATTGGAAGGTGTTTACATCTCGGAGTCATGCTTTTACTGCAGCAACCAGCATCGATGGACCGGTTTCACGCTTTAAACCAGCGATTCTGGTTGTGTCGCGAGAAAAACGGCTAAAATACTTTTATTACAATGAGAAAATATAAAATGTAAAGTAGGTATTGAATATTTATAACAGCGTAATTTAATACACGATGAGTATTGACTGGTTTCTTGCGCTATGGTTCGGGAGAAGAGTCAATTCTCCAACTACAATTCACCTAACGGATCTTAATAGCAGCTAGGCCTACACTGGATCCCAATGGATTCTTCATAAAAATCCAATTGCCTCCTTCATAAGGTTCCTACATAGGATCTTTATGATCCTATGTAGGAACCTTATGATCCAATGCAGGTCCAGATAGTAGTAAATGATAAGTAGCCTTTAACCCACCAACTATATACTGATGTGCCGTAATATCCCATATCAAAAACACTGTGCAGCGGGTTAAAAAAGTTTAAGAATCACTAATTTAGACAAATTTATATTTTTGATGAAAAAGGAAAAAAATGGGGAAATTTACTGATACTCGCTCATTTGTTAAATATTACCGCGAGTGAGAGTTCTGGTCAAGTGCAAGTTGCAATTTGTTATATTTTTAAATTTATCGCTAAAATGTTTAATCGTTTCAGTACTGTGATTGCTTGGCTAGTGGTGAAAATATGAAATCCAACATGTACTGTTTACTTTAATATTTAACACTGAAATTTTATTTTCAATTTCTTATGTAATTTTAATTTTAGTTATTAGATTCCAAATAAAATTTTTTAAATTAAATAAATTCTATTCTTAAATTAAAATGCAGTTCTGTTGACATCTTTCCGATAAAAAAATATTGAAAGAAAATTTATTTGAACAAACTGTTACAATTCATAATTAATATATGAATGAAATGAATCATTGTTCCTGAATTTATTTACGCTTGTATTCTAAACATCTTACATTGTTATTTTAAAATTATGAAATGTTAAAAATATTCATAACTAAAGTCATAATTAAAGAAAATAATATCCATGTACGTATAACGTATTACTACATTGAAAAGTTTTAAAAATACTAACAATTGTGGCATATGGTATGTTTGTTTTGCTACCACTGCAGTTAAGAATGTTTGGTGCTGATGAGCTAGCTCTTAACAAGAAGGGCATTGCAATGTCCACTGATGAACAATAGCGAAGCGTTATAAAATAATTTTGGGAGACAGAAAACCGGGGTTCAAAATTTGCAAATTGTAATTTTCATGCTATATATTTTAGTAGGTTACAAATAAAATATATAGTAATATACATGATACAAGGCAAGGCAACAGTGTGTTAACTTTAGGCAGGCTTCACTGTATTATAAAAAAATAATTCGGGCCGGGCAGCGTCGGCGAATTACTTTAAAAAACGTTCGGGCTTGGGCCGGGCAAAAATTTTAAAATTAAGGGTGTTGGTTAGCTGGGGATATTCCCGTAATTCTCTTTTGTTAAATACTTTTCGAGGGACAGTCTCCCCGAAAAAGTTCGGCCTACGTTGTGCAACATTTATCAGCAACTGCTCGGTCTCCTCGGAATAAATAGCGGATATTCCCTTTTGCTTGTTTTCTGTTTAAAAATAAGGGGGTGTTAGGGGGCAATTTTAGCAAGAAGTTAACACTGCTGAAAATATTTTGATCTTGAAATACAAAAAGTGAAAAGTGATGAAATTATAAAATTGTACAATACAAGGAAATTTCTTAATCGTGTCAATGCAGCCACTTACATCACTGCGCTAGCTGAGTTCACCAACAACGAATAACCGTTGACTGCCCTGGAATCATGATTTCAAGTGTGGACCGCCAAAGCTCGTAAAATATACCGCCTTTTGGTATGCAAGCCATGAAAGTATTTTTCTTTTGCCATTGGTAACACGTAAATTGCGTCTGCATCAAAGCGCGCGTATCTAATATATGTTCATTCATTATTATTTTTTTTTATTTTTATTTTCAAATTTTATTTTAAGTTTAATCTCTGTAAAAAATTTACTACCTTTTCATTTTCATCTTCATTTAATTACCCATATCATGTTGTAACATTAATAAAAGTACTTTGATAAATTTGAAATTTAAAGTGTCAGAGGCGAGTGGGTATTTGCTGCTAAATATTTACGGGGCACAATAATATTTTATGCTCGAAAAATCTCTTGATGGCGGATTTTCCATCTTAATTGTTTCGTTGCTTGCTGTGGTTTAATATAAGCCAGAGCATATTTACAGATATTAAAACGAATGAAAATTAAATAAGATTTTCTTCCGAGAGTATCTCTATCACATTCAGAATTTCCTGTTTCCAAAGTGACTTGCTATGTTGTCAAGGCAACGAAAGATCAAAAAATTAGGTGACATAAAAGACAAGATAAGACAAGATAAGACAAAAGAAAAATGTTCAAACCAGAACATTTAGTTATCGGAAAACAAATAACGATAAAAACACAGATATTCAACAAGAAGTTTTTAACAATTTCTTAAATACCGTAAGGTATGCTTTGAGGATAAATATAGAATCAGTTGGTAAAATCCGAAGACGCATAAGTTATTTTTTTCTCTTCAAAGGGATGAAATTAACATTTTATTCTCTCGTACATATTGAGAAAGTTTATATATTTTCATGAAATTTTTTTGATATTCGAGGGAGGATTTCGATGAAAACCTCCCAACCACTTTAGAATGTCTGTCTGTCTACGTGCAAGTATAGCAGAAAAAACTTTCAATGCAATGTCTGTTATTTGAACCCAAAACTAAAGGCAGGTGCGAGGGTAAAATATAATTAAGGTGTGCACTGCACCCGCTAATATTAAATTTTTTTTTATCTTATAAATTTTCTATTAGAAATATACGACGTTTCTCAATTTTTGACATGCGACGGTTTTATCCATACCGTCATGTCAAAAACCCATGTGTCAAAAATATTAAAACATAATATCCAATGATCATAATAAAACACCTTGCAATAATTAAAGTTATGAACCAAACAAAGATAACTCATTAGAAAATAAACTAAGTTGGTTGTTTAGCAATTTTAATAGGATTTGAAAGCCAAATAATCAGAGTCGCCGGATTTTAGCCAGGCCAAAAAAAGCCGGCCGGCTTTTTTTGGTTTTAACCGCTTAAAAAAAGCCAGCTTTTATTAAGAAAAGGCGGTTTACAGCCAATTGACATTAAATTTCATTACTTTATCTTTGATGCACTCCTAAATGTTTATAAACTTCTATTAAATATTACCAAGTACACAAGATTTTACGACCACTATAAAAATACTATGAAGGTAATATGTCTAAAAGGAAAAATATATATACATTGAGGAGAATGCATTAAATTAGACACCAAGATGGTGTTTTGAAAGCCTCTGTTACATAATGCATAGCTATACATTACATATACTACACATTTTAAAGACTATAATTAATTAAACAGACAAATCACCACACATCAAAAAGGAAAAAAATCAATTTTACTTCAAAAAGGAAAAACATTTTTTTTACACACTACTATTTGCACACTGCTAACAAGAGAGAGCAATAAAAAAAGGTTAAAAATTGTTCTCAAATTAAAACTTGTTAAAATAAATTTTTGAAAAGCTTGATGCTATTCAAAAGAGTTCACGCATATGTTATTCCCAATACTGTTTTCAATAGTGATAAATAGTGTTTTTTATTAAATGACTTATGCATGATTTTAAATATTTATAAGTGAAAATAAGACTCTTACATATCAATAAAATCCTTAAAATTAGTTAACTAATAAGATATATCACTAAGCAACTGTTGTCCTAAAATAAAATATTTCATTATTTAAAGCAATAACATTTTTCATAAAATGTGTTCAGGCCAATGTAAACCAAGTAGTAAAGCAGTTGGTATGCCTTTTTAAAATTTAGCTGGCTTTTTTGCACTAGCAGGTATTCCAATATTAATGTTTTCATTATTGAGAAATAAAGTTATTTATTAAATTCTAACCCAATAAAATACCTTTAAAATTAGTTAAAGAACATTTAAAAATGTATAATTTAAAATTAAAATCCTTCACGCTTTTTTTTTTTTTTTAAAAAGCCAATTTTGGCCAAAAAGGCCGGTTAAAACCAATAAAAGCCACCGGCGTGGCTTTTATTAATTTTAGCCGGCTTTTTTGCAACCCTGTAAATAACCCTGTTTCATATTTCGTAATCCAGTGCCAGCGGAAACACAAGCCCTGTTGCATGGTGGAAAGGGATTTCAAAGTGTGAAGGTTTTCAGAAGAACAATCCAGCATATCTAAATTAGCAGAGCTATAAATAATGCATCTCAAGTTGCCAGTTCAGCTTCTATTGGGAAAATGTTTCCTAATTTTGAAATTGTTCATTCTAAATTATAGAATCGATTAGACATTGAGAAAAATTCAAAACCTGTAGTGCTCTACCGAATGCTACGTGGATGCACTGCAATAGAATACTAAAAACAAATTGTGTGGTCTTTATTGAATAAATTTTTTTTCCGCCAGCATTTTTTAATTTTTGATGATTTTTAGATTTTGAAAGTTAAAGCCAGGTTTAAACCATTGTCACACCGAAGATTATTTTTGATGCCAAGTCGTCAACCTTGCGATGTTTTAAATTACTTCGATTTTATCTTTATCAGTTAAAATTTATCATTACAAAAATTTAGCATTGTATACATTTATTGTTAAATGTTTCTGCAATTTTTGTTGCAATAATTATTCGGAAAGTCTAAATCTTTGAGATAAACCGCACCGCTTTAATCTCCCATTTCTAATCCTACAACAAGTTGTCGAGAGCGATGACAGCGGATTTTACTGCAAGAGTATTGCCGAAACTTACGGATTACTGGTTCGGATTAACGTAAGATGCACGTTACAATACAACTATTGGAATTTTCCTAGTGTCAACATCAGAATCGAAAAGAATAGCTTTGCTTTAGTACAGACGCATTTTTAGGATTCATCACCTTAGCTTTTGATCTTGGAAGTGCCATAACATTCAATGTAGGGGGGGGGGGGGGGGGTCGCAGAAAACTAATGTGCAAATTTATATGGTGTTCAAAAGTTAAACATAATCGCTATATGCGTGAATATTTCACAAACTAAAAGTCAGAATGGAACGAAATTTGGTATGCATCAGGAAATGCAAGCGCAACAGAAAAAAAATCTGTTGAGGGCAACACATGATTTTCCTTATATAATGCAATTAATTTACTACATTTACAGTAAAAAAATAGGTTTTTATTATAGTAGATTCTTATATTCTTATATCGATATATATAGATATATATAGATATTGAATTTTCCACAATTAGTCGTCATTTTCATTGATTTAGCGTCATTTTTATCCATTTGGCGAGATTTTCGTTAATTTGGCAACATTTCAAAAAGTCGCCAAATTGTCGACATTTCGCCAAATTTGTCGCCAAAATCTTGCCAATCGTTATGAACGGAGATATAAGTTATTCTTATAGCAGATAAATGACTATTGGCGTTCAAATACAAAAGTATTACTCAAAGTATCTTTTGCAATCAATTGTATCTTTTGCAATTTTTCTCAAAGTTTCTTTATCAATGCTAAAAACCCAAGCTGGTTAGCAGGGCCCGCTGGTATGTACTCAAAGTATCTTTTCTCATGAATGAAACGAGCTAGATTCACGAGAATGATGTCACCCAATTTATCGCATGATATTACATATGAAAAGTGAACATGTTTCTCAACACTTATTTTTTTAATTTATGGATTTTTTGATAAATTTATTTAAAAATAATATCTCGAGAACGGTTCATGCTAGCGTTCTAAAGTTTATGTCAATCGCTTTCTAAGGAAAAATTACACAAGAAATGTCTATTTGCGTAACTTTATTAAAAGTTTTGATTTTTTGATGATTTTTTCAAAATTTCACTCGAAAATTTAGGGGGGGTTCTGAACATTCGATTACGTTTAAAAACAATAGACTTCCAGTATTCACGGATTGTGATTTTTGTACCAAATTTCATTCAAATCGCTTCATTCGTTCGTGAGATATCGTCTCCACAGACTCACTGACACACACACACAGAGACAACACTTCAAAAATGTTTGATTCGTGATCAGGGATGCTTGAAACGTGCTCTTCCGTCGAAAACTCGAATTCGAATTTTCGACCCCGTCACAATACTTTCCTTATACATTATGTATATAAGGAAAGTAAAAAGATGCCAAACCGTGAATTTTGTTTTAGTAGAAAAAACAAATAATTCTGGTACATCAACATTATTAAGGGATGTGGTCATCTCGTGCGTATCTTTATAGATCAGCTGAGGAAGGATCAGAAAAACTCAGTTATTCGATAAACTTCAATGCAATCATTTCCATTCTCGAAATTTCCAAAAGTCACCAAGTTCGAAATATTTTGCTATATTTGTCACCAAGGTAAAGCGATCCGAACCGTTCCATTATAAATAACTAGAGCCTGGAAACACCATTTCTAAGCAGAGATAGGCTCGAAGTCGGAAAAGACAATTTCAGGTATTTGTAATAGTATCTACACATAAAATTTGAGCAACACGCGCATTCGTTATTGTGACAACAGTTTAAATACATAGATGCATTCTTCTAACAAAAGTTTTCGAAATATGTTCAATAAGCTCAATGCTTCACAAATCGTGCTTTTCGATTAAAATATCAATTCGAAAATTAATTTTCGGAACACAAATTCCACTTTTTCTAATAGTATGAGAATAGTAATTAAAATTGAAGAGTTGACAGTTATTTTTTGGCTTTATAATGATCATTTTACCACGACTAGTTGTTGGACATTAATGAAAAATTATTGGAGGAAAAAAAGGGGGGAGGGATTAATGTAAACACAAATACTTGTTACGGAAGTGTTTGCCACAGACTAATATATAATATAGTATTCTGTGGTGTCTGCATTCGTAAACCACAACCCTTAAAAGTGGGGATAAAGAAATGCGTGGCGGGTGAGTAAAATTAAATGGGGGATGGGGTGGGGAGTGGGGTAATTTGACACCTCTGCAGGATTCATGAAAAATTGCTAACATTTTATATTCTAACTTGAAAATTTAGTTTCTTTTTAACGATGTAAGTTCATTGGAGATCATATAGGAAAACTTGCTAACTTTCGAGCTTCAATACCCCCCCCCTCCTTCTTCCGAGACCCTACACTAATTAGACTTCTTGCTAAATTAACTGAATACAGATTGACGCAATGCTCTTGAATTTGTAAACTAACCGTTCAAAAATAAAATGGACAACGAATGACCATACACTTCAAACACTAGAGGTGCGTCCTTTCGATTTAACATTGTGTGTTGCGCTATTCTCTGATTTGAAGGCATTTTTCACCGCGTTCTTTAGAATTCGCAATTACACAATAGTCATCGTTAGGGATAAGACAAGTCTGCACGCAAAATGAACACTCGAGAATGTACAAAGAAATTGAAAGGATACTCAAAAGTGAAAGCTCTCCCAACAATCCTTCTTAGGTTAAACAGAGCGAATATAAGCTGCTGTATTTAAAAGTGGTGCTTCAGCGACAGCAGACGTCAGTAGAACAGACTGCGGATGTGCGATAGTATCAACATACCCCGAGCAACAAAAAAGCCAGATCACGAACGCGTTCAGGTGGATTGAGACGCGAGTCTTTGGGGATTTTTCATTTTTCAGTCATGTCTTAAGGTTTAGTCTTAATGTCCACTCGTTGGATGGTCGTATATAGATGGTTTTATATTTTTAATAAATGCTGCTTCTTTCTGAGTTTGGGGTTGAGTTGGAAACGGTGTAATTTTTTTTTTCTTTGCTTTTTTGTTTAGCAAAAGGGTTAAAAAAAAAAAAAAAGACATACTGCGCCAAACACATGATGAAACAAAACTGAGAAAACTAAACGGTGATAAAATTTTAAAGTGCTGTAACATACCTAATACTGTATTTTTTTTTAATTAGTTACTTTGCACGAAAACACTATAGTTCTTATGGGGATCTTCAAAAAGGTGTTCTTATTTCAAATTTACTCTGTTATAATACTGCTTACGGTGGGGTTCAGTCGGGTCTAATGATTTAAAATCTCTGCATTCTCCATCATTTGATACCGTATTTTACATTTATATCCTCAGCTACATCCATATTGTAAATGAGTGTGCATATACGGAGGATACAGATTACTATGTTTTGTTTTGTGTATATGTTGATTTAAGGTTAAATTATGAAATTTGTAGTAAGTGTGTACTAAAATAATAGGGGGGAAAAAAGTTCAATATAATTAAAAGTGAATGGCTATTTATCAATGCTGAATTGCTATTATCTTACCTTTTTACAATGAGATCGGACGTATTTAAGCACAATAAGAAAACTGTAAAAAAGAAAAAAAATGTCCAACCACATTGCATATCTTTAGAATAAGTATTAGAAATTAAAATTGGTCCGCTATTTCTGTTTCTAATTGTCTATGTTGCGTAAATGGGGCACCTAATTTTTGGGAAATTTTACATTCAGAATTGCATTCTGAACGGAGGATACACGAAAGGCTTGCGACACAGTTTCAAAACACAATTTTTGTTAAAATTGACTCACCCCCACCCCCTAATAATTTTAAGGTTAAACTGTACTGTAACCCCCTAATAATTTTAAGGTTAAACTGTACTGCAACTTTAAATAAATGATAATACACTATCATATTAAAAATATGTTTTTAATATTTAAGCAATTGTTAAGAATATAGCTGGGGAAAATAAGTTGACACATAACGGAGGTATACAAGTATATACCTCATTAAAAGCATACATAAATAAAAATAAATGCACTGTTCATAAATTAAATGTTTTCTTTACATAGTATTGTCAAATAAAATCTCAAAAAGTTAATTTTACTTACTCTATAAAAATAAATTACCACAAACTATGAAAGATACGTTTTTTGTAGAATGAACCTTTTAAGCGCAAACTCAGCCAAACCAAAGCTATAAAAGAGTAATTTCTTTGTAAAGCCTTGGCCAGAACTTTATACAAGAAAGGGGGGCTTAGCGACCTAAAAAATCCTGCGGAATAACAAGATCATTTCGAAAGATAACAAGAAAGATCAATCATGCTTAAAGCATTGATTATGAAACACTTTCCAACTTCAATGCAATTTTATTTAAACATGTCTAAAATGCAATACATTCCTCGATAATATTTTAAAACTTATCACAATACTACATTGATTTAATATATTTGAAAACTTAAACCTTCATTGAAAAAATTGAACTTCATTCAAATGACGGCATTGAAATATAAATTGCCTGGTTTAAATATCTCTAAAACGCAATACATTCCTCGGTAATAATTTTAGAATTATCATAATACTACGATAATTTATTATATTTGAAAACTTCATCGAAAACAACTGAAATTCATTCAAATGACGTCATAAAAAAATAACACGCCTGGCTCTCTCCATAAAAGCAACATTTCATTCATAAATAATTCTCCCATTCATGTCATTCATCACAATACTATAATAATTTATTTTATTTAAAAATTAAGACCATTGAGCTACAAGTAAGTATCTCTATGCGTAAAACTTCAGCGAAAAATATCGTCCTTCTCTTTCTAAAATCAATGAATATTTCATTCATATCAGCTAAGCAGACTCCATGGACTAATTTATTTTGTGTTAAAGAATTACAGCGATTCTAATACAACTCATTCTATATATTTTGCTGTTTACATTTTACATAGGTGAAAAATAGGCTTAATAGTAGAAATAATCATATTTGGATGAGCATTTAAACTGAAATATATTGTCATTGCGTTGTTTTAGTATGTAGATGCACAGAATTTAGGCAAAAATAAAGTAGTTTTAGGACGGATACAACACTCAATATGAATTAAAAAGAACTTTAAAAATCACGATTTTGACACAAGATGGATGCCATATATCATTTTGAAGTGGGTCATGTGATCGTTTCATATCATGGACACGTGATCGCTTCATATAAGAGGTGTTATTATTATTTTAATTTTTATTTAAAAAACTACTGAATATATTTCGCTGAATTTTTTTTTATATGTTTTATGGAACAATTTGAATATTGCCTGAAATTTTCGAAGCAATTTGTGAATTTTAAATCCGCTTAAAAAATGCTTGAAAAATTAGGTCCCATAGGGCTCAATGTATTCCATTTTTTCAACCCGGGTTCAATCCAAAACTAATTGGGTGATATTATTCATTTATATTCCCATAGGTCCTATAGACCGTCTGAACAACATACTAAAATTTCATTTTCATTAAGTCATTTTTACGGCAGTTATCGTGCTAACGGACAGACAGAATGAACAAAGTCATAAACACTTTTCAACTTTGTTGTAAAGTGTTAAAAAGGGCAAAATATCTGGTATTACGGTTCTAAAACATATTTATGAATTTGGAAATTTGGAATACACTCCCATTGCAGATAAGAGCATTCATGGATCGATTTCACGCTCGCCATCATTATATCGATTTCTGCAATAGCAGCAAGAAAACTTGCTATACGCCACAATTTTACAAACTTCAGTGTGAACTGACAAATTCAGTCCTACCACGAAGCCAGCTTCAAATTTGGGGTTGTGCCAATTAATCGGTTAAGCCATAGTTAGTATTTAATATTTTGGTCGAATAGTCGAGTTTCAATTAATTCGATTAAAATATTTAACCCCACAACTCCGTTGCATACTCACAGAACGAAAACAAATATTTGTGAAAATGTCCTACAGTTTGGAAAAGGTTACTCAACTTGAAAAGATAAAGTGATAAGCAAAATAAGCATAGAAAGCTGTGTTTCGATTCTGTGTGCAGTGATACTTTTGCTAAAAGTTCGGAAAATCCACATGCTCCTTTCAAATTGAACTTAAGAGAATATAAATAATTGACTGAGTTGGACATTAATCCCCTCACTTGGCGGAAACTGCATAATACGCAGTATCAGACCTTTGCTCAGCTGGTAAAACAAATTCAATATTTAACTGCTACTTCAACACCATTAGAGCAAGTATTCAGTAGAGCAAGATTTAGAATCACTAAATGTAAATCAAGTTTAGAACTAGAAAATGCAAACTTGCCTGCTTGTTTACGGGACCAATTAAAGGGAAATATAAATTTCTAAGAGTTGTAACATAATAATAATAATTATATATATATATATATATATATATATATATATATATATATATATATAAGTAGTAGAGGAAGGGGTGTTCACCGCCAGTGGCGGTATGTGCGGTATGCGGTATGGCCGCCATCTTGAATTCCGTAATCCTGGACGAGGGTGTAAAAGGGGGGTAAATGAAAAAAAGTGGGGGTAAAAATTTTGGAGAAACTTTTTGTCGGGTGGCAACGATGTCGTAGTCTTGTACGAGGGGTTGAGGGGGAAATAAATTTTTTGGAACGAGATTTTTCTAAGTATGGAAGAAACTTTTCTTGAGGTGGCAACGCCGTCGGTGGCGGTATGGACCATCAGTGCCCTCTAGCGGCGGAAAGTGGAACTATCCAGGATGGAACTTAGAAATATTTTTCTGTTTCGGTTGCCATAGCAACACCTGGGGGAAGAAACTTTTTGTTTTAGACATTTAGTTAAAACTTTTTTTAATTACACTTAAAATAAGTGCAACTGAAATAAAGTTTTTCTAAGTTTGAAAAACAAATATTAGTATCCGTTGGGATACTACAGATATATAGCTTTTTAAGGTATAATTACACACATACACACACACACACACGCACACACACACATACACACGGTAAAAATAGACAGGCCATTCATAATCACAAAGGGATTTTCTTGAATTATTTTACTAAAATCTATTATTTTTTAACATGTGATTCTATTTTATACCATAGTTTAACAGTAACCATGATATGACCTTGTCGTGTAGGGGGTGTCGTTGAAGTATCGATTTTATCACTTCTGCTGTGGATTTCGTGCTGTCAAGACGCGTTTCAAGTTGCTCTGCGAATATGTCGGTTTAAGTTGGTAAAGCTGGAGATGTTATATCTGTCATTATTCATCGGCCTACACCTAATGCAGCATTTTTGAGTCGGATTGAACATGTAAGTACTTGCTTTAATATGATTTTATTTTATTATTTTATTAAACTTAGTATTTTTATAGTATGTTACAGCTTCATTATTTTATTTAGTTAAGATTTTTATCAATTTAATGTAGTTTGTTGGGGTTTTAGTACCTAGATATATTATTCAGCTTGGTAATTTTATTATTTTAGCTGATTTCTGATGGGATTGATATAATGGATTCGCGATTACTTTATATAAATCTTGGGGTATGTATTAGATTGCTACATAGAATAATGTATGTTTATATTAACGTACAACATTTTTTATCTTGTATAGACATGTCTTGTCTGTTTTAGAATGTCGATGATCTGTATTATCTACACAACTTCACTATATATTTTTCGCCTCTTTAAAGGTTATTTACTTAGAAATTTTAAGGATTCCCCTTTAAAATATTTGTTGTATCCCCATTTCGCTGTTATCTGATGATGATGAAATCATCTCATACCGCCTTATTAGGTGTTTTTGACTCTTTAAATGTTCTTAAACATCTCATTTACCCAAAAAATTCAGAGTTCTATCCTTAAAAACTTACTTAAATTAACATTTAACTATTATGTGCCCGCGATGTGTATCACACATGCCGTCTGAATCTTCGTATTCGTCCGCTTTAAGTGTTGATATATTGCGCTTAGTTAGAAAAAATTTTAGGTGTTATTCTAAAAAGCCATCTTAGCTTTTCCCTATTTAATAACTATGTATTGGCTATGTGTATCGCATATGTCATCTTAGTAGGTATTTACGCTACTTTAAAAGTTTTTAAACATAACATTTACTTAAAAATCTAAAGTCCCATCCCCTAAATATTACTCTAATTCCTCATTTTAGCACTAGGTGTTAGTAATGATTACGCTCTATACTCTTCAGTACGTGTTTCTATTCCTTAAAAGTTAGTAGAAATCCCTATTTAGCTAAAAAATTCTCAAAGTCCCCTCTAAAATTTTACTGTATACCCTTTAGTATGTCTTTATATCCCTTTAAAAAGTAGTGGAAATCCCTATTTAGCTAGAAAATTCCCTTAGTTCCTTCTAAAAATTTGTTGTACACCCTTTAGTATACCTTTCTATCCCTCTAAAAATTAGCTGAAATCCCTATTTAACTAAAAAAATCCAAAGTTACATACTTATAAATTATTCTTAGTTCGCCATTTAACTGTTATATCGAGTATGTGTATTATACTAGTCCATTAAAAGTTTCTGGGTATCTACATTTACTTTGAAATTTGAAGTGCAGTCTTTAAACAATATTTAAGTTTTCTTTTCACTGTTATATATATCGGCGTTGTATTCATTCTAAGTCATCTCGCTGGGCGTTTTCGTTTCTTTAAAAACTAGTATAAATTGCGTTTTATGTGAAACTTCTAAAGTCTTTACTTTAAAAATTTATCTTAGTGAATAATTTCAGTGCTGGGTATCTTGGGTAAGTACACCCCCATTCCGCCTCATTAGATGTTTTCATCCCCTTTAAATGTTTCTTGATATCTCATTTAGTTCTAAAATCTAAAGTCCTATCTTTAAAAAATTTTCTAATATCCCCTTCCTAATGTTATGTGCTGCTTATGTGTATTATACATAAAACCCTCGGTAAGCGCTAGCACCCTCTAATATTTAGTAGATTCTTCACTTAATTGAAAAAAGTTAAAGTCACATCTTTAAAAGCTGCTCCGGTATCACTTTTCCACCACTGTGATCGGAGACATGTGTATCGCACATAGTTCATTAAAAATTTTCCAAACACCTACATTTACTTAAAAATTTGAAGTTCGGTCTCTAAACAATACTAAAGTTTTCCTTTCGCTGTCCTATTTAGTTGTGTGTATTATGGATATTACCTTATCATATGTTTATATCTCTTTAAATGCCTCTAAATACTCCATTTACTTAAGAATCCCATGTCTTCTCCTAAAAATACTATCTTAGATCTGCATTCCACCGGTGGGTGTTGGTTATATGTATTATATATATATATATACACACATAACCCCTTTCGCTATGCATTTCTCCCTTTGCAGTAGTTAGTATAAATCATGTTTAATTATAAATTCAAGTTCTACCCCTAAAAAATCTTTGTTAGTTTCCCATTTCGTGGTTATGTATCGGTTATAAGTATCGTGCGTGTTACCTTAGTAGGTGTTTCCAAGCCCTTTAAAAGCTATAAAGCATTGTATTTGGGTTGGATATTTAAATTTTGTATCGTAGAAATGTTCGTCTAGTTCGACATTTTGTAACTAGCTGCTGCTGATGGGATCGTCTTATACTCACTTTCTTCTAGTAAAATTAATATTAAAATTGTCAATATTGCATTTAGCTAAAAACTTCAAAGTCCTATACTTCAAAACTTAGCCCAGTTCCTCATTTTTTTTTACCATGTATCGTTCATTCACACGTTAAATAACCTCAAATACCTTATTTATCGAAAAAAATTTCAAAGTCTCGTCTTTAAAAACTATCTCACCATTTATTTCCATCGATTTGTGCTGAGCGCGTGTGTCATATGTATAACCATATTAGGCGTTTCTCCCTCTTAGAATAACGCACGTATTAAAACATGTTGGTTTAAAGAAATAACATACGTATACAGCTATTGGTATCTGCTATTATTTAAACTCCAAGACTTAATCGCCTAATTTAATTATCATCCTTTAATTAACTTGTGAGATTCATAACACTCAAGTATTTTGGACATAAGCACACTTTCACGATTATTGAAAATATTTATTTTTGGGAATATTTATTGAAAATATTTATTTTTAAAATTTTTTTAAATTCCAAGACCGGAATGGTTGGGGAAACACACCCCTCCTATACACCCAATTCACGCGATTCTGCTACTCTAAAAACACGCTTTTTTGGC
The DNA here is from genome assembly GCA_951213105.1 of Amaurobius ferox. Lineage (NCBI taxonomy): Eukaryota > Metazoa > Arthropoda > Arachnida > Araneae > Amaurobiidae > Amaurobius > Amaurobius ferox. The sequence goes on along the minus strand of OX578139.1, from coordinate 80,717,262 downwards.
CGCATTTTTGCAAAAACGCACATTTTTTTTTTAAAAATTGCAAAAGTGTGAAAACCTATGTTAATTCCCATAGAGAAATCCGACAGTTTGAAAAAAATCGGCCGATTCCGCGTTTTTCAAAAAACACATTTTTGGCCGCTTTTTTGCAAAAAACCACATTTTTTTTCTAAAAATTTCGCAAAAGTGTGAAAACCCATGTTAATTCCCATAGAGAAATCCAACAACTCCAAAACTTCAACTTGTTGAAAAAACGCACATTTTTGTTGTTTTTTTAACGTTTTTAAAACTTTTTGTGAAAAAAACGCTAAAAGCGGCACATTCTTAAAATTTATGTTCGATGCTCTTGGCATACCCCTAGACCCTACAAGATTCTCGCAGTTCACTTCGTAACCGCGATATAGCAGAGGGATAGTGTAGGGCCTTAGCATGCCTTCAGCATACTCCTTTGGTACACCCTTGGTACGCTTTGACATATCCCTTGACATGTCTTTGACATGCTCCTGGTATACAGGCATTCAATACTTAATCAATTAATTTAATTAACATCCTTTAATTAACTTGCGAGATTCATAACACTAATGAATGAAAGATTCTTTTTAAAACATGTTAAAATTTAATAAGAACTTCTTTAAAAGAGTCTCTCCCAGCTGAGAATACAATGATATTTAGTGGTGTATTTTTAATCTAACAACACAAACATTCTATGAGCCCGTAAAAACTATCCTCCACCACAGATGTTAACAATAGCAGCGAGAGCAGTTCTAAACAGTCGACCAAACCCAAGCCCAACGCGACATATAGCCTCAAGTTATATCCTGGTACAGAACCACGCTTATAACTCCGACAGCCATGAGATGTTTTAATGTAACTATCCACATTCACGCGAGGTGGGGAGGGGTAGATCTGTCATCGTGATTTAATGCACTCTGCGGTTTTTAAAACATGTTGGTTTAAAGAAACTCCTATGGTAGTATACACTTGTAAAAACATATGTATACAGCCATTGGTATCTGCTATTATTTAAACTCCAAGACTTTATCGCTTCCTTTCATTAACTTGTGAAATTCATAACACGCAAGTATTTTAGGCATAAGCAAACTTTCACGATTATTTAAAATATTTATTTTTGAGAATTTTAAACTCCAAGATCGAAATGATTGTAGAAACACACCCCTTAAACCCCCGAGGTTCTCAAGATTCCCATACACCCGATTCACGCGATTCTGCTACTTTAAAACACCAATTCACGCGATTCTGCTACTTTAAAACACCAATTCACGCGATTCTGCTACTTTAAAACACCAATTCACGCGATTCTGCTACTTTAAAACACAATTCACGCGATTCTGCTACTTTAAAAACGCGTTTTTGTTAGTTTTTTACAAGTAAAAAGTATGTTTTTGTGAAAAAACGTTAAAAAATAGCACAAGTGTGAAAACCTATGTTAATTTCCATAGAGAAAACGGCACAAGTGTGGTTTTTGAAAAGTAGAAAACTTACATTTGCGAAAAAATATAAGAAAAAAACTTGCATTTACGAAATTTTGTTAGTAAAAATCGCGTTTTTGTGAAAAAACGTTAAAAAATAGCACAAGTGTGAAAACCTATGTTAATTTCCATAGAGAAAACGGCACAAGTGTGGTTTTTGAAAAGTAAAAAACTTACATTTGCGAAAAAATATAAGAAAAAAATATCAACTATCAGAAAAAATCCCAATTTTAATTCCACTTTCCGCCGCTAGGGGGCGCTGATGGCTCCATACCGCCACTGGCGGTGAACCCCAAGCGTTGCCACCCCGAAAATAGTTTCTCCTATACTTAGAAAAAATCTGAAGTTTAACCCCCCATAGTTCCACTTTTCGCCGCTAGGGGGCGCTGATGGTTCCATACCGCCACCGACGGTGTTGCCACCTCGAAAAAAGTTTCTTCCCCCAGGTGTTGCTATGGCAACCGAAACAGAAAAATATTTCTAAGTTCCATCCTGGATAGTTCCACTTTCCGCCGCTAGAGGGCACTGATGGTCCATACCGCCACCGACGGCGTTGCCACCTCAAGAAAAGTTTCTTCCATACTTAGAAAAATATCGTTCCAAAAAATTTATTTCCCCCTCAACCCCTCGTACAAGACTACGACATCGTTGCCACCCGACAAAAAGTTTCTCCAAAATTTTTACCCCTACTTTTTTTCATTTACCCCCCTTTTACACCCTCGTCCAGGATTACGGAATTCAAGATGGCGGCCATACCGCACATACCGCCACTGGAGGTGAACACCCCTTCCTCTACTACTTATATAAAGCAATAAATTATACTTACAAGTCTCAGGGGTTCCCCAAGGTGGCTGTAGTAGCAGTATATTAGCTAATTTATACCTTTATTATTATGAAAAATCTTTTACTTTCACAGATTATAAAATTTACAGATATGTTGATGATCTGATTTGTTTGGTTTTTACAGACAACTGTGTCATAGATATAGATATCTATCCGGATAATTTGGAACTAATTCCTAATGAAGCCACTATTAGTAATAACATTAATTTTTTGGACTTAAATCTTATTATTGAACCTACTAATAGGATAGTTACTAATTCATGTGATAAAAAAGACTATTTTAACTTTAACATTAATAAATCATTACCTTTTAATTCCTGTAACTCGATTCAATTGTTTAGAAATATTATACTTAATCAGCTCTTTAGAATTTATAGATTATCTGATAAAAAATTTCATGTTATGCATATTAATAAACTTAAAATTGTACTAGCAAATTATATAAATATCCAGCTTATTTAGTACATAATATAGTTAAAAAGTTTGGATTGGTAGATTATACTTAAATTCTCTCCTTAGTATCTTATTTTAGCCTGACATCTACTTTCTCTTGAATAAGCATTACCATATATTTACATGTTCTTACTGTTGAATATCACCTTTTATCGTCTTTTCGCATTACTGTTATTTATTTCTCACGATTGGCAACAGTAGTTCTTAACTTTCTATTTTTTGAGATTGGCAACATTGGTCTCTTTATTCAAGGCTCCAATGGATCAGAAAGAAGTATGCAGTGTTTTTTCGGGTAATCTTGTTTCCTATTATTTTTAATCTTTATGCATGTTGTCCAGGTTATCAAAGTTTATAGATATAATCTATCACTGATATCAGAAACATGCATTTTGCGTTCATTTTTATGAAATACCTGGACTTGATAAAGAATTTTATCGAAATGAACATTTCATTATTAGGTCTAGGGCTTGTCCACGTGTAAAGCTTTCTTGCTTGGATTTTATTTGATATTATTTTATCGATTCCTTTCCATTGATGTTTTTCGATTGTCTTCAGATTGATGTCTAGAGGTTTGCATTTATATTTTTCACTTGATTGATGATTCTCTGTTTGATACTTTTATCAAGGGATTTTTTTTTAAATATGAATATTTTTTTTCACTTTAATAATGTTTATATATCCGAGTAATTTTTACAAAAATATATACATGTGTTTAATCAAAAAGCTTTAGATAATATTTTAAAGTGATTGACTAATTGGTTGGTTAATAGATTCAAATTTTTCGATTAGTTAAAATTTTTAAATGACGACAACGTATACTTTAAATTAAAAAAAAAAAGTTAGCTCAGGCTATAGAAAGCTGCAAAGTCCAAATTCATAATTACATAACCCACCTCTAGGAAACGTTTCCAAAATTCCAAACTTATTAGATTGCCACCTACAGGCGAGTTCTGCCATTATTACCATACTTGAAGTCTGTACAAAAACGTATATCAATGTAATTTGGGAGTTCTATATACGCTGGAAATTATCAAACTGTAAAATTGGTCTATAATTAAAAAAGTCGTTTCTTTTCACAAACTATTTATTTATGCAGCAGGTATCTGAATAAATACATAAGTTTATATTTATTTATATTTCAGAATTTTATAGAATTGCATCATTTACTTTAACTTTATGAATATTTATATTTATGTTACGTGCATCAATAAAATGAAACATCGCAAAATACCAATTTCTGAATTCCTTATTCTACTATAATTTTAGAATGTTTTTATATTATAAATATTCATAAAATTAAAGTAAATCATGCAATTCTATACTTGAGACAAAATTAACATGCTAAAGGGTACGTCGAGAAAAATGGTTGATAACGACAGCGGTAAATAATAAATATCTGGAATGAGAGTTTCCACTCGATTTTCTTGTATATACATTCTCAAATTATTTTTCATATTTCGTACTAAGTTATTATTTTTAAATACCTAGTAAAAATTCTTTAAAGTTACTTTTTTTCAAATTGGCAGCAGAGTAGTGACGCCGGTAAATGTATTTGATTTATTTATCTGGTCATAAAATACTTCCAAAAATGTCTTCCGCACCTTATCTGTGTGTTAATATAAACTATTTTGATATTATTAACACCTAAAGCGTAGTTTAAATAATCACACTTACGCCATCATTCTTTTCAACAGAAAATAATGCTATGAAAATCTTAAAAATCGAATAATACTAGTTCGCTTTACTTGCATTCCAATTAATCGAAACGTTAAAAGTGACCGTCATTAATCCCAAATGCGTACCATATTAATGATTATAATAATACGCTTGCACTTGAGCGATCATGCACTGGTCGAATCAAATTGGCAATTGCAATGCCATTCATCATATCCACGGATCTACGGAGGAATTTCTAACACACTACAAGCATAAAAAAAAAAAAAAAAAATCTCCCACGCATCAAATAAACAAAGAAAAATTGTTGAATGATGCTGGAAACTTGTTCTGCTGGTATGGGTACAGGTAGACCGCTAGTTCAGGGGAAAAACAGAACACACGATGAGTTATGCCGTTTCTACGAAGCAGCAGGTAGTTAGAGGATGACCCTTTGACGCATCTGACAGCAGTGACGCACTGTCACTTTATTTGGAAAACTTTTCCCGTCTCAATGCAGTATAAATACATAATGACGTCAGATGGTTCGTTCACTCAAGCATCTCAAATTTTAACTTTCTCTTTTCTAGATATGTACACAGGGTGAATGTGACGTCTAGCATCATTCATTATTATGGATACGATTAGCGTATAATCAGGGCCAAATTTACGCATAAGCTAAATAAATACCCCAGAAAGGCCAATATACATTCAAATTTGTATATGTGTGTTCGTATTTATGGCAGAAGCCATCGCCACCCACTTGTTTAACCTATATTTGACCATAGTCCTAAATATAGGACAGCACACATAACCTGTTATTATATATACTACAAATATGTATTTTGATTTACTTTCGATGTTCGAAAGTTTTCACAGATTCAGTGACATCTTTGTCACTTATTTAATTTTATATTCACGTAAATTTTTGAGATATTTTTTTTTTAATTTGTCAATAATTTTTGTATTTTCGTTCTCAATTTATTAAGTAAACAATCGTCATATAATTCTTAAACATGAGAATAAATCACGTTTACTTATTTACAGGAAATGTTTTTGACTATTATATTATACTAGAAGAAGAAAAAAAGAAGCATTTAAAAAGGTATATGATGGCAATTTTAGTCACTTATTCCAGTATTCTAAAAATAGGATAATGGTAAAATCCACTGGATAATGGTAAATATCATTCTTATTATAGTAAAACGGGTAATATCTTAATAGTCCATGTTAGTCTTATAAATGGTTTCATTAGCTTTGAAACATTAAATTACAAAACATGACTTCAATTGATATTATTTGTCTTTATTATTTGATTAAATATATATATATGTATTTATTTTTTCTTCAAATAATTTGGCTTTCATTTGGATTGAATGAGCTGAATATGTGTAGGTTTCTGTCCCCCCCCCCCTCGAATTTCTTTTAATCGTACCAAATATTATAGGGTCACAGGCAGATATATACAAATCAAAATCGACTAATTTAATAAAGGAAACAAGAATACCTGAATAAAAAATCTGCAAATGTGCTAACCATTGGAGCCCAAAATTCGTGACTACTCTTTAAATATCGAATCAACAAGTCAATGAAAAGTATCAAAATACAAAAGTATGGAATCGAAAAAGAATAACAAACGAAATCAAGCACAAACGCCATACACGTGGACGAGGCTCTAAGCCTAAATCATGAATTGTTAACCTCTACAAAAATCTAATCATGTCCAAGTTTTTGGTAGAAGCAAACACAAAAATGTATGTTTCTGAAGAAATAGATAGATTATATCTATAAACTATTTCTACTTGGACGACATACATAAAGAAGGAATAAAAAATGAATACCTGGAAAAAGCACAGCGTATGTACAATCGAGTCGATACTGCAAAGAATATATACAGGGTTAGTCTGTGCAGGGAACACTGATAGAAGAGACCAGTGTTGCCATTCGTAAAGAAAAAATAAAAAACCATTTACTGTTGCCATTCATAAGAATTGAAAAACAGTGAAGCGAAATGTTAAGAAAAGGTATTAATATACAAAAAGAGCTACTAAAAGGAGGGGCAAATAATAGTAATGCTGAAGTGGGAAAAATATATATATATATATATATATATACATACACAAGAGAATGGAGATGTCTGGCTAATATAAGATACTATGAATAGAATTATATGATACTATGAAAAGAATTATAAAAATCCAGTTATTTTAAATTTTTTAACAATACTATTTACTAAATAAGAGGGATATTTATATAAATTGCTAGTAATTTTGAGATTATTGACATGCATAGCATGAAATTTTTTATCAGATAATCTATAAATTCTAAAAAGCTGATTGAGTATAATATTTCTAAACAATTGAATCAAGTTACAGGAATTAAACGGTAAGATTTTATTACAATTAAAATTATAAAAGTCTTTTTTATTATATAAATTTGTAACAATTCTATTAGAAGGATCAATAAAAAGATTTAAATCCAAAAAATTAACATTTTTACTAATAGTAGCTTCATTAGGAATTAATTCCAAATTGTCTGGATAGTAATCTATATCTATATATTTATTATTTATATATATATATATATATATATATATACATATTTATTTTTTTATTATATATATATATATACTTTTTTGAGATTGATATTTTACAATAGTATTTAAAAAATCGTGTTATATTAAATCCTACACTAAAATCAACCCTGCTACTGCATTCAGGGATCTTTCAGCTGCTTTGTCTGAGTATCCGTCCCTGAGCGTGAAAAGAAATAAAAATAATTTCTTATTAATTCCATTAAAAATAGTTAATATCAATGACCAGTTTCATGAAAAGGGTACAAAATGGTTGTCAGTTTTTTATCAACAGTTTAATAATTTGGGCACTAATGCGAAAATTCGCTAAGAAAAGGTCATCCACCGGTAGTAGCACAGTTGACAAGAGATCATCGCACTCATTTTCTGACAACAGCTGTTGCAGCTGCAATGCGGAATCACTTTTAGTTTCAATGCACGGACAATTCCTCGCATTTCAAACGTGTATTCTTCAAATGGTGGGTTTTTACAGGAATATGTTAGTTTGAAGCTAACAACAAAAAATAAATAAATAAGACAAACTTGTGAGATTTTACCACAAATGAAAATAATTACAATATTTTGTATACAATTTCCGACGCCTTCTTACTTATCACACGAAATATCCAACTAACCCGCTACGAAAAAGTAAACCACGTGTCAAATTAATAAGAGCTCAGGGTTCATACTCAGTTTCTGACACTAAAAGAGGAATTTTCATAAGTTTCCAGGTTACCGCAAACAATATTATATATAAATAAGGACGATTAGTATTTAACATCTTTTTATGACAACAAATAAGTTATCTTTTATTACAATAAATAATTAATCTAAATCGGAATTCTTGCACATTTTTCATTAAACAAAACAAAAGCGCCCTTGAGCGGGACACAATTTTTTCTGTTTTTATTGTAATTTCTGAACTGTGATATCCGTAAGAAAAGTAAACACTTTCGAACGAAATTAAGCAGTTTTGAGGTCCATAAACATTGAAGAAATCAGGAATTAATCAGTTTTTAAAGATCGCAAACATCCTGTAAATAATGCAGAAAAAATTAGGATCATCCACTTTTTATCCTTAAAAATAAAAATATTATTTACTAATTACTTTTAATCTTACTCATTACTTTCCAATATAATAATAATAATAATAATAAAAATGAATTATACAACTTTTGTTTCTCTAGTTTAGTACTTCAGATATCGAGAGAGGAACAATTGTGAGATAATTTAAAGGTTAATTCTGAAAATTTCCAGGTTTTTGATGAAAATATGTATTTTCCTCCAACTTTTCCTAAAATTTTTTATCTACTTTTATATTCCCTGACGTTTCCAAGTTTTTCCCTTAACGTGTATGAACCCTGTGTAATTATGGAAGGTACATTTATTTTTGAAATTGGACCATGAGTTTATTTATTTATTTTTTTAATGAATACATTTACAACATTTTATATGTATAAAAAGTAGCATATTGTTATTTTTTTTAATTTAACTGCGGACGAACAAGCATTGTTATAGTTCTAATATAATCGATGCCATTGAGGTATCAATAAAGATAATTTTTTTTAAAGTGAGATTATACCATATCTCTATTAATAATAAAGTTCGCTTGCCTGTACAGTGATTGTAATGATATTTGAAAGTTAGCAAAAGCACTGTCTTGATCCCATTCTTATCGTGTCGGCGAATTTGACGCAATATGTCAAATTTGCCGTTTTTTAATGTTATCGTCAATATCCGTCGCGAGTAGAGATTGCAATCCAGGAATTTCGGTCTCGTGAAATTTTTAACCAGAGGATCCCGTGGGATTGGGGATTTCATTTTACTTCATTTAAAAGATACCTTATTTTATAATTTTTGTGCCTAGATTTATTTGTCTATAAATATTACATGTATTTGATATTTTAGCTGTCATTTGAGTCATCATTCACAACAGCATTTTTTTTAACAATCCAGGCCGTTCGGCTTTTCCGACGGGGCGACCGGACAATAGGATTGGTATTGGGTACTTTGATAACTAACGTGTTAGATAACATTCCCACTCTCTATAACAAACTTTGATTATTTTAGCCCGAACCGTTCTCAGTATAGTACAGTACAGAAGATTATTTTCAGCCCAGTGAACCGTGAGGAAAAGCTTACGCACTCAATATTTATGAACTCCTATTGCTTAGCCCTGTTAGACAGGAGTCACGTTAAGGTTATAATGAAATTGGGGATGTTTTGTTGCCAAGATCATTGTCTTTCAATGACATTAAGAATAAAAATCCCAAACAAGTAAACTTCTTGAACACTTGTGACCTTCCAGTCAGTAAACTGTTTTCGATCCAAGCCTGATATGTATGCATGGTAAACTGTTTAATATGCAACGGTACCCGCAATGCACTATCTTTTGTTCCTCACGTGAGGCAATAAACAGAAGTGGATATGAAATAAATAAAAAATTGACCATGACCAAACAGAAAAACCGTAGGTCGAGATGAAACAAGGTGGGCGAATGTCTGGTTCGGCTCAGAAAAAGGATGGACTCAGATCAAATATCAAGATAGGCGGTTAATCGAGCCTAGAACAATGTGCGGATGTGTCCAGACTTTCGGCCATTAATTGCGAGAATCAAGTCAACCGTTGCTTTGCGTGAAACTGTCTTATCAATATAACTCAGGGATTAGTGACGAAGGGAAAAAAGTCGGTAAAGAATACGATTAAACTAACACGAAGGCATTTAAGTAACCGCAAAGGGTCAAGAACTCTGTAGCAGAAAATATATTCGATCATGTAATGTAATAGTAAGCATATATTTTCCTCCTCCATGGCGATACATCACAAGGTCACTTCAGTTTAAAGTGAAGTATAATTAATGTTTATAGCTATCTGGGTTTTTGCACGTTTTAGGAGTAAGGACCGGAATGAAGATATCTTATTCCCTTTAAGCCATGGATGCATAAAATGTTGCAGGAGTCGGTCCAAAAATTTAGGCGCCAAATGTCATTGTATTACATCTTGACTACGCGGTTTCTCTAAGCTTTAATTTCTCGTTAACAAACAGGGAAATAGCAAGTGAACTAAAAATAGGGGGGAATATAATAAAAACGTAAACATTAACATTTTTATTTCTTTGTCTAGTGTCTTGCGGCCACATACATGCCCCGTTGCTTCAATCAACGCTTCAAATTCTTTACTAACAGAAAGTGGAAGATTTGACCCTATGGAAACTCGTGCTTAATTTTGCAAAAGTGAAATTTTTGGAAAACCAAAATTTTGAAATGGTTTTTATAACTAAGTTGGAAATGCTAGTCGCCACGACTATATTTCCAGGCGACATTAGGATTTATTCAGCCCTGCTTTAAACATTTTTGCGGTGTGAATCAAATCGTACTCTAGTTTTTATATTCATTTTCAGATTTTTGAAACTGAGGAATGGCGCAGGTCTGGAAAATAGTGTGCAGCTGCTTTTTAAAAGAAATTTGGTTTGCATGAATAAGTAAGTGTTCGTCAAAATACAGAAAATACCATGCAAGTGATCAAATCATCTCACAATGCGAAAATATTTTTAAATATCATTTAATGGTGGTTTTATTCCTTAAATAACTGGTTCGCTGGTACTTCACTTCAGTCCATATTTCATAAAGCAATTCTCTAACGCAGGGGGTCCGCAAATCTTAATCATCCAGGAGTATCAGTGCTATGCTAAATTAAGGGTGCTATAAATGCCCTCTACTATTCAGGATTGTAAATATCTACGGACATCATTACAATATAAATGCATTTCAAAGAGTAAGAAATGACATTTTTATTTGACCCATATTTAGCTTATCTTAATAAGAATGAGCTTTCTTTCCTTCATAATTTTTTTTATTCATGTGTTTAAATGTTCATATAAGTATTCATAATAGCCGCTTATCTCCTTGAAGAGACGACAGCCTTCCTAGTGCCTATGGGCGGGCGGGGATGTAAATTCGCCACTGGGTGTGTGGTAAAAAATACATCAGAAAAACCACATCTTCCCCCCATTGCTTCCTTATAGGTTTTATCAACAGACTCCATTGAAATAATGTACGGCAATATAGTTAATACGTTATAATCATGCATAAAAATGTTAAATTTAAAAAATTCAATGAATGAATCCCCGAATGAAGAAATTCAATGGCTTTTTTAAAACTGTAAATATTGACGTAATATTAAAATTTACAGCTCAACTTATTGTCTACGTGCTCAAATGTCCGGCTTTGCTAAGAGTAGATATGCAATTCTATAACAGGTTTTCAACAGGGACGGCAACCGCGCCCCCAAATTTTTCTTATTCTGGGCCAAAACTGAAAAGGCGTAAAAAAATCCCAAGCGAATTCGGTAAAAAAAATCCCCAAGGTGAAAAAAAATCATCACAGAATCAATATTCAATATGAAATTATAGATTCAGTATCTAATGAAATTGAGACAAGATTTAATGAGAACAATATATCCGTTTTGTTTGCCCTTAAGGTTTTGATTTAGACAGAGAGTTAAAAATAATAAGCGTGTTCTTGAGAAATTTTGATGAAAATAAATTTTGTCAGAGATAGGATTCGTCGTTAGTTTAATGTCTGTCTGTCTGTGTCTGTGTGTGGTCTTTGGCAATCGGAGACCGGGGGGGGGGGGGGGGGGGGGTGACACGTGAAATTTATGGAGATTGTGCATCGGGTTAGACGTTATATTTTAAATTAAATGATTGAATTGTGGTTTTAATGTCATTAAATTAAACTGAACTTTGTTAACTCCACGGGGTCGAGGGCGCGGTAGCCCAGTGGTTAACGCGCGGGAATTGCACTCGGTAGGCCGGGGTTCGATTCCCGCCACTGCCAAAACTGCCGCCGTGTTCACGCGGAGTACGATCACGTTAAACATGTGGGTCCGTAAGTCCTTCCGAGAGGTTGGTGGTAGAGGAAGGAGGGTACGGTCCCTGTGGATGCCTCCCCCACTGGGTTCCAGTCTAAATTGGGTGAATGAAAAGAAAGTTATGGAGATTGCCGCGGAGGGCGCGGTAGCCCAGTGGTTAGCGCGCGGGAATTGCACTCGGTAGGCCCGGGTTCGATTCCCGTCACTGCCAAAACTGCCGCCGTGTTCAGGCGGAGTACGATCATGTTAAACATGTGGGTCCGTAAGTCTTTCCGAGAGGTTAGTGGTAGGGGAAGGAGGGTACGGTCCCTGTGGATGTCTCCCCCACTTGGTTCCGGTCTAAATTGGGTGGCACTTCCTGGCCGTCCAAATAGTTACCTTAGTCGGACGGTCTGGGTCTTCTACACCTTTCTGATATGTTGCGCCAGCGAGTTTGCCACGGTCAGAATTTTCAAGATAGCGAACAAGCTGGTCGCCGAAGGCGTCTAGTCGGGAATAAAAAAAAAAAATTATGACATATTTTATTTTGCAACGAGAGTAACGTGATCTTTTCATATATCATAGGTGTAATTATTATTTTAATTTTTATTTAAAAAAAAAATACCGAACATATTTTGCTGAATTTTTATTTTATATATTTTATGGGATAATTTGAATATTTCCTAAAATTTTCGAAGCAATTTGTGAATTTTAATTTCACTTAAAAAAAATGTTTGAAAAATTGGGTCCCAGAGGGTTCAATGCGTTTCACTTTTTCAACCCGGGTTCAATCCAAAATTAATTGGGTGATATTATTCATTTACATTCCCATGTGTCTGTCTCAACAACATACTAAAATTTCATTTTGATAAAGTCGTTTTTACGCCAGTTACCGTGCGAACGGACGGACAAAATGAACAAAGTCATAAAAACTTTTCAACTATGTTGGAAAGTGTTAAAAAGCTCAAAATTCAAATTTTATGGCTACTTCCAAATATAGCACTGAGCACACTTCAACGTGGCCTTACAATCCTGTGTAGTTCGAACTCGCACGTTTTAAAATTCGAAGACAGTTGTGCGATAAGGCAAACAAGACTCATAAATATGACACAATACGTTTTATTGCTTTGGCGTTGTTAACAGTTATCAACGGATGTTAATCTCTTAGAAGATTAAGACCCGAATTGTAGTAACGCAATCGCAAGCTGTATTGTAGGTATAATTCGTAATATTTTTCTTATAGGTATGGTAATAAAAGAGCTAGATCACCATAGACCAAGATTCTATATTTTTCTCCGCCGAGTAAAATGTTTATCTTACATAATAAAAAATATGTTTATCTGGAGCGGAAAATCAAAGCTTTGGGCAGCCGCGAAATTCGGTATAATGGCTTGGTTGATTGGGTTTAGTGGCACAAAATCCAAAAAGGATATGCTGCGCCAAACACATGGTAAAAACAAACAATTAATTTAAGAGTAAAAGACAATAACAAGTATATAATATAAAATATTCCAAATTGTACACAAAATAAAATGTCATTGTAAAATATAAAACCAGATGATAAGACGGCACAAGGATGATACAAAGTGAGGTAAAAAGTTATATATGATAAAAAAATCCTATATCCAACAAAAATGAAAACAGGTTAGGATGAGGAGTTTCTCCTATCAAGTCCATTAATGTAATGTCAGAAGTCCTGAAGTGTTCAAGACGATGATGTATGAAATTACTGCAGTCGGTTAAAAGTGTTTTACACTCACTGATGTTTGACACCAGTTACAAGAAGGTTCATGTTCACCAATAAGCAAATGCCTATGGGTAAAACGTGTGTAACCAATTCGCAAGCGAGTTAAGATAACATCAAGTTTCCTACACTGAAAACTAGTCCACTTTTGCAGTAAGAGCTTAATTTCATGCAATTTATTTTGAGTTTGCTGATTCCATGAATGTTGCCATTTATCATATAATATTTTACTAATAGTTTTTTTTTTATATCTGTCAAAGGGATGGGATGATTCAGAATATGATCAGCTGTTTTTGCAGCGGTATCAGCCAATTCGTTTCCCTTTATACCAACATGACCCGGAACCCAACAAAACTGAACATGGTGTCCTCGTGCCTTCAGACGATGCACAAGTTGGAGGATATCTGAGGCAATGGGATGATGCATGGCCATTCTGGATGAAAGTAATTGCAAAGAACTTAACGAATCTGTATATATGATGTATTTTTTTAACCTTTTAATGACTGGTAAATTACTGTGATTTCAGCAGTAAAAACGGAACATGAGGTATGAAGCTTAAAAGACTTCACTATATCATTACATACATAAGCAAATTTGACATGTGCTGCTGTTTTGGAGCCATCTGTAAAAATAGGAGTGAACTCCTTAAATAAATCTCTATGTTCTGCAAAAAGTTGAACATAAATGGCATCAGGTGTACTACTCTTTAAAAAATTATCAAAAGGATTGAGAAAAATGAAATTTGGGACTTGCCATGGAGGTATTTCATAAGCCTTTCTCTTTTTAACATTGAGATTTTGTAGTGGAGTTGATGATACACTGTTGCGCATTTGCATGTCAAAGGAAGGAATACAGGAGGGTCGGGCTGAATACAGCCGATCGTACTGCGCATCCAGGATGATCCGTTGCAAAGGATGGTAGTTCATGGACATGGCTCTAAAGTGATAATTCAATGAGAGCTGTTCTCGTTTGAGTTCGAGTAATGTCTCATTACAGTCAACGTATATGCTCTGAATAGGAGAAGTTCTGAAGGCACCAGAACAAATACGAAGAGCATTTTTATGAATTGGATCAAGCTTCTTAAGCACAGATGCTCGTGCTGATCCGTACACAGAACATCCATAGTCAAGCTTTGACCGAATAACAGCTCTATAGATTCGAAGCTTGGAAATACGAGCTGCACCCCATTTGGTATTTGAAAGAACTTTTAAGATATTCAGAGCTTTCTCACATTTCGTTCGCAGCCGTGTTCATGCGGCGTACGATCACGTTAAACATGTGGGTCCGAAAGTCCTTCCGAGAGGTTGGTGGTAGGGGAAGGAGAGTACGGTCCCTGTGGTGGCCCCCCCCCCCTCCACTGGGTTCCGGTCTAAATTGGGTGGCACTTCCCGACCGTCCAAACAGTTACCTTACACCTTTCTGGTAGGTCGGACGGTCTGGGTTTCAACAACAACAACATTTCGTTCCCAGTTTTTGGATGTGGGGCAAAAAAGTGAGTTTCTTATCAAACCAGATTTCGAGAAATTTTACTTCGTCTGCTACTATGATCTTAACGTCTCCCATAAAGATTTCTGGGGGTAAGTGAATGCCACGTTTTCTTGTGAAGTGAATACAACATGTCTTTTGAGTAGAAAAACTGAATCCATTTACGTTTGCCCATCGCAAGATACAATTAACAGCAGCTTGGCATTGTCGCTCTACTGAACGCATATCATGTGCTTGATAGGAAACTTGCAGATCATCAACATACATAGTTTTATGAACTGACAATGGCAATTGGTTTAGAATACTGTTGACTTTGATATTAAAAAGTGTCACACTCAGTATACTTTCCTGTGGCACTCCTTTTTCTTGTACATATGATGAGAGAGAACTGAACCAATGCAAACTTGGAATGTCCTGTAATCTAAAAAGTTTTGGATAATGGCAGCTGAACTCCTGAGACAACAGACCTCGTCAATTTTTTTTAATTCAAATTAGCTTAAAAGTTCTGAACTTAAAATCGAAATTCGGTTGAAATATTTAGCTTCAAAATCAATTTATTCCAGCAAACTATTTTCCTAATTCAAAGATAGAAAAGAAGGTGTTTCGCGAACGTTCGGCATTTGGTGAGTTCTTGTTTTAGCACATTTTTTTATAACCAATTTGCTAAGATACCTTTCTGAAATCAGTTATGAAAATCGGCCGAGTAGATGTTGAGAACACACTGGAGACAGATGACTGCAATAAATGACTACATTGCAAATTTTAATGCGTTCCCTATTTAGGTAGAAATACTGGCCTCGTTTGAAAATAAAATCATGAACGTCGGCCGAATAGAATCCGGGAACGCACTGGGGTCAAATAAATATACATTCTGTATATTGCCATAATTCAAATACGTTCTTAAATTAGCCCACAATACTAGCCACGTATGCGGGTCGACACGTTTTATTAAAAAAAATATAAAAATCGACCGAGCCGATTCCGTGATTCTCTGCGGATAGAAACATCGTTAGAAATATGTATAGATAGATATTTATCATATGTTTGTTATATAATAAAGCGTAAAAATACATGTATGTATGTAGATATTTCTTACCAAGCCTTGTAAACACAGAATAGAATGGCATCCAAAAAATTTTCCGTTTTACACCCATTTTCATTGATACAGAAAATGCAATGTATCGTATTTAATTGCCGTTTGCTCCATTCAAAACATAAATGAAAATCTGAGTAGACATTATCAAGATACTGCGACCTGTGACAAACATAAATCATTTATGAAGACGGGATAGAGAAGCCTATTTCCCTGTCAGGTCTATTAGGAGCTAACTAAGCGGAATGAAAGTTGACACTCAAAGGGCGATTAGGCCAAGCGAAGGGTTACTACCTTAGAGCAGGAATAAAAAGTCGTATATCTCTCCTCTAAGGTTACTACTAGAAGGGAGAGAGAAGAATAATCAGTAGGGTTCATAGGAGAAATAGGAGCAGAAGTGCAGGGGGGTGGCTTTGGTGGCAATCCGAAATATTCTAGGGGAAAGGCAATCAAATGCACAATTTTAATTTACTGATACGGAATCAAAGAATTATTCACGCGTTTTACTCATATAGCAAAATATCTGAACTGCCAGTTTTCATCGACTTTCTCATACAATTATATTCTATAACGTTCAGTTTTACTTGTATCCCAATCATTATCGGAATGATTAAAAAAGAATACCTTTTACAGATTTCAGACAGAAAAGCTTTCCTTTTTTTAGTTATCAACTGCCTAGTGACTCATACGAATGCCAAGTACTTTGCTTATCTGTATTATTCTTCAAAACGATACAAATTGTATTTATCTAAGTAGATTTAAAAATATATGTATTTTTCCGTTGTCCAAAGAGTATAATTTTGAACTTTTCTAAAAAGTTTAATTATCCATAATTCTAAAAATTTTAGTTCCGTGAAATTAATACTTTAGCAAATTATTTTTACTAACCAAACAAGTCTACAAAGTTTCATGAAAATCGTAGGCGGTCAGGTAAATTCATTGGTTGATTTAATATATGTAATGACCGTAGTTTTAGTTCGTCACATGTATCCACACATAAAATTTGATAGCGGTAATTGAAATTTCGTTCTTGACTTATCGCGTCTATACCATACAAAAATTTACATATACACACACTGAAGAACATCTTTCTAAACATGTTCGATTCGAAATGGGTTCAGGTCTTAAAATATGCTCATCAGTCAAAATCTCGATGAAATTTTTCGGAAAAACATGTTTATTATACAATTGTATGAGAAAGTAAAAATTGTAAATAGTAATTGTTCCAATTGGAGTTAGTTCATCATTTTAGTAATGATTTTTACTTTCCCGATATACATAGTATAATGTATAGGGAAAGTAGTGTGACATCGTCGAAATTCGAATTAGAGTTTTTGAAGAAAAAGCACGTTTTAAGCATCCCTGAACTCAAATCGAACGTTTTTGAGGTGACGTCTGTGTGCTAATGTGTGTCCGTGAGTCTGTGGAAACGATATCTCATGAACGATTGGAGGGTTTTTAATGTCATTTGGTACGATTATTATACGATCCGTGAATGCTAGAATCATATTTATTTTAAATGTAATCGAAAGTTCAGGAGACCCCAAATTTTTTTTTTAAATCATAAGCAAATTAAACATTCAATAATGGTTGAATAATTATTTTATAGGTAATTTTTTATTATCAAACGAATGACACAAACTTGAATGCTAGCTTGAATAGTTAGCGAGATATTGCACGTTTTTCAAATAAATTTTATCTAAAATATTACGTAAAGTTGTACATTAATAAATATCGCCAAATATGTAGCACTTGGTGACAAATTTAGGGACCGTGAGGAATAATTTGACGAAATATCGTCAACTTGGCGACTTTTGACAATGGCGCCAAAGTGACGAAATGGCGCTTAATTTGTAAAAATGACTCTAAAAATTTGCAAAAGTTTTGAAAATGACGCATTAATGTTCATGATTATTTCGCATTGAAAAAGTAAGTCATTGCATTATGTAGGAAAGTCAAGTGCTGCCCGCATCCGATTTGTTTACGTTGTCACAGCGAAAAGAACTAACTTTACGCGACTAAAAATAAATGAGCATGGGTCTGCTTGTATAGTAATCTGGTTCCATTTTTAGACTCAAATTTCTACGTTTCAAAAAAACTACGACTAAAACGTTCTATGACTAAAAATAAATGAGCATGGGTCTGCTTGTATAGTAATCTGGTTCCATTTTTAGACTCAAATTTCTACGTTTCAAAAAAACTACGACTAAAACGTTCTATGACTAAAAATAAATGAGCATAGGTCTGCTTGTATAGTAATCTGGTTCCATTTTTAGACTCAAATTTCTACGTTTCAAATTTCGACGTATACAAAAAATTCCTAGAAGTTTAAAATCGAACTCTTCACAAAGTTTAAATGTAAATATTGCTATGACCCCTGAGTGTGAAATTACAACTCCTGGCCCTTGCCACTGATAAGAAAAACATCCCTCATCCCTGTAATAGAAACCCCATAGACAGCAAAACCCCTGTCTAGACAGCCCCCCCCCCCCCCCCCCCCGAGCATCATTTCTCCAGAACTCTTGCACTCTTCATACAAGAACCCAGAGTTAACTAAACAGGATAATTTTAAAAACAGAACCAAATCGAATATATTCAAACAAATAATATACACTAAAATAAATTAAATACATTTCAATGTACAGCTAAAACAGCGTATAAATAGAAGAACGGGCAGTTTTTATAAAATAGTAAAGTGAAATTCTGAGCGCCATATGTAGCAATTTTACATAATCAGGACCTTTTAATACTGATGTAGTTAGTGGGCATCTGTAAAATTAAAGTTTTTATACTTTCTGAAACGTAATAAAATACTATTAAAAAAAAATTAAATTACACGGTAAGTAAAATGCACTACAAAGTAAAAAATAATTTTTAGCTATCACAACATTTTTGGTTATATGAGACTAAAAATAAAACCGTGGGGTGTCCATAAAAGAATTATATTTGGATATTAACGGAATTTTAAGAAACAACAGAAGTGATAACATAGAAATGACATATATAAGAATGATTACATTCAATTCACTTAAATTTTTCTTTGACAATTTTGATTTAACAATCCGTCATTCTTACATTTCCATAGTATCACTTCTACTGTTCCAAAAATTCTGTTAATGTCCAAATCCAATTATCCTAGTAGGTATCCATGAAAAACTTCTAATGTGTTGTATATCCCAAAGAGATCAAATATACTGAAATCACACCTTAGAAAACATTCAGGAGGGATTAGGATATTAGAATACCTGGTTACTAATCCCACAGAAACCATTGAGGAGAGTTTAGACACACGAATTGGGGAGGTTTTTTTTTTATATTTTTTTAGTCTACACCTGAGAGAGATTAATCCCAGTGGCCTCTGGAGGTCTAACTCACACTGGAAATTATATTATTTGATATATCTTTAACTTAACAGACTATTTTCAAAGCTAAACTCCATTGCTTAAAAAAATTAAAATTATTAAATAAAAAGTTGCAACTTAATTTTTATTTTTTAAGAGTATTAGATTTCTTGGCTTTAACAGAGTTAAATACTAGTCCCAATAATCTCAAAAAAAAAAATGAAGACCAAGATGTTTGTTTCAGGGGTGCCTGTGTCAGAGACGCTCATCCCCACATCCAATATATAGATGTCAGACCATTAAGGATTAATAATAATAAATTGTAGGTGGTCGGCAATGTCGCTCCACTCCAGTGGGCATGAAGTTTTGATCAGCTTGACTTGTTGAATTGGTCTAGAAAAATTGTCTTGGTTATGGTTGATGCCTGCTCGGCTGTAACAGAAAGAGTGGGAAGGGCAAGAAATATGCAAGAGCGAGTCACAACAAAAAATTTAAGAAGTGCAGAAATTTAAATTTCAGCAATGGAAACAAAGCTGAAATCTACAAGGCTATAACGGTCAAAGAATAAAAATAAAAATTAAAAATAAAATTAAAAAGTTTAAGGAATTAATCAGATAAATCAAGAAATTAAGTTTAAGATTTAACGGAGATTTAAGTTGCAGTATCATAAAGTTTGAGAATCACTGCTTTAGTGTAATTGTACACATATAAGAATCCTATACAGGAGTAGTCTGGCAATGCTTGCTGCTAGTCTGACTGCAGACAGGCCCCTAAATAGTTTCAGACTCTTAAATTTCAAAATAGGGCTCTATTGTTAATGTTAGCAGGCCCAATTCAATAGTAAAACTTAAAATTTATCCAAAAGTACTAGACTCTTTAGTTCTGTTTAGAGCCCCTGAGACTATAAATTCATCCATGTAGAAGTCAGTACAAACATTGTTGTATGCCATTGCCACAGTAATTATAAAACAGGGTTGGCAGGGTTTTGATGCATGACGGTTTTATCTGGTTTAATCCATGGTTTTAACAGTCACGTCAAAAACCTGAATGTCAAAAACTGTCAAGTGAGAACGAAACAAACAACATTGTCAATCAAAATCCTATCACCCTCAATCAGTACCGTAACTAGTTTTCATGTACCCTGTTGAAGACCCAGACCGTCCGGCTCGTCAACAAGGACTTGACTCATGTACCCTGTGCAAAAGTTTTACTTTCGGATCCCTTGTATTTTTAAAGGGGAGGGGGGAGGAATTAAAAAAACAAATACAATAAAACAATATATAATAATTGAAAGAGAGCAACTCCATTTGTAAATTGTATATTTAATTGATTTGAATAAATTTATTGTTATTTTTATTATATTGGTAAAAAAAAAAAATGGAAGTAAATTTTTGGAAGAAAAAATATTTTTGCCACCTAAAATGTGGGCCTATATACTATAAAGAGATACAGCAACACTGGCCGATGCTTGCCACATTTGGCTAAGTCTTATGAAAGAAGATTCCCTGCAACCACACATTTAAAATGTTTAGAAAAGATTAAAACAGACATTAATGCCAATCCATTTCCTTGTTTACATCATGCATTCGAAATATATGGGTAAAGACTTAACAGATAGCCAAATGGAAACTGCTCATTTTTATACTACAGAAAAAAATTGAAGGCTTTTTACCACTTCTGATTGCATTTGAAGTCCAAGAAAGCCCATTCCCAACACCTTACTTCAGTATAAGTACAAAACTCACCAATCCGATAACGTGGTGGAAAGGTATTTCGAAGTGTGAAAGTTTACCAGATGAAAACAGTGCAGCTTTTAAATTAGCTGAACTAGCAATAATGCTGATATTCCAACCTGCTAGTTCAGCTTCTTTAGAAATAATATTTTCAAATTTTGAAATCATCCATTCTAAACTGCGAAATCGTTTAAGACTAGAGAAAAGTTCTAAACTTGTTATCTGTTATCGAATGCTAAGGGGGTGTAATGAACCCGAATATTAAAAACAAATTGTGCTATCTCTAAAATGTTAAAATAATAAAACTTCAAAAAAGTTATAAATATTGTTTTTAATTTAAAACAAAATCAGAATACCTTGATATTTAAACTGAAATAAATGAAATTTTTTTTTAATTGTGTGTATGTTGCTAGTATTTCAATATTTTAAAGGTATTTATGTATTTGTATTGTTGTAAGGATAATGTTTTAAAATTACTTACATTTTTTTTATAATAATGTTCAAATTTATATGGGTGATCAATCAATCTTATAATGATTGACATGGTGGTTTTATTGTTTTTAAAACAGATTCCCCTTTTGTTCGCAGCTTTTGGATTTTTGACGGTTTTATCCGGTTAAAACACGGATTAAACCAATGTCAAATCAAAAACCAGTTTTTGACGTCAAAAACCCAACCCTGTTATAAAATCAATTTAATTTTACAGTAACTTGATTGCTAATATGGCAGCAAAATAGATATGCTTCAATCGTACCTGCTTTAAAGTTTAAGACTGGCTAACACATGCAGTGGCATAACTATTAAGTGGCTGAGGTATCAAATTGACTTTCAAAATGGGTTTTGAATAGTGATGAACTGGAAGCATAAACTGGCCCAGAAAAAAAAAATCAATGTTCTTGCTGTCTTAAATTGTTTACTAAAAAGCTTCATTGTAACTAAAGATTCAATATGCTTAACAGTATAAAATTTGACCAACTTTCATGGAAAACTCCTATTTGAATCTGCCTGCCCTTAACCTCAATAGGATATCCAAACAATACTAGCTAAAATATAAAAATTCTAAAATATTTTAAAATCATTTTTTCAACGATGAGAAATTTCTAAACACTTTACTCTGAGTGTATAATATATGCTCAAGAGTAAGTTTACATATATTCAGAGATTGACTATGCAATGTCTCACCAGAACTATAGAATAAAGATGCCCATAAGCATGCAGGTACTTTCTAAATTGCAGCTAATTTTACAAATACATTTCATACAAAATTTTTCCATTTCTTTGCTGCAAATGCAACAATGTTTATTTTACCACATTTGCAAAAAAATCACTTAAGTATTATTGCAAATAATTTTCAAAAACTTACTTATTTAACGAATTTTTCTAATAATTATTATCTAATTGTATTTTTACCATACACTCTAAAAGTTGGCAGCAAATTTGTTTCAACATTTATCTATACCAGGGATGGGTCAAATATGGTTTACCGATACGTTTAATATGGCCCCTAACCATACAACAAAACTGGATTTTTATAAAGCCATGTCAAAATCAGCATTTCCAAATTTAGTAAATCCTGCTCAAAAATACGTGGCAAAATTTGTATCTCCATATTTATGTGAACAGGTGCTTTCAACAATGAAATACAGAAAAAGCGATCTTAAAAACCAATTTACTGATGAACACCTTTCTTTTCTTTTAAAAATCTCTCCTTACTATTTAACAAAGAATATGAAAAGATGCTGGAAGTTCAATCACGGTTTCATTCATCTCACACCCCATCATGTATACCTTTTCAATGAACTTGAAAACAATTTTGTAGGTATTTACCATTGTTTTGTATTCTAAAAATATAAAAGAAAAATCTTTAAATGAATTTTGAAGAAAAACAACAAATAAAAGTCTTTGGCCAACTAAAACCTTTTTTTTCCCCTTTTGGCACTTTTGTTAGTAAGTTTGCTCATCCCAAATCTACTAATTTTATTTTTTCCTACTTTTTCATTTTATATAGCTATGCATCCTACATTGAAGAACTTTTAACAAACCTTTAGGATGATTTAAGTAATGTCTTAAATTCGAAATACATATTTCAAAGACTTTTACCAACCAATATTAATCTCTGCATAATTTACTTTTAATATATACTCAACAAATGTTTACTTATTCCCAGTCATGGATCTTTTATTGTCCCACATTGAAAACTTTATGCAAATTTCCTTGCTATAAGTACCAACATAAATTTGAAATGCAAATTTCAAGGACTATTTCCAATCAAAAGCAATCTTCAATTTAATTTGAATAATAAATGGTCGAGAGTGAATTTACTTATTCACAGATATTGATTTTATAATGACAGACATTGAGCATTATGCAAATTTTTAGGCTATTCAAATTTCATCATCACCTCAAGATTCAATGAACAGAAATCAGAACAGACTACAATGTCTATTTACCATTCAACTAGCTTCGAAGTCAAGTGAAAGTTGCCTGCTAACTCATGCTTTCTGTAGCAAATGGTATTGGCAGGTTTGGATAAAGACTGCTTGAAGAACTGAAAATATTGGTGCTCCCTCCGCCAATTTTAAACCAAAATTTTGGAAATTTTTTACATTAAGTTTTCCCAGTTAATGACATTAAATTTTAAACTACTTAATGACTACAGTCATATTCAGGACTTGATTTAAGCATGGGCCATTAGGGCTATGCTATGATGACCCTGGACCTCCAAATTTTGCCATAAAGGATTGAAACTTTTTTGAATAACTCAGAATATCAATAGTGAAAAAAAAAAAAAATTCAAAAAAATTAATGTTGTACAATCTTGATTTCCATATTACTATTTTCAATAAATGTTTATTTACTGTTGACAGTAATAATCGTTCTTGCGAACGTTGTTATATGCTCCAGGAGCCCAAAGCGGGCGACCACCACCACCACCAGTAATAATAAAATGTTTAGTAGGGAGCCTCCAAATCCAATTAAGCCCTTCTAAGTCAATCCCTGGTAGGATATATACTTTAGGATGAAATAAAAGGATTAGTTTATGTCTTAGTATTTATTGATAGAGCAGTTATATTAGAATTTAATATTTATAAAATTTAAGTATTTATTTATTTCTAAATATATTTTATTTATTTATTTATTTTTTTGCAAGTGCAAAATCTTCAAAACACTTACTTTTTTTTTCCTGGAAAAAAAAATGAGCCAGGTCATAGCAAAAAGTAGAACCACAGAGATAATCAAATAAATCTATGGGGAAGGGGAGTTAACCTTAGCCGGTTACAAGATAAGAAAAAAGAAGTCTGTAAAGATTTATTTTGAGTTTTTATGCATTATGCAAGCAGAAACAATCAGTGTTAAGCATATTTCCTTAAAGCATTCACATATTATTCATAAGACACCAACCACAACTTTGAGCATATGGGTCATTTTCTGTAAACGGGAGTTTTTCATGTCCCAGATGTTTTAATAAAAGTTTGCATGACTTGGGACTGATCAGTTTTACTATGTTGTTGTTCATATTTTTCACCCATTAGCTAAAGAAACAATTTATATTTTTAATATTTAAAAATTTAGTTTTTTTTATTAAATGTCATTCCCCAGTGTGTCCCAACAACCAAATAATAACATCACAACTTCATTTACAAGCCTTCATTTTTTAGTTTTCTTTTAATTTGATGTTTTATATTAAATTAGACAGTTTAAAATACAAACAGTAATAAAAAAATCCGCTATGCATTAGAGTAATATTTTAAATTAATTTTTTACAACTGTCCCCTAGCTTTTTTGTCATCCACCTGTCTTTAAATTTTAACACCTCTTTCTGCACATAGATGACAATAAAATATAATTAAAGTATTATTCTTTTTTTACTAAAGAAGTCCATATTCACTATTTCAAGAATTTGACTATGTTCTAACTTTCATTCTGTGAAGGGAAATATTATAAAACTGAACAATTTTGGGTAAGTATTTTTATTCCTTGTCATTCACCTGTCTTTAATTATTCTTAATAAAAAAGTAAATATATTTTTTTACATATATGTGTACCTAGTTAGCATAGCAAATTGAAAATCAAGTTAGGCTTAAATGCAAATAAAACTCCTATATTCAGAAAGTAAAATCACATGATTTGTCATTCCCTGTCTTCTTGGTAGACAAGGGAATGACATTAGAACAGGTGAATTACATTTAAACTAGATTTTTCTTTTTAGAAGATAAAACAAATAAGAAGTTAATTCTAAATATAAGATTGCAATTAAAGCAAAACAATTTTTTTTATTTTTCTAATGATACATAATTTTTCTCTGGTAATTATTTGATTTCTTTATAATTTTTCAATCTTTTCATGCTTGTAGGCTGAATATATGGAGTCCATGTTTATTCCATTGTTCTCCATATTTAGAAATAAGCATATTTTTAGGTTAATTTAGATGGATACTCAGTCTTGACGACGAATCTGTGCTGAATTGACCTCCATCTCAAGCCTAGCATTATTCCACTTTATCGCCATGATTGCTGCCTTGTTTTCTTCTATGTTATTCTTCTACTCCGAAGTGGTTAGGCAATCTGCAAGTGCGGTTGCGGAAATGATATAATTTGGCTGCCGTCAAGTGCGGACGCGCATTGAGCTACCTGCCAGTGGGCTACCGTCAAATTAACCGGATAGTTGTTGTCTGACGGCGGAATTATATTTCGTTCACTAACGTTAGACGACAGTGTTGTTTAAATTGGAATTCTTCAAATATATTTAAAAATAAATTACAGATAAAAGAGTTGAATTTTACGGTTTCTAGCTCCTACAAATGTATATATAGCATTAAAATAGAGCTTGAATGAAGCGATTTCTTTTTTCCACTTCTATTTTTCTGAAAATAAAATATAATAATCTTACTAAACTTTTTAAAGAACTTGATAAGAAGTATTTGATCATAAAAATGTTCTAATTAATAGACCCGAGCTGGAGCCGCCCCCCCTTTCCGGTATGCTGGGGAACCCAGCCCAGACAGGAAAAATTAGGTACACATATGAGGGGACGGGAACCCGGAGAGGCCCCTTACCCCCCCCCCCCCCTTCCACGGACCTGCATGTGTGTGCTTTATTTTGAAGAAAAAAAATAAGAGAAAGGTACAAGTGACATTTTACTCCTCCTCAGAAAAATGCTGGTAAAGTTGTGAAGAAAAATATAAAATATTTACGCAAGTACTTCTAGTGAAGGAATATGATTTAATAGCACTAAATTTATGCTTAACTTATCTTTCAGCAAAATGTCTCTTCCATTTTATAATATTCAACCATTCAATTATAAGCAGCTATTTTTTTTAATAATTTTTAATATTATATATTATAATATATTAAAAAATATTTAATTATAAACCAGTTTTTCATTTTTTTAATTATTTAATAATGCATTTTTTATGTATATAATAAACTGAGTAAATTATTTTTTTCTTTTTGCTATTAATTTTATTTTTTTCATAAGTGGCAAAAAGGTTTCCCATCTGTAAGTATTTAAAACAAATTCTAATATAATATTTAATAATATATTTTTCAAAAGCATTTTTAAATTTGCTCTTATAATTTAATAATTTATGTTTTAAGAATTTTAAATTATTTTTTCCTGCTATTCCTTTTGTGTAATGTTTTAAATTTATCATTAAAAAAAATCTTGTTATAGATAAAACATAATTATTTTATAACTTTTCTTTATCAAGAAAGAAAATATTTAAAAATATACTATTTTTAGATCTCACTAATGCATATATAACATTAAAATAGATCTTGAAAAATGGAATTGTTTCCTCCTATATACATATAAAAGGAGGGAATTGGGGGCTTTGATTTTATTGAAATTATTTTCATTATTACATTTGAGCTGGAATAATATGTCCAATGACTTTTTAAAGTATTTATTCTTATAGTACAGCTACAGTCAAACATATATTACACAACATAGCTATAAAAAAGGATTTGAATTTAAAAATATATAAAAATTTCTTATATTTGTATATTGCAGTCAGCATATTGACCTAAACAGAATATAACGCCACTTTCCACCGGAAGATAAACATCCGACTAATTTGATGGAAGCCCATTTGCAGGTTTCCTACTGCAACTCTCTCCGTGACCGCACATGCAGGCAGCCTAACCACAGCTACTCATCATTGTTTTATGTTGTTCCTTCATTGATTTCTTGCTATTAGTCATTTCATTTTTATGTTATATATATATATATATATATATATATATGTATAAACTCCTCTTTTTGAATCTCATGCTTGATTGTTGCATTTTTCTACTTTAATTTGTTTTTTGATGGATTACAATATTATGGTGCATCCTGCTCGGATTTTTCCTTTCTATAGTAATTGCTAAATAATAGGTAAATAGCTGTTATACAGGTTAATATTTTATTAAATGTTTAATTTTTAGTCTTCTCTATGTGTTACACCATATTTCTATTATTTTTTTTTGGTTTATAATAAAATTTTTATTATATATAATTAAACAAAAAGAACAATTGAATCCGAAAACATGCTGCACGGCACATAAGACTAATAATATAAAATCATTAATACATAATATTTAAAGCATAAGAATAAAGTGATAGGGGAAAACAGACCATAAAACATGGAAAATAGAAACAATTAAGAGAACAATAGAATGTATTGGAATGGACAGCGATCGATATAAGGAAAAGAAATTGTAAAATCAACAGGGGATGCATATAGTTTCAATTTGCCCTAAAAACTAATCCTTTTCATTAAATAAACTTATATATATAATATATATGCTCTTCATACTTTAAATTGCTGTTAATAATTCGCTTGCTTTACATGTTGAACAATAATTGGACAAATTTTTAATAGATTTTCAAATAAAAATATGCTTTTTTTTAATACTATCTACTTTGAAAATGCCTACAATTTATACATGAAATATAAATATCAATATATCCTACAAGGACTTTTCAAGCAATTAAATTTTTAGTTTAAAGCCAGACTTTATCGTATTTTTATTTCAATGCTAATTTGGTGAATAAATCAATAAACAAATCTGAAGGAAAATAAAAGTGAAAAATATTCATAAATATTTCAAATAAATACTTGCTGCAAATTTTTAAAGTGAATGATAACAATAAAATGAAATAATTAAAAAAAATATTAAAAAAAATTATTGTTCGAACATTATAAGACTAAATGTGACAAAATAAGCCTATTATGATTCTATATATAATAAAAAATGCTACATGTGTACTTTGCCTGAAAAGTATCTTCAAAATTAGCTATATAACTTAGAAAGTATTTATGCATCTATATTCTGTATACATTCATACTGCCCTAAAAAATATAATATTGATCATTTTGGAAGAAGCCAGGAAGCCTATCAAAAGTAATTTTAGACATTGTAAACATATTTACAAAAAAATTCTTATTGCACAAATTTTACATTAGAATTTTCAAACTTTCCTATTACTTATTTTGTTCTAAAGTCCCCATCAAGATCTCACATCATAAGTTTAAGAAACCCCAGACCATGAAGGATATGACCCTTTCTTATCTGAGGTACAAGTGCCCAATGTCAGATGAGCAACATAAAGCAAACAGAGAAATTTTACAGAGTGCGGTCAGATATTGCCTCATATGTGGTCTTACAGTAAAACAGTTTTTGTCAGCATAAGGAGACAGCAACTACTCAAACAAAAGGCAAGAACAAGTCTGTCTATGTATCTTTCAAAATTTCAGCCTTTTATAGATGCTCACACATACAGTGAAGCAGTTCATAACCTTAAGCTTAGTAATACATAATATACATTATACATACATTGGCTAAATAATGCTATAAATCCCTTAAAAGATGCAGCTCTTTTTCTGAGATCTTGGTTATGAAGATGCATTCTATGCAATCCATCATAGCACTAGGGAAAAGAGCAGCCCTACACTATCAGACTGATAGGTTAAAATATTTTGTATTTAATATGAACAGAATATTAAAAATATTTTATCTCAAGAGTAAGCTCACATTAATATGTATGACTGTCACTAAATCTACTTGCGCACAATGCTAAAAAATTTTGCATTAAAAATGTAAAAATATATTAAAAGCTGAAACTTAAATGTAGAAATAAGGAACATAAAATTAAATACATAAAAATATCTTTCATTTTACTATACATCGATTAAATTTTTCTCTAAAGTAACATCTTCCTTTATTTGATGCTAAATAGAAAAAAAAAATTTTTTTTTTAGACAAAACGCCACTTTATAGAATAATAGCTAAACAAATAAATTTGCAAAATTTCGAATATAATAAAAAGTTTCAAATTAGAAAAAAATTCATTGCAAGAACTAAGTAATTTAAATATTAAACTTAATCAAGTACTTTTAAATATCACACAGAAAATTATTTCTTTCATTATAATACTTATCACTATTTAAGTAAATTTTTATAATTATTCTTAAAAAGTAGTTCATTAAACTTGTCATAAGAACTTAATCTCTTAATATCACACAAAAACGAAAAGTACATCAGAAATAAAACAACTTTTGAAAAGTAAATACTTTCTATGGATTATTTTGGTGAGTTTAATTAATCAAATAATTTCCCGCTGGCCACTTACCTGAGAATGATGCATGTAGTAGATGACTAAAAAATCTCATTACGAGCATCATACCACTCACTATAAACAAACAGGTTCTTTAAATGTACTAGGATTCACATTATTAAATTTGCTTAAAATAACACTTTTAACACAACATATCACACTCAAACAAACGCACAAACGGTTTTTCTTAGTATTCACCTATTATTTCCAGTTTAATATCCATTGCAATAATGCACTTCACCTGTCACCGGCCCACCGCGCCAACAAAATTCACAAAAACTTCCAGTTCTTCATAAGTTGTTTTCATAGATAAAATAATTATAGAATGGCAATGCAATCCGCAAACATGGAAGTCAAGGAAGTGAATCATGTTCATTAAAATGCAACAAAGTTCAATCATAGATGGCACTACATACCACAAACATGGCACACTACACTTCACAGCTTTTGTTGTTGTCATGTCCAATCGACTTACACCGTTCTATTTCATTTCTATTGTCCATGGTCATTTTTTGAAAATACCTTATAACTGCAACTTTCTTCATTTTACATGGCGACCTACACAAAACTAAACACGAGCAGTGGTTCATTTTTAAAAAGCTGTAAGCTAAAGTAATATAATGTTAATTACCATATTAAAAGATTATAAAGTTGCTCTTTAATATGAAGTTGTATTTAAATTCAATATCAACATTTTCGAATACAGTATGATTTGTTGTTTATCGAAGCAATAGTTTTTGCAGATGTTATTTAATTTAATACATCACGTATCTACTCATATTTTTTTATTAAACTTACATACAAACAAAATATAAAATTTTAAAACGTATTTCTTAAGGTAAGTCATAATTTTGGTAACTGCATATTAATTATTTGTATGTAAGGAAATATATTTGAACGAAAAACTATATTTTTCTAAATTCAAAAATGAAAGTTAAAATTTTATAAAAATGAAATTAAGTTACGATTCTCTATGAAAGCTGCTTTTGTATAGAATTCTTTTATTGAGTTTTGGCGCCTTTATAACTGCTCAAGTTACATTTACAGTACTAATGCTAAACACATTTGCACCACCGATTTAATTGTCATATAGTGCATTTAACATTGTATATAATTAGAAAAAGAAAGGTTCCAACAACTTGATACAGACAAGAAGCATACTATTGATTTTATATAAAGCAATTACTTTATTGGCTCTTTTCAAACTATTCCATCTTCTATAACTACATACTATGTGTTAAAAACAAAAATGATAGAATTAAAATATTCCTAAACATAAAATGTGATTCCATATATTTAGCAATTTTATTTCTTAGTAATTTACAGTTTTCAAAGATTTTGACATATTTTAAATATTGAGTTAGCTATGCATGTTTGCCATATTCATAATATAAAAGCTCTAGGATTTTGTAATGAAAGCAAATTGATATTATTAAAAAAAAATAAAAAAGATACTGATTAATTATGTCATTACAGTTTATTCTATTTATATATTATTGCCTGTGTAGAGGTAGATAAGAATCACAAATTTTTTCCAGGTTATTTTAAAATAACAAGGGTGGTCTTATTAAGTGATAAGTAAGGCGCAGATTTTGATGAAATCTTCATTTTTTCAAATTTTTTCCTTTTATGGGCATTTTTGAGCATTTTCAGGGCATTTTTAGCATTTTTGAGGCAATATTTAGCATTTTTATAAGATTTCCTATATTTAGGGATTTTTTTCATTTTTAGTTCTCTATACTGTTTGTTGCAATGGGTGTTTTTGCTAATTCCCGCCTTAGCATCTTTACAAACAAACCCCCGTTGCCGCAACACTTCCTCCCATTTTGTGGTGCAAACAGGTATTTTACAATAAAGATAGTCTTCCCCATCATAAGAGGCTCTGGTCGTAAATCAACTCCTTTCATAACAGGATTTTAAGAAAGATGATGGGGAAGGGGAACTATTACAATTAATAGGAATTTTCCGCTTCAAACTGGGCTGTCTATCCTCTTCACGTGACTATTGCTACCAATCAGAAGTGACATTAACCAGTTTAAACGGCTTTTCAATTTTCTGACAAGGCGAAGGGCAGCTGCAGAGTTTTAAGTCAGGTATTTATACATATAAATTTTTTATTACAACAATTTAGATTATTTGTATTTACTCAAAACTTTCAAAATTTGTATCATGAATTAACTAAATTTATTTTTCATGTCGTTCTTTTTTTAAGTTCATAATAATGTAAAACTTTAAGGGCATTTTTTAAAGGCATTTTTTCACTATTTTAAGGGCATTTTTAGTGAATTTTTAGGCTATCAAAGTCTGTGTCTTAGTGATAAGACAGAATGAAAACAAATTGATATAGGACATGTGCATAAACTGTTTCTGTATGGTTCTATAAGGAACTAGATGAATATATCTTTACGCTCTGACCGAAAGGGCCTCCACAATGAATTATTCGTAGTACTCACTACTCATAAAGAATATTTAATTGTTAGAAATGACGTATTTTGAAGTTAATGATCTTAGATGGTTAAAGTAGTTTGATGGTGACTAGAATTTGTAACATCCCTGAATATCTACATGTAGTCAAAACAGTGGCATAAATTAAATTCTTTCTAACATATATGACATAATTTTTACATTCTTTATAAATTTCTTCTTTCTACATTGCAGGTTTGGGTAGCCAAGACTATATATATATATCGTTGATATTTTAAAAAATATTAAATATGTAGATCTACAGCAAAATTTCTCTTGGAAGTTTGTAAACTTTAGAACAAGATGAAATTTTATATATATATATATATATTATGACACAAATCTAAAGTTTGTCAGCCAAGAACATTAACATAATAAATTACTTAAATTTAAAATTTTGTGTATAAATATGTACAAGTAAAATACTCTTTTATAAATGTTTTTGTATACTTTCAAGGATTTACTCATTTATCTAATTTGCAGACAAAATCAATTATACATTTTAAAGAAACTATTAGAATAATTTCTTTATTATTTTGCCATTACTATTCTTTAATAGCCTCTATTAAGGTTATTTTGTAAGCAGTCCATTGTAAACATCCTTGGAAAATGACTTGGCAATAATTCTTCATGTATGCATAATTTTTATTTTCTTAGAAGGGCTTTTGTTTTATATTTTCATAATGTTTTAAAATTTATATAAAATATATATTTTTTTAATATATGATGTTTATCTCAATACATAGGAATAAAAATGGATTTTAGACACTCTTTACAGCTACCAATTTCTGTGTCTAAGCAGAAAGTCATCACTGTCATCACTGCTAGTGTAGGAATTACTTTATTAGGTTTTGTTGCCAGGTAATATTGCTGCATAATTTTTTTATAATCAAACTTGTCTAAATTACTGCCAATTTTTAATATTGCTTATGTTTCTTATATGTTTATTGTTTAGACTTCTCCGTCGGCGCAGAAGAAATAAGCCTAAATCAGTAGATTCATTATTAGAAAACAAAGGGAAAAGTTCCATTAATTCTGCTGCTCTTAATGGAGGTAATTATTATGTATCAGAATGTTTTAGTTTTATTAGAAAAGTATGTATTTTAATACAAAATTGCAATCATTTTTTAGTTATAGGTACAATTAATATCATTCAACATTTTTAATGTATTTTAGTTACCTTGTGTTGAAAATCCATGACTATAAATAAATGTATTTTGATATGTGAAAAATACTATTAAGGAATATCAAAATAGATTTCAAAAGGGGAGCTCGATAATGGGACTGCTTGTAAAATTAAGACCAATAACCTATTCATTAATTTTAAGTTTACCTATGATGCTATGAGTGGAAAGAGCTTAAATTAGGCAATTAAGGGATTTTGAATCCCAGGAAGATAATAGGTAAGTTGCAGGGATAGGAATTATTGCTATTTTAAAGGAACCTGTTACATAACATTTAAGTCATAGGTTCCAGGAACATGTTACAAATGAAAAATGATATTATTTTTGTCAAAGTGGTAAAAGTTTTTTTTTTGTATGGGATAATGCATATATTTTTAAATTAATCTTGAATTTAAGATTGTATCAGAAAACTTTAACAACATATCAATAATGAAAACTGCCACCAGAAAGCAGATAAACTAACTCAATCTACCACTTAAATGATTCTCACAGAAATTCCTCCCTTTCTGTCAACCATAAACAGCAATAAATATTCATTGAACCCCTTTGACTGGGATAATGGATGATGAAATGACCAGTTAATATGTTTTGTCTGCCATGTTTACTCTACAGTGTAAAAATTTCGTGTATTAAAAAATCTATACAAATATTACAGATATTTGAGAATTTCTCATTAAGAAAAAAATTCTTTCAGTATTTATTTTATTGGTTGTATATTTGTTCTCTTATTAAACATCATTGATGTAAATATAAAGGGGAAATGTAATGATCGTTGAAATGAACATACAGCCTCAATTATTAGTTAGTGTTTACGCCATCTAATTTCTGTTTTCAACAGACTTGCACCCGCGGACTTTGATATATAATTGCAATGTCTAATAGCATTTTGTCCATACATTCCCCTATATTGATTTTTATCAGAATAATAAGAAATAATTGGTAATCCCCGATAATTCATACATTTCTGATATAATGATAATTAGACAAAACAAGAATTTTTATGTACTTTTAAAATTTAAAAGTTGGAAATATTAGGAAAAGCAAAAGGATCAGCAAATTGCTTAGTACATTTAATAAACATAATAAGCAAATTTCAGGATAATATTCACCCAGAAAATTAAATTTATCATGTCAGATAGAAAAAAATTTAAAATACCAAAATGCTATGATCAGAAAAATTAACAGTAGTGCAAATAGTTAAGATTGGAAAAAAGAAAATAAATCAAAATTGCTATGAGTTACAGATATGAAACATTTAGAAAAAATTGTGAAATAGCTTATAACTAGCAAGAAAATGAGTTGCCGATCCTAAAATTCATAAATTATGGCATTTACCATAATAATGAATTTTTTTATATATAAATTAAATATTACTAAATTTCTCATGATCTTTATTTTCAGATTTTCAAAGAAACTACTATAATAATGAATTATATTTAATAAATTAAATATTATTAAATGTGTTAAAATTAAAAATACTAAAATGCTATGATTGGAAAGAGTCAAGATCTGAAAAAAAAGGGAATTAATAAAAAATTGCCTGGATTAAAAGTTGATTATAAGATTTGACTGATTATTTTCTTATTTCTCTCTTGATTTACATTTTTCTTCAAATTTCTCTTTTCTCTTGTTTAAAAGATGTCATGCAAGGAAGAGGAGCCTCGAACCTTAGCATCTACAGGCATCATCGCCAAGGATCTATTGGTAGTGACCGACAGTCTGTTCATTCCATTCTGACTGCCAATTTAGCTTTAGATGCTGGAGGATCTACATTATCACCACAGCAATTAGGAACTATGGGTATTTTTTAGTTTTTTTTTTCTGTTGATTAGTTTTACTGCATGCTTGAATAGAGTCTCACTTGCAGTGCATATTTAGTTGTTGATTGGTTTACTAATCGCTGGTAGTTGGCTAATTTTATGTTGTAACTTGTACTAGAAGAGGTAATCAGTGTCACTTGCAATTTAAACATTCTAAACACATTCTAAAAGCATAGTTTAAATACATTCTAAATAATATTGTCATATAGATATGTCTATTACCCATAAAAAGAGTTTAAAAAAGTTTATGAATAGCTATCTGTTCTCTTTATAGAAGTATTCTTCATATGTAAATTATAAATCTGAAGAAGAGTGGTTCTTTTACTAACAACTTTGTAAACATTTAGAATTTGATCGTTCTGTGCCAAAATTAAACAATTGAAATAAGTAGAAAATATTACCTCTGTATAATGTAAATTTTTGGAAACTTGAATTTTCAGGTTTATTGTAATAAACTATTTATCTTTGCACCTAATTTTAAATTTTTACTTAACATTTTGCATTTACTTGACAAATCCAACATTTTTGTCAGATGTCAACTACACCATTAATATAAATAATATTCAAAAGATTCTGCATTCATTGTAGCAAACTATTTATCTTAGCACCTAATTTCAAAGCACTTAATTTCAAATCTTTACCTCTCTTAAATGTTAACATTTTGCATTTACTTGATAAATCCAATATTTTTGTCAGATATCAGCTGCATCACTAATATAAATAGTATGCTAAAGATACAAATTTCTGCATTCATTGTATCAAACTATCTATCTTTGCACTAAAATCAATACCACTAGGATGTATGTTTTTAATTTACTATGCAATTAAAATATTTGATGTTCGGTCCTTTATAATACAGTTTTTTCCCAGTGTGTGTGTGTCTGGGGGGGGGGGGGGGGGGAGATTAACTTGTGCACTAAATTTCACATTTATTCCTTCTGAAACTAGATTATAATTTCTGGATATACCTACAAATATTTATATTTTATAAAGGTTTACAAATAATTAATTAAATAACAATAAATAAAATCAAATAATATAAATCACACTTTTCTTTTAAAATATGATTTCTAAATATCAATCTAATTTTAGGAATGGAAGCTTTAGAAACAGCAATTGCATACTGGGAAGATGCTTTAGCTGCCTACAGACCTCCACCTGGAGAAATTCTTGCTCTCACTGTAAGTGTTATTTGAAAAATTTCTTCAGTTTCAATTTTCCATCAAACAGCTATTTAATTATAATTTGAATTATACATTTGCATATGATTGTGCTATGCCAGAATTGGAAACTGGAATTAAAGTAACCAAAAAGTTATATATTTTAGAACTTAGGGAGCTACAAAATACATATTTACATTTTAATTCAATTTGGTGCTTTGAAGCAACAAAAAAGATATGTTATATAATATCTTACTATACTAATTGCCATCTGTCCGTCTGTTATGTTTTTTTTAGACACTTCCCAAGTAGATAGAGACTTGCAATTTGGTACACAGGTCGTGTTGGAAAAAATCAATACATCGCGATTCACGTTCCCGTGAACGGGCGTTTATGCAAATTTAATATGAACGACTCTTCCCGTTCACCGACGTGAACCGTGACGTTTTTCAACATGAGGTTTCATGCAAATCAGTTCTCAATGCATACGCATCTGATTTGCATATCCGGGGGCGTTTCCGGAACAGTCCATTCTCGGATATATAAGGCAGAGATTTCTTGAAGCAAACATCATCATCAGAGAGAATTCCCACTCAGTCTGATCCAGAACGGAGCGGAGAAGGCTTTGTAAGACATGGACACTGATGGTCTGATGCAGGCAGACAGAAATGCTTTAGACAGAAGCACTG
The DNA here is from genome assembly GCA_951213105.1 of Amaurobius ferox. Lineage (NCBI taxonomy): Eukaryota > Metazoa > Arthropoda > Arachnida > Araneae > Amaurobiidae > Amaurobius > Amaurobius ferox. The sequence continues at coordinate 80,680,090 of OX578139.1, read as the reverse complement.
TGGGATATCGTTTGGCGACGGTTTTTAGTTGAGACGGACACAGAGATGGTCAGTTTAGACCAGTATGTATTGAACATTAAATTTACTTTCATGTGTCTGGAAATTACGTTAAATATTCTTCTGATGTCTTATCCTTTGGTTTTCCTTTGCCAAGTGTGATACCTTCAATGGTGGCTGCAAATACACGCAAGTGATAGAGGTAGTATAGTTACTTACTACCCATGCTTCAAGGAATTTCTGTCTGGTTATTTACAACTGCAAACTTTTTGTACATAGTATTTTTTGATGTTTTGTGGCATGGAAACCTGGAATGTGTAACTTGCCTAGTTATGTTTCTCACGAAATAAAGTGAACGATGTTTTTCTTTGAAACTGGATCTGCATACTTTTATGACCCAGCCAACACTTATTGACTCTATGCCAGTGCGTACTTTGCTGTTCATCTTGCTTCTTCAAATTTTAAATTTTCCAACAGGTCGATCGTTCAATAACCCCCCTGGAAAAATCGAATTGTTCAAAAAAGTTTTGTAGAGTGAGTGCTCCACACCAAAATGTTTGAAAAATGAAATGATAAGGAAGCATACTTTGCGCTGAGATAGAGACTTCAAATTTAGTGTATGTCAGGGGTCCCATTTCAGCGCGAACCTGCGAGATTCTCGCGAAATCCATAAAAAATCTCGCTTAAAAATTTAGGCTGCGCGAGAATTTCTCTCTCTCCAGTTCCGGCACCCCCCTGGAAAAATTGAATTGTTCAAAAAAGTTTTGTAGAGTGAGTGCTCCACACCAAAACGTTTGAAAAGTGAAATGATAAGAAAGCATACTTTGCGCTGAGATAGAGACTTCAAATTTAGTGTATGTCAGGGGTCCCATTTCAGCGCGAACCTGCGAGATTCTCGCAAAATCCATAAAAAATCTCGCTTAAAAATTTAGGCTGCGCGAGAATTTCTCTCTCTCCAGTTCCGGCCTAAAATTATTTTTTCTTCAAATTGGATACCGCGAAATCCGATGCCCGATGCAGACATGCCAACTTTCCGGATTTTGGCCCGAGACTCCGGATTTTTCATTAATTCTCCGGCCTCCGGATTATTAACGAAATTCTCCGGCATTTCTTGCTTGAAATTTATCAATTACCCAGACATGATATAATTCCTCGGAAACACAGATTTTCCGCTTTTTTAGCACTGATTTCTATCATTCTGTAGCAAATACATAATTAAATGCACGATAATTCCAATCAAATTAACGGAGATTTATGGCCACGTGTAATATAAATTAAGATCGTTATTGCTTATTTTATGAAAGTAATAAATATACTTTTTCAAAAGTTGTCTAATTCAGCATAAATCACTAAAATGTTATTTTCTTTATTAATTTCGCATAAACTGTCCGATTGCGCAATTCAGTTTGTTCTCATGAATCGCCGAGAGCACAATAGTGTCTTTTTCCATCCATCTCAATCTTCTAAATATTGCATTTTTGATTGACTAAACTAGCTTATTTTCATATTCTGATTAATTATTATGGTTAATTTCTTAATTATTTTCGTATAAACAGTGTGATTGCGTAATTTAATTACTTCGCCTGAATTACTGAGAGTACGTTAGTATATTTTCCATCCATCATTTAAATGTTGCATATTAAATCGACTAAACTAGCATATTTTCATATTCTAATTAATTATTATGGTTAATTTCTTAATTATTTTCACATAAACAGTGCGATTGCGCAATTCAGTTACTTTGCGTGAATTGCCGATAGTACGTTAGTATCTTTTTCCATCCATCTCCACCATTTAAATGTTGCATATTAGATCGACTAAACTAGCTTATTTTCATATTATGGCTAATTATTAAGGTTAATTTTTTATTTATATTTGCATAATACAAATCTTTTTATTTTGAAAAGCGGATATGAACTCTATGAAGAGATATTTTACAAAAAGTGGTATTAAAGCAATGATTTAGGCAAATAAAAGGAAACCATTTTGGAAGGAATATAATTCATTGCTATATTTTGTTTTTTATTAAAGATCAATATTTGTTACTCTCTTTAGTGAAAACTTCTGTTTTACCAAACATAAATATTTGTTTTCATTATAAAGTAATTTTCACCGGATAAAATTTAAATGTCCAAAAATATGAGTTATAGTTGATACTTTCTTTTTTATTACTTTCTAAATTAGCATGGTAAAAAAAATTACATTTTAAGTTTCTCTCCTTATGGCCAAAATTTTCTGGAAGGAGAGAAATTCTCCCCCTCTTTTCCTGACTTAGTGGGAACCCTGGTGTATGGGTAAACCATTTGAAAGGACAAAAGTGTGCAGTTTCAAATTTTCAATATTTGGTACTTTAGGGGGTGTTTGATTTGCTGAGCAAATGAGAAATGCCTACTTTTAAATTTAATAGAGGCTTGAAATTTGGTTGATAGGCTAACATTTGGTGAAAACACCCAAGACAAAAGAGTTTTTCAAAAATGTTCGTTTAAAGGGCTACTCCAGAGAAAAACGTTCGAAAGGTGAAATGACGAAAAATCATGTTTCGAGATGCGACAACGGCTTCAAATTTGGTGTACAGGTAGATTGAAAGGAAAAGCATGTACAATTTCAGTTTTCCGATATTTTCTACTTTAGGGGGTACCAAAAAACCCAAATGTTTGATTTTCAGAATAAATAAGAAACGCCTCTCTTTAAAATCTAATAGAGGCTTGATATTTGGTATATGGGACAATCATCTGATAAAAAAACACAATAATAGAGTTTTTCAAAACTGTTCATTTAAGGGGGTGGCTATTCCACACGAAAACCTTTGAAAAGTAAAATGATTGAAAAAATATGCTTCGCGGTGGAATAGAAACTTCAAATTTTGTGTACAGGTAGCTAGTTCAAAAGAAAGAAAGTGTTCAATAGAAAATTTCCAATATTTGTAATTTTGAGGGGATCCGCACACCAAAACTCTCGAAAAGTGAAATGATAGAAAAACATGATTTGTTATGAGATAGAGAATTCAAATTTGGTATATTAGTATACCGTTTGAAAGGGAAAAAAGTGTGCAATTTGAGATTTCCAATATTTGCTACCTTAGGGGTGTCACACACCAAAATTTTTGATTTGCCTAATATATGAAAAACGCCTACTTTTAAATTTGATAGAGCTTGAAATTTGGTGTATGGGTTAATCATTTGATAAAAACCCAAGACGAATAGAGTTTTTCATACATGTTCATTTAAGAGGGTACTCCACATAAAAACGTTCGAAAGGTGAAATAATAACATTGGTATATGGGACAATCATCTGATAAAAAAACACAATAATAGAGTTTTTCAAAACTGTTTATTTTAGGGGGTGGCTATTCTATACGAAAGTGTTTGAAAAGTAAAATGATAGAAATATAAAAAAATAGCAGTATGAGATAGAGACTTTACATTTGGTTTACGGGTAAATAGTTCTAAAGGAAAGAAAGTGAGCAATTTTAGTTTTCGAATATTTACTTCTTTAGGGGTTTCGCACACCAAAATTTTCAATTTTCCTAATAAAAATGAAAGATACATCAATTGCATATGCAACATGAATTACATATACAGATCTACAATTTTCATTTAATTGTTTTTCAAATTTAATATTTTTATTCTTTATTTCCAGTAACCTATGTCTGTATTTTGAGTTTCTAAGCCCAGAGATTGCTGAGATATCAATGCAAAACACAAAGTTAACCCTTCCATAGAAGTTACTGTGGGTAGATTTTTTCTGAAACTTTATTTGAAGAAAATTGACTTTTTTTAGCAACAAAATAAAATTCTTTTCTTTGTGCAAATAAAATTTTATAAGTCAGCTATATTGATAAGACAAATTATTTTAATTTTACTTATCCAATTTAAATAACAAAATTGGAAGGAAATAAATTTAATAAATGGAAGGTATTATATTTTTGATTGTCTTTATTGGTTGCTGCCATAAGATAAAATACGATTACAAAAATTATTAATGTTTTGAATTTTTAAGTCATCTGTTTTTATTTTCATGATTTTTCAAACATGTATATTTCCATCTGTGTTTAACTGAATGTTGCAACAGAGGGATATAAAATGGTTTGACAATAATGTTTGCTACTATTTCAATCTTATTTTAATATGTTGTGTGTTGCCCAGTTTATGTAAATTGCTTTGCAAACAGAACTAAGATGTTTTATTTTCTTTTGCTTGTGAAGCCCAAATATGTATTCTTATACTTTATATTTATATTGGGTATTTAAATTTGATACCTCAATGAATTGTTTTTGAAGATCAATATAATTTAAATTACTATTGGGATTTGTATAAACTTTAAATCATGAGCAACGTCATGTATATTTGATAAAAATGAAATAAAAATATAAAATAAGTTTTCTCACAAATGTAGTGTAGACTCAGACATAAATGTACTTGATTTTTTTTTTTAATATCGGAAAATATTTAAATTATATAAAATATTTAAATGTTTATTACTTTTAGGATGCTGAAGAAGGAAAGTTCACTCACATGTTGGAGAAAATTTTGGGAAAGGCATATACATTACAAGAATCCTGTAGTCATTTATTTTTGGATTCCAACTCCATATTGTTCAAATCAGAAACACAGTCAATAATATCTTCTCGACATGAAAGAATCACAGAATCTGAAAGAAGAACTATGACAAGCATGTCTTCAGTTGAAAGCTTTGTTTCTGCTCAAGCTGAAGTGAGTTGTTTATTTATTTATTTTTTAACTTAATTTATCTTTTGATGTAAGTTTTAGAAATGAGCAATTTATATATGCTGAATATATTTCAGTCTAGTTATCTGTAAACTGACTCCCAGAACTAGAAAATGCAGTCACACATGTGTATGCCATGCCTAAACATACTTTTTAAATTATAGCTAATTTTGCAGATACTTTCGAGACAAAATATTTTTTTATTTTATTTGCTGCATATGCAACAGTAACATTCTTACTTAAATCATTGGAACCTGTAATTTGAAAATTGTAATTTGGAACCTGTAATTCAGAAATAAGTACTTGTTTAAGTTTTCTTTGTGTGGTTATTCAAAAGTTTACTGGAAATTGTTTCAACTTTTATCTGTATAGCTACCTTTCAATTTTATTCTACTCTGCTTCTTAGGTTTACAGATACTTACTTGTCTTGATGATTGTGTTTGCAGATACTTTTTTCTTTTCATATGTTGGGTTACTTTTGGCTATTTAATAATTTTAGGAATTTTGGTTTTAATTTAAATGTGTTCAGGGGTCTTATTTACATAGTCATTCTCTTTTTAGTTATCCATTTTCCAATTGTTTAGGTTATTTATATTCTTTTGTTCCAAATAGGTTCTATTCCATAGTTATTGCATTCAAAATGGCAAAAGTTTGTTCTTTTTTGTTTTCAGCAATTTAAATGTATTTAAATTGGCTAATTTGTGATTCCATTTATTGCTCTTTTTATTCCCTTTGATTTGATTCTAAATTTGTTGTTTTCGGCTAAAAATTCATTGATTTATCGCGACTTTTTAGTTTTATATTCTATTTTCAGCTTTTTAAATTTTTCAGAATTGTTCATATTTAAATTATTACCAAATTCGTATATTCCAAATCGTTTCACTTCATTTCTCTTTAATTTTTGTCTGCTTTAAATTTCCTGTTTCGAGTTTTTGATGTGTTGACCGTAATATTAAAATCGTCTGTCATTCATTCTTTTATCGTTCATCGATAGTTCTTACAATGTGTGGCAACGGTGTTTGACGGTTTATAAATAGACTCATGCTCTTTTTCACTCTCTTCTCTCTTATTTGATTAGAGGAACTCAATATGTGATCAATTAAGTTGTCCTGTGCCGTTTGGCACTCCTTCTGAGGAACGAACGTTTTTATTTCCCTGTCTATTAATTTTGTTCCGTTTATTTTTTTTCTGCTGCTGGAGGTGATGGTTAGTCTTAAACATTCAAGAGCCTTTGACAGTGCTGTTGTGTCTGATGGCAGAGAGTTGTTGTGTCTAGAAAGACTGGATGTTTTGAACTCCTGCCGGAGCTGTTTGTGATGTCCGCCAAAGAAGTTTTACCAGCCAATTAAGAATTTGTTTATCCTGACAAGCTGTGAGCTCTATGAAGAATGGAATTATCATTTCCGTAGCCCAATAGAAGGACATATGTTTGTTTTCCATTTTGATGTCAGTAGTCCCGTGCAGCAGTTTGGAGAAATGATTTTTATTACTGGGCATCCGGCTGATGTGAAGAATCCCCCTTGGAGTTGGATCTTGCGGAATGGCCGTTTTTCCAGAATTCTACTGGACATAAATATGATCTTGTGCCATGGTTTTCCTCTTCTGAAGTTTTTTGGATTTGTTTCTCGTTTGGTGACTCTTCTGGTGATACTGCTTCCCACCGATCTTTGTAGCTCCTTTTAGACTCTTAGTAAAATTACTCTTTTTCTTTTAAATTATAATTGTTTTCAATTTGACATTAGTTTAAAGTTAAATTAAATTGGTGCGAATGAAACCCCTTATACATTTTAAGTTCCGAATCCTGGTTTATTGTTATGTAAATTTTCTTTGGGTTTTTGACTTTTAGTTGAGATCTTTTATTATGTTCTAAATTTCCTCTTTGCCTAACTGATGTTCTTTTTATTCTACATTGTAGTTTGACAAAAAATTCTATAATTTTAGCATAGCTTGATTTAAATATTAAAAGCTATTTTTCTTTAACTTTTATTCTAACATTTTTATTACCACTATACGACCGGCCATTTTATAAATTCAATTTATTTATTTAATTCTTTTATGATGTGTAATTTAATTTATTTAGTTAATGAGATGTTTTAAAAAGTTGTAAAATGTTTTGAAACTTCCTCAAAAGTGAAGTAAAATTTTAATAAATGTTAGATTTTTGAAAACTTAAACTCTGTGTCTCTCCTTTTTCTTTAATGAGTTTTTATTTTTAGGAAAGTGCCATTTTAATATTTTACAGGTTAGCATATTTTTATGCATTTAGCGAGAGACTGGTCTTATGGCACACTTTATTTATTTTAGAATTTCAGATGATTTTCATATTTCAGGAACTTTTTAGATTTTAGGTATATTCTAGAGGTATATAGAATATTTTTTGTATATCATCATGCAAAATTCTACAGGACACATGTTGCTCTCCTGACCTGGCTTCTGTGGTAAATGGATGCACGTTTATCTGACAAATAATTTGCAAATGAAAATTCTGAAAAGTTTAAGGCTGAAGTGAATTTTTAACACACATTTTACAGCTTTTAAAGACTATCTGTATATAAGGGGTCTTTGAAAATCTGTCACTTAATTTAAAGCTTCTTTTGTTAGGCCAGCGATGGAGATGAAGTATGAGGGATCATCATCATTCAAGTATCTTGTTTATAGCCATCTGCAAGCATATTTAGGAGCATAAACTATATATTATATAATAAGAATACTCTTTAAAAGATTCAAAAGCTATTTCTTAAAAATAATTGATTTAAAAAAGTGTGCTAGGTGTCCATTTACTGTTTAAAATGATGAGAATAGTTAAAATTTGTAGACTATACAACTTTTAGTAGAAGATTTTAAATTTTCAAGCTAGGTGCCTGTTCTTTGAACAATTTGAGCTAATGTTAGTAACTTTTAGTTGCTTATTTTCCAAAATAACAGAGACCTTGATGGAGAGTAAACTACCAGAAAGATATGGAGATCATGCTGCTTGGTCATCACACCCTTTGGCATCCCCTTAGGGTAGGGTTATGGAAATATCACTTCTTAATTGCTCTCCATGGCTCTTGAGAAACATCTCTAAGAATTCAAGATTTTAATTTGAGAGGTTAATGATACAGTAATCATACTACTATCATCCAACCTTTTCATACCTCATCAGGAATGAAATTAAAAAACAACTAATGATGTCCAACTCATGCTAATTTGAACTGCGAAAGAATTTGAGATCCAGTATACTTTTACATAAAAGCAAAATTTCTGTTTTCAATCTTTTAGTATACCTGATCTACCTTATGCTTCAAAAACCTGGACTCTATCAAAAAATTATGAAAACATTCAATTTTGTTTAAAAAAAAAAAAAAGAGAGAGAGACTATTTTTGGATGTGTTTGTAAAAATGGGACATGTTTGCAAAGCTACCATTTCAAAACTTGATCTCCCTCATACAAAATTTCCTCTAATTACAAGACTTATAACAGTTTTCAAGTTACGTTAGGTAACTCATATACTCAAAATGGATAAACAGAATCCACCTCACAGTGTATTGATATGAAATCCTAGTAGTCACGGTAAAAAAAAAAACCTAGGATTAGATGACTAGACATTAAGTTTCTGAATGTGTGCAAGATCACTCTGATGTTAGAAGTGCAGCAAGGAGCACATAGTGATAAGAAATTTTCTTTTACAAAGAAAAAAAACATATATAATTTCTTATACTTTGGCTTCAACTCTACTTCATTTTATAGCTTGATTAATTCTATTTTTGCTACCCTGACTTACTGAAGGTACTTCACTGTAGGCTTTATCCAAGTCAGTCATAAATACATGACCAACATACTTGGTGGGATTCAAATCTAGTTCTCCCTTAAGTTTCGACGACTCTAAGTTGTCCCATCACTCTCCAGGGGTGGTATTTTCTATTTTAGTAATCACTGTTTCAGTCTGTACATGCAGATTATTAGCAACAGTGGTTACTAATTGGTGAACATTTACTAATCAAATTTGAAATTTATTAGTGGCTACTACTAATGATTTGTGGCTACTGGTTAATTTAAGAACTATACTATTCATCCTCCTATTGATTTCTTCTATTAATATTTCTCTCTATTATTAAGTTCTTAAAATATAGTCCAGCAAAAGAAAATTGTAAATGAAATAACTTTGAACAATTTTAACACTAAGGAGACACTTGTAATTTAGCCTTTACATTCCCATTTAAGTGAGCTAGAGTATTTCTCTATCTTTAAAGAAAACTGCTGTTTTATCTGTATTTGCTTGATCTTAAAGGTTAGTCCATTGTAATTCAGGTTTTTAATTTAATTTTTTACACTGTATATTGATATTTTTTTTTTAATTTAGATTGCAGATTTAGCTGACTTTGATGAATTCGAACTAAATATCGACCTTAAAGAATTATTCTTGTATCAAACGGCATCAAAGAAATATGAAGAAGGTTCAATTCCTATTAGATTGCTTAGGTAATTTTTTATGGATTATGTATTAGTTACTCTACAACAAATAATTAGTTAAAAACATTTCCTAAATCAAACAGGATTGCAAATGAATTATCGTCATTATTATCGAGAAACTGTAAACTAATACATAAAGGAAGAAATTTCAAAAAGTTCTTCTAAACAAAATATCTACTGAACTATGCAACCAATTTCAATGAAATTTTTTCAGGAAATGAGACTATGACAAGAATATTCCATTATAGTTTTCATCTTTCTAAATTTTTGCACAGGGATGGCAGGGCAAGACAAATAAAGTAACCAGTTTGGGCCTTATGGTCTCAGAGGCCTCGACCAAATAATGCTCGAACACTATTTTTTTTCCCCATCTATTTAACATTGGGAATATAGAAGCAAAATGGTAGTAATTTTTTGCTTCCAAAATTTGGAAAATGGTAAATGAAAACCATAAACACATCCTTTATTCAAAATAGGTAAAAGGGATAAATAAAATTGGTATCGCGTCTGATTTCAACCAGCAGAAACAACAAGATCACAACTATAATAGAAGGTCTTTATTTCACTTCTTTAAGACGTACAAAACTTTAAAAGGCCAGAGCGCTTTCGAGCGTAAATACGTTCTTCATCAGTGGCTACATGTAGCCACTGCTGAAGAGCGTATTTACGCTCGAAAGCACTCTGGCCTTTTAAAGTTTTGTACGTCTTAAAGAAGTGAAATAAAGACCTTCTATTATAGTTGTGATCTTGTTGTTTCTGCTAGATAAAAGGGGATTCAAAAGTGGGGTGGGTGAGGCCTTGCATCGCATTTGCCTTAAGCCTTGAGAACTCTTAACACCAGACCTACTTACTCAAGGAACAATAGAAATATAAAACCTTTTCTGTCTGTTATGACTATTGTTTTATATATTTTCAATCTCACAGATATTTTTCATAACTTTTCACAAAATAATTGGAAAATTTTGTTAACAGCTGTCAGTTTTAAATTGATAATACAATCAAATTTCGTTAATGTGAACATGTTTAACATTAATAAGTAAAATATACTTTGTGTGAAGGATGAGGAAAACTTAGCAACATATATAAGCACAAATAACATAATAATGCATCATACATCTGTTTTGAAAATATGCTAGATCCCCTTTGCAAAAGAACCAACAAACCCAAATTCCAAAAGGGGAATGAGAGCAAAAGGAAGAAACTGGGGGAATTATATACCCAAGATAAGCTAGACTGTTCTTCATGGTGCTTTCTGATTGGCTCTCTCTTAATCCAAGTCTTGGGTATATAACCCCCCTCTGTTCCTTCCTTTTACTCTCATTCCTCTTTTGGACTTTGGGTTTGTTGCTTCTTTTGTAATGACGAATGGGATCCAGCGTATGTTACACATCGCATATGCTATGTGCTATGTGTAAATTTCAAATAACTATTCTAAATTTCCTTATCACAGAAACATATAAAAATTCTGAATATTACCATTCTTGCTTTTATTGTTAATACATAATTTCAAATATATTTCTAAAAAATAGGCAACTCTATAATTAAAAGTACAAAAAATGCATTAATTTTAAGGGACACCAAATTAATTAGCATATGAGGTGACAAATATATTTCTATATGGCAAACATATTACTACATATTTGTTGCTCAATATGATAAATACAATATATATAGTGTTTATACGTAAAGGGCAAGAAATGCATAGTCTTTAGAAAACAAATATATAGAAATTATTCAAGGGACAGCATAAATATTAATGCGTAGGAGAAGCATATTATATATTTGTACTTAGAGATGACATAAATTTTAGCACCTAAGGGTAACAAATTCATAAATTAGTTTAATTATATTGTATGGAAATGTTAATTTAGCAAATTTCTGACAATGGCCTTAAATACTGTCATATCTTTCTAACATTTATTTTAAATCTGCAATAGATAATTGCTGCTTAAAAAATCCAATGAAAAAAGTATTCTTAATTTATTGTTTTTTACCCCAAATACATTACTTTGCAAAATAAAGTTTGTTGTTGCTACAATTTTGGAAGTTGATTTCAACTAATTTCAACACACTGAAAAAATTTTAAAATAAAATAAAGACAACCAAATTTGGTAAATTGAAATGTCTTTAATAATAACGCCATTATGACGTACCACTTAAAATTACAAATCCAGAGTTCTTCCGGACGTCACTATGTCCTTCATCAGTGGCAAAGTAAATTGTTGAGTGATGAACATGAGCTCTTACACAGCCCGCAACCGTGAGACAAGATTTGCATATTGACCTTTTTAAAATTGATACATTTAAAAAACATTTTAATTACAAAATACATAAATAACAGTGGAGCAATAAATTGTCGTCAAAAGCAAAGAAAAACATATCCTTCAGTTTCACGACATTTCATTCTCGACTCACTGCATTAAACCCTTGTATAATTTTCTGGATATATAGTACCTTTTTTTTTGCTTTTGACAACACATTTATTGGTTACCTTGTATTTTCTGATCTATTATTTATGTATTTTGTAATTAAAATGTTTTTTAATGTATTGATTTTAAAAAGATCAATATGCAAATCTTGTCTCACGGTTGTGGGCTGTGTATAAGCGCTTATGTTTATCACTCAACAATTTACTTTGCCACTGTTAAAGGATGTAGTAACATCCTAAAGTGCTCTGGATTTGTAATTTTAGGTGCATCATAAATGGTGTTATTATAAAAGACATTTTAATTTGCAAAATTTGATTGTCTTTATTTTATTTTAAAGTCATAAGTTAGTTTTTTATTATGATTAGTGATATTGTTTGTACATTTTAATTTAACCTGTTAGATAATAACAATTAATTTTTCTGTCTAATCAGTACTTAACACATGGAATATAAAAACTTTCAAGTTTTCATTCATTTGCAAGTTATTTGTAAAAAAAAATTGTCTTAAATTCTATTCAATTTATCTTTAAAATTTTTATATTCAATATTATTTATTTCATAATGTTCTTATGTTGTTACTGAATTTTTTAGTAAGATTTTGATTGGTCATTGCAATTTGAATTTAATAATTATTTATAATTTTAAACTGATTTAAAAGATAATAGTGTTATATATTTTATGGTTTTTATATTGCATGTTCTTTTACCTTTATTTGCTAGGACAGATATGTTGAAATGTCAGTCAGACAGGGATTATGTATCCAAAGTTCATTGCATTCGGGTGGCATTTCAAGTATGTTTGATTTAGTTTCTAAAAGCAATTTAATTTTTTATTTGTACTTATGTTGTAATTATGTGGCAACAATTTTATAGATGTGCATTGACTTTTACTAAATTTTCTGTACGTAAAAATACTTTTAAAATATTAATCTTTTTACTTTCCTTATATACATAATGTATAAGGAAAGTATTGTGACGGGGTCGAAAATTCGAATTCGAGTTTTTGGCGGGAGAGCACATTTCAAGCATTCCTGATCATGAATCAAACATTTTTGAAGTGATGTGTGTGTGTCAGTGAGTCTGTGGAGACCATAACTGACGAACGAATGGACCGATTCGAATGAAATTTGGTACAAAAATCACAATACATAAACACTGGAAGCCTATTGTTTTTATACGCAATCGAATGTTCAGAACCCCCCTAAATATTCGAGTGAAATTTTGAAAAAATCATCAAAGAATCAAAACTGCTAATAAAGTTACGCAAATAGACATTTCTTATGTAATTTTTCATTAGAAAATGATTGACATAAATTTTAGAATGCTAACATAAACCGTTCTCGAGATATTGCACATTTTTCAAAAAAATTGTCAAAAAGTCATATAAAATTAAAAAAAAAATTCCTATTGAGAAACATGTTCACTTTTCATATGTAATACCATGCGATAAATTTGGTGACATCATTCTCGTGAATCTAGCTCGTTCCATTCATGAAAAAAGATACTTTAAGTAATACTTTTGTATTTGAACGCCAATAGTCATTTATTTGCTGTAAGAATAACTTATTTCTTCGTCCATACCGCTTGGCGAAATTTAGGCGACGAATTTGGCGGAATGTCGCCAACTTGGCGACATTTTTAATTGTTGCCAAATTAACAAAAATCTCACCAAATGAATGAAAATGACGCTAAATCAATGAAAATGACGACTAATTGAAGAAAATTCAATATCTTGGAAAGAATATAAGTATCTACTATAAGAATAACATTTTTTTTTAATTGTAAAAGTAGTAAATTCATTGCATTATATAAAGAAAGTCATGTGTTGCCCACATCAGATTTTTTTATTTTGAGTGAATGTTATTCTAATTCTGGAGTCTCAAAATATGTTATAGTCTGTATATAAATATTATATCATTCTGACCATATTAAAAAATTGTCTAAAGTTTTGAAAATTTACATTGACTAAATAGGTTTACTAGGCTGCAATGGGCACTATTTTGACTCAGTCAGCAGTAACCTACATGCCCATTACACAGGTCACAGCTATTATATGGCTATGTAGCAGATGGGTACACAGGCCTACTGGAGACATCTCAAAGCTCAGGCATGAGATTCTTCCACTTTTCGGTGTAATTCCACTATTTTACATTTACCCCAAAATAGCTTTACCTGAAAAATTAGTTTTTTTTTTAAATAAATTTGTCTCCTCAAACAAAATTACGCTTTTCAAAGAAAATCTCCGAAAAATCTGCACACTCTTTCTGTCTACAAAACCATTCATTTGTAAATTTAACTACCATACACCCTACATTGATAAATTGAACACTCCCTGCTGAACGAAGGAATGCGGAATTCCTTCAGTTTCATTCTTATCTCTTGTAATGTAGGCAGCTATTTCAAAGTGAGTACACAAGCAATAAGGTGGCTTCTTGGAAAACCACTTTCTCATTCTTCTTTTTTCTTTTCAATCATTTCATTCTTACCTAGTGGGTTATGGGTTCTGCACTTCAGTGGTTAACAAAGGTGGATGAGGTGCTAACAAAGGTAGATGGGGTGCTAACAAAGGTATATAGGATGCTAACAAAGGTAGATAGGGTGCTAACAAAGGTAGATGGAATTATGCATAGTTTTTAACTCCATGAGAAAAGAGGGCAGATAAAAGATTTATAAAGGGAGAAGGAGAAAGAAGTGTGTGCAGTATAGACCCGGCGACAATGCAAGATTCCCCCTCCCTCAACATTCCTCCTGTGAGATAAATTACTAGGGGATGAGACAAGGGGTCAAGGTCAGTTAACTCTTCGGATTGCAATTATCTGTGAATGGAGGGTGATTCAAGAAAAGGGGGGGAGGTGAAAGAAAAAGAGTCTAGTTAGCCTTGGTTTTAACCAAAGCTGTTATCTTGACTTATGATAGATGAACGTTGTTTACCATCTTCGGCTTATGACAGATGAGTATTGTTTACTGTCTGTTTTTTAGACGCTGTGTGCTGAGGATAAAAGAATAAATGGAACTTGTCACACAAAAAGAGAAAGCAGATGTTTTTACGAGACAAGCTCAATTATCTGTGAATGGAGGGTGATTCAAGAAAAGGGGGGGAGGTGAAAGAAAAAGAGTCTAGTTAGCCTTGGTTTTAACCAAAGCTGTTATCTTGACTTATGATAGATGAACGTTGTTTACCATCTTCGGCTTATGACAGATGAGTATTGTTTACTGTCTGTTTTTTAGACGCTGTGTGCTGAGGATAAAAGAATAAATGGAACTTGTCACACGAAAAGAGAAAGCAGATGTTTTTACGAGACAAGCTGCATTCATTCTGTAACTTCCAGTATGCAGCATCCAAATAACGGATGACAGACAATGCTCGTCTGTCTGACCTATAAGTAGATGCATAAAATCCCCCACAGAAGGGGAATCAAAAGCAAGTTGTAAATTTTTGTCCTGGTTCGTAATCACCTAAATGTGTATATGTCATTAATATATATATTGCAGGGATCGCATTCGTCGTAAAATTCCTAAAAGTTTGAAGCTTCCCTTGAATTCTTAAAATTAACCTAAAATTTTTTAATCATCCTAAAATGTTGTAATGTTTTGCTACGGCGTCAAATTTATTCTACTATCGCCCAAATACATTCCATTCATACGGCAATCGATGTTAAAAAAGACTTCAGAAATTAACATGTTGTTCAAAATAGCACTCATCTTTTACAAAGACGACAAAAGTGTCAATCACGACAAAATCGCAGATTCTCAATGGTTAAATCCTCTCAGTCTTCGGGCGGTTTTAGTGAAATACAATCGCAAGACGAATGGCGACCCCCGTGATCATTTACAGACCGGAGTTTGGGGGAGATTCTTTTGTTTGTGGGAGTGGGAATCTCCAGCGCAAGCTAACAAACATAGGAGCCTTTAACCTCTCAAAGAAATAAAATAGAAAAAGACAGGTTCGATTGTTGAATAGTGTGCTTCCTCATATTTACTAGATAAATCATGAAGTTTCTCTTTCTTTGCAAAGTTAAAATTTTGCTCAACTATTCTTTGTTGGGAATCAATAGTGTGAAAATATTTTGAAGAATTTTCGGTCTAAATCCAATAATACAAATATAGTTAGTCAGATTATGATTCTCTTACGCCCCTCATTACGTAATATTTGATCAACATCATGTCAAAACAGGAGAGTAGAGAAGGAATTTTTGTCTGCTGTTAGCAACCTCTCTAAGCACTGTTGATATTAAAGGATATGTCTTCAAAAGGATACATTGCGTAGGGGCCCGGACCACATAGCAGTTATGAAGAAAAGCAATGGATAAAATAAAATACGGCATAGTAGGGAGGTCCCGCAATTGGATCGCCACGTTCCCCATAGAAATAAATTAAAAACAATGAAAGGGCAGAAATGTGAAGAATGTTAAATAAACACATTCCCGCTTCCAACAGATAAAACTTTTAAACAGTTTTCATTTCTTTTTAAACTTAAAATTTTGTCAAATTATTCCATGTTTAGTATGCATCTGGGATGAAAGTACCAAAGATTTGAACTCTGTAAAAATTTTTACTCAAAAACCAATATTTAAAAATATAGTTTTCTGGACTAGAGTTCTTTTGAGCCGCAGGAACTTGTGTATGTGTTTTTGTTGATTCTATCAAAACATAGGATGATTGAAGGGAAATAACTGTGTCTAGATTAACGCGTTGCAGTAGCTTTGATGAAATATAGGATAACTTATTTCCCTCATATTATTTAAATGCTGCCTTCGGCGACCAGTCCTATTGTTTCTAAAAAAGTTTTTAAACTTGCAGTAGCTGTCGATCGTGCACCTCAGCGACGCAAGCCATAAATAATGGAGCAGTTCATAAAGTAACTGTCGATCGCACACCTACGTTACGTGCGCAAGTCACGGCTAAGTGTTCAGTTTATGAAGTGTTGATCTTGTACCTCAGCTATGCGTGCAAGTTACGGCTAACGATGTAGTTCATGAAGTAGTTGTCAATCGCACGTCTCCGTTAC
The DNA here is from genome assembly GCA_951213105.1 of Amaurobius ferox. NCBI lineage: Eukaryota > Metazoa > Arthropoda > Arachnida > Araneae > Amaurobiidae > Amaurobius > Amaurobius ferox. Next base: position 80,663,478 of record OX578139.1, on the reverse strand, counting down.
GCGCTCAAGTCATGACTAATGGTTCAGTTCATGAAGTAACTGTCTATCGCACACCTCAGCTACACGCATAAATCGTGGCTAGCGGTGCATTTCATGGAAAAGATGTCGTTGCACACCTTCGTTAAGCGCGCAAGTCGTGGCTAATGGTGCAGTTGATATAGCAGTTGTCAATTGCACACCTCAGCTACGCGACCAAGTCACGGTTAATGGTATAGTTGATGAAGTAGCTGCTGGCAGGTGGTAGTCTGCTGATAGAAGAAGAACTATAGAAGATGATACGCTCAAACATATAACCTGTCAGGATGCACAGGATAAACCTTCTGGTTATAAAAAAAATTTGATGTGAGGTACGAATTCTAGTAGAACAACTTCGCTGGAAAATAAGCAGAATTCGTGGTGATAACAACGTCAAATGATAGTTGTAAAAATACAACTAACTGTAGAGGTGTTGGAAAGAACAGTTCCATTTTGGTTCAAATCACTTTTATTAAGAAGCGAATCCATTGCATTTGTTTACAATATATTTGTGGCAATGTAAAACAAATCAAAGCATACTATATACAAAAACTTGAGCTCTCAAGCTCATTCGTAAGGTTTCAGAAAAAGGTTCCACACTTAGACACATTCTTGGTTTAAGCAGTCTTTGCATGAGTAAGTAGAATAAAACTTTTCAAACTTACGTGACAACGTGCATTTCCCAATGCCGCATATAGCTGGTCATACGCTACGGCGAAAACTTTAAACTTCACGGATTAACACTGCATAAAGTCCACAACACGGAACAACATGGTCTCCTAAACTGAGAACCACTAAAACTTTAAGATTTACTTAATTTAAACATCCGCGTCTACCGATAAACATTATCTTAACATTCAGCTACATCGAATAAGACTCTATGTAGATCCGTCTGAGATCAGCGATCTCCATCTTATCCAAGATATATCCACTGCATCGATCCCTTAACCGATCGATCTACTACAGCATATCATCTGTAGATACTTAAAACCAAAAATATGTCCAGCTTTTATATCCGATGATGGGTGCGTTCCGGAACACAACCGTTGCCGGCAACGCCCTCTGGATATGCAAAACAGGATGCGTGAGCGGCGAGAAGGTGATTTGCATGATAAGCCCAGTTTTGTCCACATCGCGATTCGTTCACGAGAACGGAAAAATCATTTAGAATAATGACGTCACGCTCCCACGAAACGAGAATCGCGACGTAAACAAAACCAAGTTTCCAACAGTAGCTATCTATCTCAGCTATGCGCGCAAGTTACGGCTAACGATATAGTTCATCAAGTGGTTGTTGATCGCACATTTCCGTTATTCGCGCAGGTTATGACTAACGGTGCAGTTGATGAAGTAGCTGTCATTCGCACACCTCAGCTACCCGGGCAAGTCATCGCTAACGGTACATTTAATGAAGTAACTGTCTATCTCAGCTACGCCCGCAAATTACGGTTAACGATGTAGTTCATGAAGTAGCTGTCGATCGCACATCTCCGTTATGCGCTCAAGTCATAACTAATGGTTCAGTTCAATAAGTAGCTGTCTATTGCATACCTCAGCTACACGCATAAATCGTGGTTACCGGTACAGTTCATGGAGTAGATGTCGATCGCACGCCTTCGTTACGCGCGCAAGTCATAACTAACGGTGCAGTTGATATAGCAGTTGTCAATTGCACACCTCAGCTATGCGGCCAAGTCACAGCTAACGGTACAGTTGATGAAGTAGCTATCTATCTCAGCTACTCGCTCAAGTTACTGCTAACGATGTAGTTCATCAAGTGGCTGTTGATCGCACATTTCCGTTATGTGCAAGTTATGACTAATGGTGTAGTTCATGAAGTAGCTGTCAATCGCACACCTCAGCTACGCGCACAATTTATGGCTAACGATGTAGTAACATGCGCAATTCACGGCTAATGATGCAGTTTATGAAGTTGCTGTCGATCACACACCTCAGCTGCACGCGGAAGTTACGGCTAACTCAATAAGTAGCTGTCAATCGCGTTTCCGACTGCAATGTGGGCACATAGGTAATGATACAGCTGCTGCGTATAAAATGAATCATCTTTTATTAGCGAGTACATGCAATCCACGTACAATATATGCAATAACGACAATTCTACTGCATATAATAACGCATGCATGTAATTGCATGCACACGTTGCGCATGCACATGCAATCTACATGGATTTGAAATAGCTGTCAATCGCGTTCCAGCCCACTACGAGGGTTCAGGCTAACAGATAAACACTTTTCCCAAAATAAATTGGCTTTTATTAGCATTATTTGCTTTAAGCCCGCCCGCTGTGTGGGTACATGCAATCCTCGTACATTGCATGCAATAACTACTAACTTACCAGCTAGATTTTTGCTCTTATGGCCGTATTTTATTTTACAATTCTTCAAAAATTTTAAATGTGATTTTGAGCTTTTTGGATTCTTTTTTTGTTAAATATATTAAGATTTTCTTTTTCTGTTTATATAAAGTTGTTTTAAAACTAAACTAACATTTTTCTAACATACATATATATAGTGTGTATGTATGTATATATTTACACAAAAAATACCTGTGATAAAGTGGCCACTGGATACTAAGTGATAATTTGAATTTTCAAGTCTACAGATCATTAAAATTAGTATCTTACTTCATGGCAGGAGAAAATTTCATGCAGCAATTGTAATTGCGCAATATCCTCATGGTCTCAGCTTTAACAGGAACCCTGAGTGAAGCTAAAATGACACAAAAAAAAAATTCTTTTGTTTTTATTGAATTAAAATCTTTGTTTTATTTTTGCCCATTTCATATTAGTATATTATTTTTAAAGATATGACCAGTGGAGGTATTTTTTAATATTCTTTGAAGAGTAAACTCTTTAAAATATTTAAAGCCTTTTCTGCCACATTTTTATGAAAAGATATTTTTGAACAAAAGAAACATTTTCTTTAAAACATAAGATACTGTCACCAAATTTCATTTATATGTACACACTAGACAATGCACATTTTAACAATACATGATAATTTTATATATGTGTATATATACTGCACTTTAATTGCTGCACTAAAATTGTGTCTTGTCAATTGTGAAAAATTTGTGTTTTGTTATTTTTTTTTTTTAATTAGTAAATCCAGACTGTTATTGTAATGATTTAATTTCTACAAAACTGACAAAATAAAAGCATAGTTTAGGATTAATATGAAAGAATGCATTAAAATTAAATTTTCCCATGTATATGAACAACCCTGTTTTTAAATGCAGTTGCCAAGTTTGCATTATACTAAATATAATATGAATTAAATCATTTTTCCAATGTAGTTTTTTTTTTCTTTTTTTTTACGTTATGCAAAATTCTCAAATATTTCAACACTTAAAATGTCTGTCACGTATAATTTCTCAAATTTTTGTTTTCAGCTTTTTTGGCAATCTCATCCCTGAAAGCTTTTCAAAAATATTCAGATTGTTCGCCAAAGGTGGCTAGTATAAATATAATTTTCTGATTTGTATTCAGGCTTTCAGTAAAATTATACTTCCAGTAAAATGATAATATTTCTGTTATTTGTTGACTTATATAAAAAAAAATTATAATTACAAAGTGTGTGTGAAAATATATATTTTTAATTGATTGTTAAAATATAAGGTGGCATTTGAACAATGTAGGGTTTCTACCCTATCTGAAAACATTTGAATTGTCAAAAAAAAATTTGACAAACTGACTGAAATGTCTGACAAATGTCTTCAAAAATGCAAAACCCTGAAAAGTCACAGAATTTTTAAATTTTAACTAATATTAAACTGATTTTAAGTTATTTTTATATATTCTGTTATGAAAAGTATTGTTTATTTCCGAACAAGTACAGTATATCAGGCGCTTGCTATCTCGTGCTAGTTCAATTGCTTTCATGTGCTACTTTCTGCAATATAAAAATTTTCAAAAGTTAACATGGGAAACATAGATTTTATTGTATTGTTTGGATAACAATTCTACTGTGGAATAAAAAGAAAATGAATTTTTTTTTAAGAATGCTGCCAATGCAGCAGCTACATCAGTGAACTGGTTTCACTCTTATTAGAGCCCTTAGCATCAAATAGCCATTACTGCACTGACAGCAAAAAAAATTGTATATAAGCTACAACTTTAGAATTCCCCCTATTGGCAGGTTTTGTGACAATTTTATTGTTTTGACATTGTATTTTAAAGCATTTCTACAATTAAAATCATACTATTACATTCATTAGCATTGTATTAAGATGTTTATTTTTCTTTAGCTTTTGTTCCAGCAGGAGAAAATACGCTCTTGGTTTATGGATATAGGAAATAAGATATTGACTGGCCTGATGCTTCACGGTGAAAAAGTATGCATCTTTAAATTTTACAAAACAAATAACTGTCTAGTTTTATTTTATCATTTAGCTTTGATTAGAACACACATCCTAAAATGAATGTCCGACCTATCCTAAAATCTATACAAAATTAAAGAAAAGAAAATAATGAAATAATAATTGTCAATGATAGTCAGTCATTAATCGTATAGATAATTTTATATAAGAAAATGAATGGAAACACTTAAAACACTAACATGTATTGTTCTCGTTATGATATTCCACATTTTCTGAACAAATTTGTATAGAAAACCATGAAATTTTAGCTATGTTAAATGTTATGTAATGAGTAGTCTTTATGTATGAAACATATAAAACAAATGGATTGGGATCATTCTTCTGGATCTAGCTTATGCTATTATTAACACTTTTTCTAATGCATAACAATGACAACATAAGTACCAAATTTCAACTACATTAAATGCTAATAACATGTTTCTATATATTTTGCAGGTTTATGCATTCCTATACATGTTTCCCGCTGACCTTAAAAGTTCCTTACTTTATAAATTGGTTTTAAAGTCCCTTAAAGGTACTATATTTTTGCATTGAAACACCTTAGTGAGTGTGCAAAAGTCCGATTACTTAAAATTTACTTTGTATCCAGCATTGCCCATTGTTATTGCGGGATTACCCTTCCTTTATACTATTATACTTATTATTTATTTCTTTATTTATATTTATGTTAATTACATTTAATTTTTCTATATATATATATATATATATATAAAGTTATTATATTTATATATTTAATCATTAAATTTACTTATTTATATTATTATATCATTGTTTCCAATTTGACCTGATCGTATAGTTTTAAAAATAAAGTTTACTTTTATAATTATTATTTGTTTCTTTACCTCTCTATTTATTACTTACAGCTTGGTCTATGCTCAACTATGTTACACTTTTGAAAACACTTCATCATCATATAACTTCTAAAATTTCCACTTACCTTTAGATAAATAAATAGCACAGCCAACAAGAAAAACACAACTCTTATTAATGTTAAATTAAAAATTAATTTTTATTAACAACAATTAAAATATTTAAGCATTCTATTCATTATTACTAAATTAGCAGTATAGTGGTTCAAAAATTAACAGTACATTGCGCTAATTAAATCAATTACATTAAAATTCAATTAAAGAAACCTCGTTAGCAAATTAAGATAACCAAACTATCACAATTACCCAGGTACAGAATCCACTCTGGTCTGAAGACCAGAGTTTGGTCTGCCTGAAGCTGGCTGTCCACCACTAAAAATGATAAAAACTCAAAATAATAAAAACAAACACAAATTGTGAATTGATAAAATTTTCAACATATATTCCTTCTAGTTTTGAAGAATAACGTGGTGTAAGAAAAAAAAAACAAATGTGTAAACAAGCACTATTGCACAATGTGTCAAAGATGACACCACAACCTGACGCATCACCGTATGTTGTTGTTGTTGAAACCCAGACCGTCCGACCTACCAGAAAGGTGTAAGGTAACTGTTTGGACGGTCGGGAAGTACCACCCAATTTAGACCGGAACCCAGAGGAGTGGGCATCCACAGGGACCGTACCCTCCTTCCCCTACCACCAACCTCTCGGAAGGACTTTCGGACCCACATGTTTAACGTGATCGTACTCCGCATGAACACGGCGGCAGTTTTGGCAGTGGCTGGAATCGAACCCAGGCCAACCGAGTGCAACTCCAGCGCGCTAACCAATGGGCTACCGCGCCCGTATGTGCATCACCGTATGTGTCGATGTTGACACCAAATATAACGAATCACAATTGACACACTTGCTAGATGGTATATGAAGAAGCACGGTGTGCACATCCCTATTTGAGGATTCATTTGGGAACTGGAACCCCCACAGAAAACTGATGTTTACACCCTCCGCAGCCGATAAGTTCACATCATCTGGCGGTACGGAAGCACTCCTGTCGGGAAGGCAACATCGGTCAGAAGAGAACACTTCTTGTAAGCAGGGTGTGGATTTTGGTCCTGCTGATGACTATGAGGCATGTTGTTTGATGGCCATATCCATCCCTGGCTGGAAGGAACTCCGGACTCCTCATAAAGAAATAAACCCATGCCAACGAACAGGGCACGGAAACTACTTGGTTATTAAAACCAATCGTCTGGTCCAAAATAAAAAAAAAACTCATTGCTGAGGAACACTTGCACAGCTTGCAAGAATAAAAAGAACATTTTTTCTCGACGACCGCGGGATACAGGCGATCTTGCATGGGGCCTGTTCCACGGATCTCAGCAGCCAATTCAGGGAAGCACCTCTCTCCACGCCGGTCAGAAAACGAATGTTCAGCAACACGCTTGTGTTGTGTTTGACAGATAGAATAAAACCTGCTGTGTTTAAAAAAGATAAATGAAGACATAATATTTAGTTTAAAGAAAATTAGTTTATTAAATAGTACTTCAAATTAATTCAAATTAACAAATACAAAAACACTGCTCACAGGCAGGCAACTCAGGAAGAATTAACATTAGAATTTTAGACATTAGAATTTTAGAATTTTTTCAACTTAGTTAAAATTAAGGAATTAGCATAAAAACTTTACTCAAAACAATCTACTTTAAATTCCATCAGAAAATCATTAACAAAAATATTAAACTTAAAGAATTTTACCCAGGCTCTTAAAAATTTATGAAGGTTTAGAAATTTGCTCTCAGAAGAAAGTTTAGAATTTTAAATTTACAGAATAAATTTTAGTTAAATGCATTTCAAAAAAAATATTAAGAAATCATATTCAGAATTAAAGAAAGTAGGGTCACACACACACAACACAAATTCCATATCAAGTCATCCAGGCCATGTCACCCACCACCTCCGATTTTGATGAAACTTTGTATGTTTCATCTTCTCACATAGTTATGAAAGAATACCAAATTTTATCTCTTTATCTCAACTGGTTTTTGTTGTATAGGACTTTGAAATATTGGTAAAATAGCCGTTTTTGCCGTTTCCAAACCTCCGAAAAGAACTTGTACTTTCAATGAAAAATATTTGTATCTTTGACATTTATAGTGCAAATCTTATGGAAATTTGCAGTATTGTTGAGTGAACTGTGCTGATTCCAGAAAAAAATATGGCAACACTTTATGTTTATTTGTTTTATAAACAAAAAATATTGTTTATAAGTTTTTAGTAACTTTTTAGCACGAAAACTGTGTTTTACAAAAAAATTCTTATCTCTAAGAGGCAAAGTGATAATGAAGTCAAAAATTTTTTTAAATTAATCTACAACATATTTCCTATTTTAAGAAACAACAAAATACTTGGCATTTTATTTGCTTTATTGTATAAAAATATTTTTACTATTTTTTTTTACTATCGATAGATGGGCCTACTCGAGAGTTTTATAGGTACCACATTATAAATTAAACAACAAATAGCTACAAATTTGTTTTAAAATATATAATAATAATTATACAAAAAAATTAATTAATAGGTGTGTTAAAAAATTAATATATTAATTGGTAAAATAAGAAGTCTGGCTCCACTTGCTCTCTCTTACTCAGCAGGTTTGCAGAAACTGATGGTTTGCTTTTCATTACCCAACATGCTCAGGTTTGGCTGGCCCTTGGTATGGTCAGTTGTGAGCTAGCTTTATTAGAGTGAACATCAGTAGGGTGGGGTGGGGTGGGGTAAAATGGGTCATTTTATAAATAACTCAATGTAAATAAAATTAAAATTGATTTTTTTAAACCAATATTTGTAGTAATATTTTCCAGTTTGTTGGCAACATTTTTCATTTCCAAAAAAGTTAGGTTCATGAATATGGTAACACAAGAAAAATATTTTACAAGCTATGGATGGTGGTGTGTAAACATACATGATTTACTAACTTAACTGAATATCATTATATTTTAATAAATAATAGTATATAATACTTTGTTAGGGCTTGGAAGATTTAGTTGCTTATATTGCTTTTTAAATATAATTTAATTCACTTAGAAAACAATTTTATAGTTATAAAAATCATAAGATGTAGTTGCATTTTTATTTTTTTATCATTTAAGGATGTCTCAATCAAAAGAAAAAAGTGAATTATACTGTAGTGTGGGGTACTGTAGTGTGGCATTGTAAAACAGAATGTCACAAAAAAAAGCTATACAAAGTCAGTGAAACTAATAAGTGTTGAATTGTTGAGTGAATTAGAAATAAAACTCATTGTACTAAGAAGTGGTGTAAGTACTGACCTATTTTTAAATATTTGTGTGCACCACAAAATGTATTACTTAAAACAAATATGAAACTTATCAAACATGCTGTTTTGATCCATTTCAAAGGCATAAGAAAAGAATAACAAAAACTTTAAGACCTGTATCTGGAATTTTCTAACCAAACCAATAATATTTCTAAAGTTATTATTAAGGCAATCCCTGGACAGAAGATATGCAATGCCTGTAAGAATTTAATAAGCAAAAAAAGGTAAATGATAAAAGTTTTGAAACTGAAGCGCCCAACACTGACAATTTTCAAGATATTTGTGACATTGAGAGTACTTTGAGCAAAGAAAAAGCTTTAGAAGAAATAAATACATCTTTAACTGATATTGGAGAATCTCCATTCAAATTTCATGCAGTTCCTTCTCATGAGGTCCAGTTATGCTAAAAGAAAATTGGATTCGGCTTGTTCGATAATGAAAAATAAAGTATGCAAAGTTTTTGAAAAAGACGTTTCTCCAGAGAAAAAAGCAGAACACATACTACAGAATATTCAAGAAAAGGCTAATGACTTGAACAGGCTTGTTGAGATGATTAAAGAGAAACTGGAAACACCTGTTACTCATCGTGAGAAAATTCAGCTGTTAACTCTGGCCCCAATCTCATGGATTAGAAAAAAAGTTGCTGAGTATACAGTTCGTAAAGCACGAGAATTACTTACAGAAAAAGACATCATACCTTTACCTGATCCAAGAAACGGGAAATTACTTCACCAAGGGACAATTGATTTGGTTAAAAATTTCTATCAAAATGATGAGTATTCTCGGATCATGCCAGGTAAAAAAGACAAAATTAGCATATCTAAAAATGTATATGAACAAAAAATACTGTTGCTTTGTAACCTCAATGAACTGTATCCTGCGTTTAAATTAGAATATCCTGCTGTAAAAATCGTTTTCTCAAAATTTTGTTTGCTTCGCCCCAAGTGGTGTGTGTTAGCTGGTTCCTCAGGGACTCATTCTGTATGTGTATGTACAATACACCAAAATGTAATTCTGCTGTTACATGCATGTGCAATAGAGGAAACATACCATGATTTGATGAATCACTTAGTTTGTTCAATGGACAACAGAGATTGTATGCTTCGACACTGTTGTAAATGTCCTTCAAATGAAAATCTTAAAAAAATCTTGCAAGACAAATTTGAGGAATGGGACCAAGAAGATGAAGTCACATACAGTGCATGGGTGACTACCGACAGAACACAGCAGGTCACAGTGGCAGTTTCATTTGATGAATATTTAAATAACCTTGTGGAGAGTTTTGAAAAACTTTTACCCCATTCTTTTATCACAAAGTCTCAGTCTAACTATCTGAAAGAGTTAAAAACAAAACTTCATCCGGATGAAGCAATCGTTTTAGTAGACTTTAATGAAAACTACACTTATGTTATTCAAGACGAAATGCAAGGTTACCACTAGACACAAGATAGCTTCTCTCTCTCTCTCTACATCCAGTGGTAATTTATACTTGTAATGAGCAAGGAAAGGATCTAATTGTTTCAAGTTTGTGCGTAATCTCAGATGATTTGGAACATGATGTGGATTTTGTTTATGAAACCCAAAGAATTGTTGCAAAGTTTTTAAATGACAGGTTTTCCCGTGTTCAAACTGTGCACTATTTCAGTGATGGTTGTGCTGGGCAGTACAAGAATTGTAAGAACTTCATAAATCTGTGTCACCATCAAAACGATTTCAACTTAAAAGGATGTTGGTCTTTTTTTGCTACGAGCCATGGCAAATCTCCATGTGATGGTATAGGAGGAACAATGAAACGTCTTCTATCAAGGGAAAGTTTGCAACTTGGTCCTGGCAATACAATCATTAATGTAGATAAAGTTTTGGAGTTTTGCCAATCTAGAATTAAGAAAATATTTTTTTCCCTGTTGAAGAAAGAAAGTTTATCCACTTGTGCAGACAACAACTAGAATCCCGTTTCTCACAAGCGAGAACAGTACCTGGTACTCGCAGTTTTCATTGTTTTTCTCCACTGTCAGAAAAGGATAAGTTCTGATTCAAATTATAGTCTGGTCTTTAACATTTGTGGAAAACAAAATCCTTCTGAGCAAGTGACTATGGTGCAAATTTGTACAAACTCCTATGTGGCTTGTGTTTATGATAACCATTGGTTTTTTGGTCTTGTGCTTTCAAAAAATGAAGAAGAGTGTGATGTGCAAATCAAGTTTATGCATCCTTTTGGTCCATCAAAATCATTTTACTGGCCATATCAGAAAGACGATATTTGTTTTGTCCCATTACAGAACATTTTAAGTATCGTGGACCCTCCCACAACTAAAGGCTCAGGAAGGGTATATTACTTTCATAACAAAGATACGAACATCGCAGATCAAAAACTCAACCACCTAACGGAACAAACAAGAAATTAGTAATGAAGGACTTGAAAAATAGAAAACAATTAATTTTAGGTTAGTTGTAAAATTATTATGCTTCTCTTGACTTTATTTTGACAAATGAAATATTGTACCAAATGTATACTATTTCTAAACGTATATATTTTTATAGGAAATGTAATTTCATGATAAAAAGTATTTTGTTGATACCCAACCCCAATGTCAAATAATATTATGTATATATAAATTAATATTGAGCTGTTGTATTTAAAATCATCTAGTATGTAACAATATATTCCAAAATATGTTTCTAAGTAAATTAAATTTACTGTAATATACTATTAATTTATTTTGTCAATTTATTTACTGGTTTTATTATTATAATAGGTATAATATTTTTCATTGAATTGTAACTTGTAGTATAATTGTTATTATATATTTTAAAACAAATTTGTCGCTATTTGTTGTTTAATTTATAATGTGGTACCTATAAAACTCACGAGTAGGCCTATCGATAGTAAAAAAAAATAGTAAAAATATTTTTATACAATAAAGCAAATAAAATGCCAAGTATTTTGTTGTTTCTTAAAATAGGAAATATGTTGTAGATTAATGTAAAAAAATATTTGACTTCATTATCACTTTGCCTCTTAAAGATATGAATTTTTTTGTAAAACACAGTTTTCGTGCTAAAAAGTTACTAAAAACTTATAAACAATATTTTTTGTTTATAAAACAAATAAACATAAAGTGTTGCCATATTTTTTTCTGGAATCAGCACAGTTCACTCAACAATACTGCAAATTTCCATGAGATTTGCACTATAAATGTCAAAGATACAAATATTTTTCATTGAAAGTACAAGTTCTTTTCGGAGGTTTGGAAACGGCAAAAACGGCTATTTTACCAATATTTCAAAGTCCTATACAACAAAAACCAGTTGAGATAAAGAGATAAAATTTGGTATTCTTTCATAACTATGTGAGAAGATAAAACATACGAAGTTTCATCAAAATCGGAGGTGGTGGGTGACAAATTTGATTTTTCCTGGATGATTTGGTGTGGAATGACCCAGTAGGAGTTTAAATAAAACAATTGTATTCACCCGCTTGGGCCATCAGACAGGGGGGGAAAGTTCCAATAAGTGGAGACACATTTTGAAGACTGGTTTACTGGAAATCACCCAAACTTGAAACAGGAGAGGATTCAGCACTTTTCTTGAAAAACATCAGCAGAGGCCTAACAACCACATCTGGAACGCTAAATCTTCTTAAAGTCAGCCGTTCTCGTCAGATACTACTTCTACGTAACTCGCATACGGAATTTTAATACACACTTTTCCGGAGAGCTACTTCGTGAATTTCGCGATAAAAACTTAAAAAACCATCATTTAAATTAAAACTACAATGTTAAAAAAAATAACGCGAGGAACTTAACGTTCCATAAAAAAGCTCGCGTGGAACATAAGTTCCATTCGAAAATAAACAACGCGCTTCTCGCACTAACACCGACGAAGGATTTCAACAAAAAACTGAAACTGAAAAGTTCTACTCGCGTATTTATATGTGCGGCAAAAGCGCGGAGTTTAGATAAACGGCAGCAATTAAAATTTGCTTACCGAAATTAGAATTGCCAAAATAATACTCATAATTCCGAGAGCAGACGATCCGTAAAAACGCGAACCAATTAAAATAAATCACGAATTCCAAAGAGGCGCGAAAACGCTTAGGTGGTGCGTTAATCGCAGTCAAAAAGCCCGCAAAACAGAATTCCGAAAATGGCCGCAACTGAAATTTTTGAATTACAGTGAGACATGGAAATAACTTGAAACTGTAGAACAAACGGAATTTCTAACCAAAATGGGAAAATGAGACATCAAATTAAAGGGAATTTTAAGGGGAATCAAATAAATAAATAATTTTTAAAATTTACAAATCAAAAGTAATATTAATTTAAGGAATGGAACATTTTTAACTAAGAATATCATAAAGAAAATTAATTTAGAAGATTAAAAATATTCTAATTAAAGAATAAATGAAAAAGCCAATAAATATTATTTAAATATTACCAAATTAAGAATATTGAGCCAGGGAAAAAGAAATAAAAGTAAATTTCCAAACCTCCAAATTACCTAAATTCTAAAGCAACCCAACACTTGCCTCCCAGAAGCTGCCACACTTGGCGAGTGCAAACCTGCGCTCCACGCCAAGCGCTCGCGCATATACTGCGGAAATAAAAACGCTGTTATGCCAAGAACCATTAAACGGATAACTTCTGCCAAGCGGCAACCCGCCACACAGCAACCCCACCGGATGTTCGGCACCCCTCTAGCAGGTGTCCGCAAGAGATAAGCAACAGATAAGCCATGAAGGCCAAATTTTGCCTAAAAATGCATCTTTTTTTTTCACTCTCGTGAATGAAGTGACATGAAGTTAAAACCAGAGAGCGAGAGACCGAAAGATTAACAAAAGATATTTTAATGATTTAAGATGCATTGCATATAATTTTGAATAATGAAAACAAGGAAAAAGATAATAAATTACGTTAAAAGGGGAATAAATCGCTGAAACATCAAAAACAACAAATAAATTTTGAAGGGAAAGGGGAAAATAACGAATTTAAGCTATTATCAAATTTTGAACCATTAATTAAATTTAGAACTGTTAAATTTCGGCATAACACCATAATGCACAGTGTCGAGAAGAAAAGGAACTTTATATATTCCAAAAAACTCTAAATATATTAAATCGAAGTTCTTAAAAACCTAAAAGTCATCTGAAATATCTCTGAAAATGTGCCGAAAACCTAAAAACTTTCTGAAAACATTCTAAAATACACTGAATTCTTAAATAAACTGAAAGGGGACCAATTGACCAGTTTCCCTAAGAGTACAAATATGTACTCCTGTAAAAATATTAAAAATGGCACTTCCTAAAAATAAAAATGCATTAAAGCAAAAGAGAGAACACAGAATTTTAGTTTTCAAAAATCTAACGTTTCTTAAAATTTAAACTTCATTTTTAAGGAATTTCCAAAACATTTTACAACTTTTAAAACATCTTATTAACTAAGCAAATCAAATTAAACATCTTAAATAAATAAATAAATTGAATGGCCGGTCGTAAAATGGTAGCAAAAACATTAGAATATTAAATTTAAAGTTAACAATATTAAAATTTATTTGCCAAAACTAGAATTTAGAATAAAAGGAACATCAGTTAGCCAAAATGGAAATTTAAAACAAAAAGTTAAAGAAAACCACAGGTTCAGGTGACCTAAAATATATAGGTCAAGGGGGTCTTATTCTAGCCAACTTAATTTAAACTTTAAAATAGTCTAAAACTAATAGAAACAATTAAAAATTAGAATTTAAAAGATATCACCCGGATGTAGAGCCGTCATGGAACATGCTGGATGCATCAGATCCCAACAGAAGGAAAGGCAAAAGTCCAATCGCTTAAACACGAGGAAAACCATCCATTCTAGTCCAAAAGATAGACCGCTCACACGTCAGCACTCTCCTCAATGTCGTAAAATTTGATCAGCACAAACATCAATTAACAATTTCTTCATCGGAAACAATGGACACTTCTTTACTCATCTGTACTTAGCTCTGAGCATATAGTCCATTAATCACATATAGAAATACCGACTCAGTACGTCATTTAAAGAATGCACACGGATAACGATAAACAACTGCTTAATTGGCATCATAGCACTTCTCAAATCTACAGGGCAGGTGAGAACTTGTAGACTAAACAATGCCTTCTTTCACAGACTGCCCGTTAGAAGCACTCGAAGACAAAACATTGTCCAGCTACGCTATTAATCAATTTAAATGATGAAGACTTATAACATCATTTAGAACATCGTTGAAAGTAACCAAGTGCAGATATTCACACGTTTATCAACAGAGATGAGGGAATAGGATATTTCGTTACAATGCGATGGAATCAGTAGCGGCTCGTGAGTTGGGGTTGTGGTAGGGCTGCAAATAAATTCTATCTTAAACTAAACTAGATTTTTAACACAGCAATATAAAAAAAATCTGATGTGGGCAGCACATGACTTTCCTTATATAATGCAATAAATTTACTACTTTTACAGTAAAAAAAGATATATTATTTTTATAGTAGATATTTATATTCTTTCCAAGATATTGAATTTTCGTCAATGAATCGTCATTTTCATTGATTCATTCATTTTTATCCATTTGGCGAGTTTTTCATTAATGTAGCAACATTTAAGAAAGTCGCCAAGTTGGCGCATTCCACCAAATTCGTCGCCAAAATTTCGCCAAGCGTTATGGACGGAGAAATAAGTTATTCTTACAGCAGATAAATGATAATTGGCATTCAAATACAAAAGTATTACTCAAAGTATCTTTTTTCATGAATGGAACGAGCCATAAGAATGATGTCATCCAATTTATCGCATGGTATTACATATGAAAAGTGAACATGTTTCTTAATAGGAAATATTTTTTTTTATTTTATATGACTTTTTGAAATTTTTTTTGAAAAATGTGCAATATCTCGAGAACAGTTTATGTTAGCGTTCTAAAATTTATGTCAATCGTTTTCTAATGAAAAATTACATAAGAAATTTCTATTTGCGTAATTTTATTAGCGGTTTTGATTTTTTGACAATTTTTTCAAAATTTCATTCGATTCGTGATCAGGGATGCTTGAAACGTGCTCTCCCGTCGAAAACTCGAATTCGAATTTTCGTCCCCGTCACAATACTTTCTTTATACATAATTGTATATAAGGAAAGTAATAATTTACGTAACAGCATACAGATAAATATTTTATTTATATATATATAAGTGACATTTCGACGAACGAACTCATCAATAACTTTTTCATTGAAATTCTTAATTTTGTCCATTAAGCTCTTCCCTGCACTGAGCATAGACGATCTTCAGACATGGTGTTTCTTAAAATGGTCTTTATTCTCTTCAGCGTAGAGAAACATCATTCTGGTTCCGATGATGTCATTGGTGTTGTCAGGACAATTTTCAGCAAACGGCTCACTTCACCAAGTAAATTCTGAAGTTCGCTGCTTACAATCAATTTGTGAAGATTTAAATTTGCAGAACTTAAAAATTATTTTCGCTCATAAAGAACAGAATCTCTGTTCTCAGTTTCTCTTTTTTCAGCATAGCATTCTTACTTCTTATTTTCATTCTTACTGCTTAATGATGTCTGAATAACTTGAAATTCAGCAGAGAGCGACCATTACTTTTAAAGCAATTTTTTTCGGTCAAAGATAATCCTGAAAAATGACCTTTCTGCAAAGACCACACACTCATCGTTTAATTATCTTCCAAACACACAGACATTAATTAAACAGTCATTTATTCCAAAAGAAACAAATACGCGATATAAACGAACAGTTTCTGACTCAAAAATAAGAACTCGAACACTTTCCATTCAAGTAAGGCTCTACTAGATGGATCTGCATCGTCTGCAGCACGCTGCGATGATTACGAAAGGCAACCTCTTCTCCCTACGTATCACTCTGAGCATGCGCACTAAACATTTTAGTGGAGAAATTGAGCTGCGAGATTTGCAGCTCCAAAGATACTTTTCCCACACGCTTTGAGAACATTCATACGAAAATTAATCTTCCCACTTACTTTGCGGCCGCAAAAATTTGTTTAAAACTTTGATCTGCATTCATTCAGTGCCAAGTGTAAACTCTATACTGTAAAATTATACAAATGCGATGAATAAATAAAAAAATATATTTTTTGAAATAAATTACAGGGAGTGCTGCAGCTCTGCAGCACTTATTGACGAGCCGCTACTGGATGGAATGCATAAGAGTGCGGAGGCGCTAAAAACAACTTCGTAGATCACATCTTGAGTTCTAATTAAAAGGGAAGAGCAGAAGAGAAGAGATCAAAAAAGTGTGCGATTTTATTTATTTACTGCGAAACATCGCTGCCACAGATTGTAAACAAAATTATCAATGAATGATAAAATAATTAATGACAGACGATTTTAATATTACGGTCAACCAATTAAAAACTCGAAATTTTAAAGACAAGAATTGGAATTTCAAAGCAGACGAAAATTAAAGGAAATGAAGTGAAACGATTTGGAATATATGAATTCGGCAGCAATTTAAGTATGAATGATTCTGAAATATTTAAAAAGCTGAAAATAGAATAAAACTGAAAAATTGCGATGAATTAACGAATTTTTAACCGAGAGCAATAAATCTGGAATCAAATTAAAAGGAATAAAAAGGGCAATAAATGGAATTACAAATTAGCCAATTGCTAAAACCTAAATTAAAATTGCTAAAACCTAAAAGAACGAACTTTAGCCGTTTTTAACACAAAACCTATTGGAAAGAACCTATTTGGAACAGAAGAATATCAAAGTCTAAACAATTGGAAAATAAATAACTAAAAGAGAATGACTATGTAAATAAGACCCCTAAACACGTTTAGATTAAAAACAAAATTCCTAAAATTATTAAATATCCAAAAGTATAACCCAACAACAACAGCAGGGATTCATTTATCCAATATCAGCCCTGTCATTTTTTGAAAATTCTAATAAATGAATTCATTGAATCCCTATTTTAAACCCTAGGCAACACCCGGTACATTTTCTAGTAATGTGTAATATTGTACAATTATTAATGGTGGCTGCATGTCAAATCCTCAAATTGATCAACTTATATAACAGAATGACAAATCAATAAATCATAGAAGTCATTTTCTTAAAAACATCCTTCAGTTGTACATACAATCTTTAAAAAAGCCAGAGAGCTTTCGGGTATTATCATACCCTTCCTCAGTGGCATTAAAATAAGAAAAATTGCCAACATGCTTAAATACAATCTACTACCGGCAAGCTGAATTTGCACATTCTAAAAATGGCATTACCACAAAACATATTTTATGCATCCATACACCAGATTTAAAAATTACAAAAATTGCAAAATGAAGAAAACATATTGTCATAAGCCAGTTTAAACATCAATATACAAAATTAAATTTATAAATTAGAGGTAACTTTGTAAAAGTTTGATTCGCATGGAATCGAGAACCAACGAGCATAACTTAAAACATGGACATGGTCAAAATTACAAATAGAAGTGCAATATAGATAAATAAAAAGATAAAAAGGGATTTATAGAGTAAAATAGACCGGGGATTATTACAGCTGATCAAAAGAAAATATTTTTCAAAAAGGGGTTGAAAATTATCATTAATCACTAATTTTACAAGAGCAGTCGATTACCTACCACTTTTAATCAGGGGTGATTGTGTTCCGGAATTTCCGGAAATTTTAACTTGCCACTTCCGGGATTTTTTTTATGAAATTGACGTTTATTTATTTTTTTTATTTTTTTTTTTTTTTTTTGCGGTTTTTTTCTTCTAAATTTTTTTTTCTATAATCCAGGTATGAGATTCTTCCGCTTTTCGGCGGAATTCCGCTTCTTTGCTTTTCCACAAAAATTTTCGTTTTTTTGTTTTGCTTTTGTCCCAAAAAATCCGCTTTTTCTGAAAAATTCAATTTTTTTTTAAATAAATTTTTTTCCTCAAAGTTCCGCTTTTCAAAGAAAATCGCAGAGAGGTTTCAACCAGAGCTATTATCATAATTGAGTTTCGGCCTACGGCTGATGAGCGTTGTCCGCCTCTGTTTTATAGACGCTGTGTGCGGGGGGGTGAAAGAATAAATGTAGCTTGTCACACGAGAACGCAGACATTCTTGTGTGACAAGCTGTATTTATTCTGGTACTCCCAGCACGCAGCGTCCAAAAAACGGACTGCAAGCAAAGCTTGCCTTTCTAACCCGGAAGTGGAGGCGTAAAATCCCCCACAGAAGGGGAATCAAAAACAAGTCGTAAATTTTTAGTCTCCGTAATCACCGTGATGTATGTCATCATATATGTCATTAATATATATGTTGTCATTGGACTCAAAGGGGAAATAGAGAAAAAATCTTCGCGCAGCACTTGAAAATCTTTGTTTTACGTTTACCCCTTTCATATCAGTATATAATTTTTATAGATACGACTAGTGCAGAGATGCCAACTTTTACGGATTTTCAGTACACAGTTTGTACCGATTTTTACTTCATCTTACGGTTTTACGGACAGTACTCCCAAGACTACGGAAAATCCCAAGAAATCCATGCATCCCACCATTCAATTCATATTCCCTGCTTTGTTGAGAGTCCAAAATTATCAGTTTGCATCTAATTCTTCTTCTTCTAATGATTTCAAATCAGAACAATAGACCTAATTTATTTTTATAGTGCGAGTAAAATAAAGAAATATTTTACTAAACAAATTATATTTCTCTTAAATTATAAGATTGTGCAATTCAGTCTTTATTTTCGGGCTTTGCTGAGAGTACACAATTGCCCTTTTCCATCCATCTCCATCCCCTTATTATTGCACATTAACTTTACTAAAATAACTTATTTGCATATTTTGGTTGACTATAAAGTTTACCTTTTTAATTATTTTTATATAAATAGTACGATCGGGAATTTTTTTTTTTTTTTTTTTTTTTTGCGGTCGTTGCCAAGAGAACGACGCTATTATCCTTTTCCATCGATCTCCATCTCCCTATTGTTGCACATTAACTTGACTAAACTAACTTATTTTCATATTTTTGTTGATTATAAAAGTTAATTTTTTAATTATTTTCACATAAATAGTACGAACGTGAAATTCAGTTTTTTTTGTTTCTTTGCGGCCGTTGCCGAGAGTACTTAATTATCCTTTTCCATCGATCTCCATCTCCCTATTATTGTACATTAACTTGACTAAACTAGTTTATTTTCATATTTTTGTTGATTATAAAAGTTAATTTTTTAATTATTTTCATATAAATAGTACGATCGTGAAATTCAGTTTTTTTTTCTTTGAGGTCGTTGCCGAGAGTACTCAATTATCCTTTTCCATCGATCTCCATCGTCCTATTGTTGCACATTAACTTGACTAAACTATCTTATTTTCATATTTTGGTTCATTATAAAGGCTAATTTTTTTAATTATTTTCACATAAATAGTACGATCATGAAATTCAATTTTTTTTTTCGCGGGCGTTACCGAGAGTACGTAATTATCCTTTTCCATCCATCTCCCTATTGTTGCACATTAACTTGACTAAACTAGCTTATTTTAAATATTTTGGTTAATTATAAAGGTTAATTTCTTAATTATTTTCACATAGATAGTGCCATTCAGTTTTAATTAACTCAGTTAAGTTAGCAAAACTACATTTTGAATTTATTCTAAGATTTTAAAATATATATTTTCAATATACTTAAACGATGCGGTTTTACTGAATACTACTGAAAACTTCTGATTTTTCTACTGATGACTCCTTTCAGAGGTTGGCATCTGTCCCAGTGGAAGTATATTTTAATATTCTTTGAAATAAACTTATTAAAATATCTAAAGCCTTTTCTGCCACATTTTTAGGAAAATATATTTTTGAACAAAATAAACATTTGCATTAAAACACACATAAGATACTGCCACCAAATTTTATTTATGTGTAGACACTAGACAATGCACATTTTAATAATACATGATAATTTTATAAATGTGTTTAAAAATGTCCTGCACTTTAAGAACAAAAAATTTGTATCTTGCCAATTGTAAAAAAAATTGTTTTTGTGAAATTAAGTTCGTAACTCCTGACTATTGTTGTAATGATTTAATTTCAGCAAAACTTGCAAATAAAAGCATGAGTTACTGTAGATAACAAAAGCATAGTTTAGAATTAATATGAAGGAATGCGTTAAAATTAAATTTGTCCGTGTATTTAAACAACCCTGTTCTTAAACGCAATTGCCAAATTTGCATTTTCTAAATATAATAGAATTAAATAATTTTTCCAATGTAGTTGCATATAAGATGAAATATGGTTTGGCAAACACTCTTCAAAACAGGATTGTTGAGACATTGAAGAAAGTAAAATTCTCTTTGAATTTGGATGAAAGTACAAGTAGATCATTCAAAAGTATACTTACTGTGCTTGTTCAATATTTTTGTCCTGAACAAAATAATGTAGTTATTCAACATTTAGTTTCTTTTTCTTTTAATGTTGGTACTGCTGCCACCATTTACAACCAGTTGGTAGAGTTCATAGAAGCAAATGAGATATCTTGGGTAAACTTGGTCAGCGTGCTTATGGATTCTTGCAACACTATGCAAGGAACTAAGAAAGGAGTCGAAACTTTGATAAGGACTAAAAAGGCTCCACATCTTTTGGACATAGATGGGGATGCATTTAAACACACTGTAAACAATAGAGTTAAACGGTTTATCAAGCCATTTATTACGCACATGGAATCTTTATGCGATAACATGCATTTTGATTTGAAAAGTGCAGATAAACGACACTTGTTTTTGGAAATATGTGCTGTCTTAGAAATAGATCAACTAGCTTCCCTATCACGACCTTCACTTAGGTGGCTGTATGTTTTATCTGCTATCGATCAGATAGTTTTTTTTTGTGGGATGCACTATTAATTTTTTACTATTCTTTTATGTCCAAAAGTGACCAAGAATTGCACAATATTGCGTAAATTGCAAAAATATTGAGAATGAATTGCAAAATTATTGCGTAACTTTTCAGGAAATTTCTTTGTATGTTCAGGAAATTGGAATTAGACTCACAATCACCCCTGTTTAATGTCTCTAGCATGTTCTACCAATCAAATACCAACCGTATGTTTAGTGCTACCTAGGAATAGGTTTATGGGATAAAAAAGGCATAAAGGCAAAAATTGCTGAAGCTGTTTTGCAAGAACTCGAGAACAAAGTTATGCCTTTTTATCCTATAAACCTATTCTTTGGCAACGTTATGTTGATGATGTTTTTATCATTTGTGATCATAGCTTAAAGGATCTCCTTAATCTTTTGGTTTTGGTTAATAATTTTTACCCCTCCATTAATTTTACTGTTGAGCATGAATCCGACTGTTTCTTGCCGTTTTTAGACATTCTTATTTCTCTTCTGGTTTTCAGTCTTCTGTTGTTTTTCATAAACCCACTTTCACTAACACTTGCATCCCTGTTAATTCTTTTCACCCTATCTCGTCAAAAAAAAGCCTCCTTTAATGCATATTTTAATTGTGCATTTAATGTTTGTTCTACTATCTTGTCTTTAAACAGTGAAATTGATTTCATCTTTAAACTTGGTCAGGATGCCGGTTACTCTTTTGAGTTTGTTTATAAAATCTTTTCAAATATTCATTGTGATTTTATTCAACCCAATTCTAAACTTATTCCCATTAATGATCATTTGCCTTTTAAAGCCAGTTTTCCATACCATCCAAATATATTTCTTCCTCTTATCAAATTTTGTACCGAATTTAATTTTAGACCTGTGCATTCGACTGTTACAACTTTATTTAATCGTATTTGTACTGATAAATTCAGGGATAAAGATAACTTTGGTTAAGTTTTCCTCAATATTTCTTCTAATTTCTTCATAACTGTAGCCTTGTTCACTTAATAGTACTATTTTACATCGCTTTCTGGATGACCAGTCAACTCTTTGTGCCATTTCTTTAATTTTATTATGTTTTACAAGCTCACTAAATTGAAGAACACAAAAAAATCCCAACCAACTTCATAGCAATCACATAACACACGGATAAATGTCCTGTGGCCTGTTGGCTCATTGCCAAAACAAGATGACACTTGATTGGCTCTCTAGACACTCATGCTTATTGGTTATATTCAAATTAAGAAAAGCTACTTCATATAAACCTAAGCAAGTTGTGCTTCTTTTCCTGGTTATTTGGCTATGACTTTCGATAGAGTATATATAATTGAACAAATGTTATTGCATTACAATATTGATTAAATTATCTTTCCATTGATATATAATTTTATGGTATTGGTACAAAAAAAAAGTGATGTTATGAGCCATCAAACCTCAAAAATACACTTTTTCTAAAAGGTTTCCACAATTTTGGCCACTACTGTATATATATATATATATATATATATATAAATATTAATTGTAAGTTTTTTAAATTTCCTTATGTTACTTTGGTTCCTAAATTCCATAAATCACCTCTCAGTTTTAGAACAGTCACTTGTGGACATAATACCTTTACCACTACAGCTAGTAAATACTTGCTTAACTGTTTAAATAGAATTAATGAATCTCTTAAATTTAGGAATTCAGGATATTTCATTTTGAACAATAGTTTTGATTTAGTAAATCACCTTAGCAAGCTTCCACAAATTCTTGGTTTCCATACCTTTGATTTTAAAGACCTATTTAAAAATATTGTCATTAAAGATTTATATAAAGTTATTATCTCTCTTTATCAAGACTATCTATCTGCCAATAATGTTGCATTTAATGTCAAAAACTTTCCTATGCTCTTGCACTTTGTGTTATGCAATAATTATATTATCCAAGGTGATAACATTTATATACAAACATCTGGTGTACCACAAGGTGGCTGTAGTAGTAGTAGTATACTCGCTAACTTATATCTTTATTATTATGAATGTCATTTTAACTCTAATTCATATATTATATATAGATATGTTGACGACTTAATTTGTATTATCATTGATGATTCCTATCCATTTAATATTGATTTTTACCCATCTAACCTAGAATTAATTCCTAATGAGCCTAGCGTTAGTCAAACTGTAAAATTTTTTAGACCTAAATTTAGATACCCTCAATAATCATGTAATCACCAATCTATATGACAAAAAAGATTCTTACAACTTCACTATCATAAAGCTGCTATCATATCAATCTTGTAATTCTATTCAATTGTTTAGAAACATCATTTTAAGCCAGCTATTTCGAATACATCGACTTTCTGATCCTCGGTTTCACTTTCTCCACATCAATAATCTTAAACGCATTTGTCAAAATTACCAATATCCGGAAGAATTTTAAATGATATTATTAATAATTTCAAATATACCACGTAATCATTTTACACATGCATTATTTATCTTTGATTGGATAACTCAATTTTGAGAATTCACCCATTCTTATCACCTAACTTACCACTTGGCCTGAGTCTAATACTGTTTACTATTTTCGAATGACTGTTTTCCACTTTTCCTGAGTCCTATACTGATTACTTTTTTTGAAAGTCTCCATACATATTATGTATCGTTCAAATGTATTCATTCCGGTGCCCACTCGCATTGACGAAGTGAGGTGAAATGCTCAGTCGCTTGTTCAACTTACACGCGGTGGCAATGCTTGTGAGTTCATATTTCTGTTCGAGAAAGTATTATTTTTCTGATTTGTAATTCAATTGATTTATTTTTCTCCTTCCACTAGCCAGTAGACAGTTCCAATGGTGTCTATAGTTAAATACTATCGCCATTGTCAGAAACTGGCTATTCTATCGGTTTTAATTCGAATTATATGGCTGTCCTGATGAGAATGCAATTTCGAACTAACCGCCATTTTTGTGTAGTTTCAATTGATTGTTCTCTATGTCTTAATCTTTTATCTTGAGCTAATTATTATTGCCTTTTCTCATTTTTGCCGTGTTTTATTTTTATTTATATTTATATACTTTTACTTATGAATTTTGTATTCTAATATTCTTCTCATCCCCCTTTACCATTGTAGTGATATGTTATCTTCTATCTTTATCCTTAGTCTTGGTCTATAGTTACTCATTTGTAACAGATATGCTAGTGATGGGTTTTTTTGTACATACAGTAGTTGATGCGTAATTTTCGATTAACATCTTTCAATTTTATATATATATATTCACATATGTAGACAAGGCATCCAGTAATTATGCGTTTATCTGCAAAAAATTTTATTTGGACGAGCTTAAATTGCAACTCAGTACCTCTCTTTCTTTAACTCCTTTATACACTCATATCAATGTTATAAATAAACAAATAATAGCTTACTACAAACTTCTTAAACAAAAATACAATCTCAATTTTCCTTACTTGGTACTCATACCTAAATTCCATAAAACACCTATTTCATTTAGAACAGTTACTATAGGTTTTAATTCATATACCAATGCAGCTGACAAACAACTTCTAATCATACTCAATCAAATTTATGATTATTCTACTGCACAAAAAACACATATAATCAAAAATAGTATAGAACTTATCAATAAAATAAAACTAATCCCTTACATACATGATGTAAAAACTTTTGATTTCAAAGACCTATTTAATAATATAGACATTAATGATTTATATAAAGTCATACTTCTTTTATATGAACAATTCACTCAAGCCAAAAACATATCATTTCCAAAATTCAAAACTTTATTAAAATTCATTCTGTTCAAACAGTATATAGTTCAAGGAAAAAGCATATACAAATTAAATAAAGGAATACCACAGGGAGGTAAATCATCCACCATACTGGCCAACCTTTATCTACATTTTTACGAAAATCAGTACCCATTCAACAGTCATATCATGTACAGATATATTGATGATCTTATTATTATTGGAATTACTAATGAGGCTAATGAATTAAATTTTGATTTCTATCCACCTAATCTACAACTCATTGAAAATGTATATACATCCAACTGGATCAATTTTCTAGACGTTAGTTTAACAATTAAAAATGCAAATACAATAAAATTTAAAATCTATGACAAAACAGAAACTTATAACTTCAAAGTAAATAAACTTCAACATTTCTCTTCCAATCTTTCCAAATCTGTATATAGAAATATTATTAATAACCAGTTATTAAGAATCAAAATGTTAAGCACACCTTGTTACTACAAAGAACATCTTCATAAATTCATCAACACCGTTATCACAAATAACTATCCGCCCAATCTTATTTTTTCTTTTATTAAAACACATTTTAAATTTAAATTCAAAAACTTGCAACAATTACAGCAACATATTGACAGATCATACTCTAACATTTCTAAATAATTCATAATCTCCATGTCTTCTTCTAACAGTTAAACATTTTGTATAATTCACTGTAACCTGCTTTGAGAAAACTGCTTAGTCAGTAACAAAAATTCACTGTAACCTGTTCAGAGATGGTTGGTAATACACATGCTTTTCCAGAAGTACCACAGTACTAGGGGTAGATATATTATTCATTATATTTTCATTATATTCTTTTGATATTACTTTATAATACTTTGCATCCTCATTTAAATAATTAGCCACAAGCTGGTGTTACAGAATATTTTATATTCATGTTTGATATTTTTTTGTGTATTTGATCCACTTTGTTTTTTCTTCTACGTCGGGCCATTTACATTATTTCTGTAATACATTTTACAGTAGTGTAAACAGAAACGTAGATCAGCATTAATGAAACATGTATGGCCCTTGATAACGTACATGGTTTCAGAAATGCTTTTCATATTCATTTTATTCCTTTTATTTTCACTAGATTCCATTTATTCCATTTCCAAATTTCTTGCATAGCTCATCGTGCTACACTAGGCTTCTGTTTTGCAATTTATTTACCTTTACCTTCAGTTTACAAGCAATTTTCTTTGGTATTTCTCGGGTATATATATATTACAAGTAATCATAAAAATCTTCTATTATATATATATATATATATAATATATATATATATATATATATATATATATATAAATATATATATATATATGTGTGTGTGTGTTCTTTATAAATAAATATGACATGCTTTGTTTTAAAGTTCTAAAACATTTTGCAGGATCCCAAAGATTGTTTATTAGCATATGAAGACATTGTGGCCTTTTCAAAAGATAAGAGTAATTGGCCTGTTATGGAAGATGAATTAGCAAGTCGTGGTGTAAGTTTCAACTCTCGCATGTAAATGATTATACAATTTTTAAGCTCAAATGTTTTATATGATTAAGCTCAAATATTTTATATCAACATTTATCTAATTTTTAATTACTGCAATTCATTTACTATCTGCATATACTGTTATAGTTTTCACTATCTGTGTATAGTACAGTGGCATAACAGGTGGTGCAAAAATTCCATTAGTCCTCCATTGGGTCTAGATTGGAAAATAAAATGCAGCAATCTAACCTCCTTCCTGGAGCAGATGTCTCACTATCTTTATCCATCTACTGTACTATAGGCATATAATGCATGTATATACATATCTACTGATCTGTGTATATATATATATTTATATATATATTTATATATATATATAAATATTTATATATATGTGTTGAGAACCATTATGTCATTTGGCACTAAATTTAAGATACCTTCTTGTAATAATTCTTTTAAAGTTTTAAAATCAATTAATCTAGATCTTGATAAATATATATATAAATTAGCTTGTAAAAATACGCTCTGCCATTAGAGGCATTTAATATGTGAAAATTTACTATATTAGAATCTATTAAAAATGCTATTAGAGATATTAAATTGCCTAGATCTTTATATAATATTGATAATATTAAACATTTCATTAATGATTTACAAAGATCCTTTGTTATCACCTATGTTGATAAAGCCTCTAATAATTATGCTATTATCTGTAAAAAAATTTATATTCAATTTCTGTTAGATTATTTAAAAAATAATAGTCTTTTTAAACATGATTTACATTCCATCAATAGTATTAAATTGAAAATTAATCAATATGTATAGTGATTTAAATATTAAATATAAATATCTTAGATTTCCTTATATAGTGCTTATTCCAAAATTTCATAAAAATCCTATTAAATTTAGAACAGTAACTAGTGGCCATAATACTTCTCTACTACGGCGAGTAAATTATTACTAAATTCTTTAAATCTAATAAATAATAGTTTATGCCAGACTAGCAATAATTACCTTATTCTAAATAATAGTAAATAATTAAAGAATAAAAATAAAAAAAAATTAGCATCTCTTAGAAAAATAATAGGATTTCAAACTTTTGATTTTAAAGATCTTTTTAATAATATTAAGATATCTGATCTATATGATATAATTTTAGCTCTATATAATGCTTATATTACTAATCTTTCAAATCAAATTAATTTTATAAATTTTTCAAAACTTCTTCACTTTGTTATTTTCAATAATTATATTTTTCATGGAAATAAATTATTCTTACAAGTCTCAGGAGTTCCACAGGGTGGCTGCAGTAGCAGTATGTTAGCTAATTTATACCTTTATCATTATGAAAAGTCTTTTACCTCAATAGATTATACTTTTTGCAGATATGTTGATGATCTGATTTGCTTAGTACATACAGAAAATTATCTCATAGATATATATTTCTATCCAGACAATTTGGAATTAATTCCTAATGAAGCTACTATTAGTAATAATGTTAATTTTTTGGATTTAAATATTTTTATTGATCCTTCTAATAGAATTGTTACAAATTTATATGATAAAAAAGACTATTCTAATTTTAATATTAATAAAATCTTACCATTTAATTCCTGTAACTCGATTCAATTATTTAGAAATATTATACTTAATCAGCTTTTTAGAATTTATAGATTATCTGATAAAAAATTTCATGCTATGCATATAAATAATCTCATATACCAGCAATTTATATAAATATCCCTCTTATTTAGTAAATGGTATTGTTAAAAAATTTAGAATAGCTGGATTTTTATAATTCTTTTCATAGTATCTTATAATTCTATTCATAGTATCTTATATTAGCCAGACATCTCCATTCTCTTGTATTTTTAATACTTTTATGTTTACATCCTCTTCAATGTCAGCATTACTATTATTAGCCCCTCCTTTCAGTAGCTCTTTTTGTATTTTATTACTTTTTCTTACCATTTCGCTTTACTGTTTTTCAATTCTTATGAATGGCAACAGTAGATCATTTTTTATTTTTTATTTGCGAATGGTAACACTGGTCTCTACAATCAGAGTTCCCAGTTTCGACTCGTTTGTACATATGCTGTGCATTTCCAATTATTCTTTTTTTTTCTTTTTTATTCCTTCTTTATGTATATCGTTCAAGTAGAAATAGTTTATAGATGTAATCTATATATTTCTTCAGAAACATACATATTTTGTGTCTGCTTCGTCAAAATACTTGGACTTGAGAACGAATTTTACGAAGTAAACATTTCCATTTTTTTAGGCTTAGCCCTTTTTCCACGTGTATAGCGATATAGCTTAATTTTTTAAGTTTTTCTTTATTCGTTTCCATACCTTTGAATTTTGTTGATTTTCTGTAACTTGATAACTAGTGTTTTGTATTTTTTTTCCATTTGATTGATGATTTGCTGTTTTATATTTTATTCTGTAAGTGTTTTAGAAAGTTAGGTTTATCGTGTTGCAGCTTCTTACTTTTCGTTCATTGGATTTTCAAACTACTATTATTATATATATATATATATGTGTGTGTCCAATAAATAATTTAGAGTTTTATAATAACCAATTATGAAATATGGTATTTTACACAGGTAATATTATTTTTGTTTTATGTCAGGCTATGCAAATAATTTCAAATTCATGTTATTTATGATAGATACTTAATTTTTTAGTATTTTAGCAAGTAACTTGCTGATTGATTTATTGTATGTGTGTGATTGAATTAACATAATTTATAAGGCTATTTCTTTTTATAGTAATAGGAACTTCACAACTTATGCACCACGCTCACCAACCCTTGTTTTCAATGTGTACACGTTAAAATTAAAAAAGTGAAAAATTGACTTTTTCATTCATTAAATTAGCCTAAACTGGATTGTTCTATGTAGTAGCAAATATCTCCATAGAGTTATGTATAAAATGGGAATATCATGATTAAAATATTGCCATCGCATTTTAATTTTTGATTTATACAATTATTTTCTAATGTCGAATTATAAGTGTGTGTTTTCAAACCCTCCAGATGCCCCCGCCTCTAGCAACAACAGAATAGAGCTAACAGAGCCAGATATATTTACCCTCAAATGCGAAGAACATTGAATTTTTTTTTTCTAAGTTTAAAAAGTATTTATAAATGCTTTAAAAGCTCTCTGATGACCTAAAAGGTTAAATCTTTATATAATTATAATATTGACTACAGGACAGAACCTAGCGGAGCTGCATTCAATTAGCATGACTATTTTTGATGCTAAGCACCATACATTTTTAAACATAATAAAAGATATTAAAAAAAGTTTCAACCTAATTTTTTAAGAATAATAGTTTGCCAGTCTTTGACAAGCTTAAACATTAGTTATGAATAATTTGGCAACTCTTTCAGATGAGATTTTTTAAAAAAAGTTCTAATTTAAAGGAAAAAGTTAAAATCACAAAAATCTTCATAAACTAAGAACTGGGTGACTTTTATAATAAAAAAATTCAAACTTTTATCTCTAATGGTTTTTAGATATAGTCATTCCACCATTTTGTGATCGGAGAATTATCTGTTTTTAATATATATAGAGATTATAAATTGATTGTGCTTAGAATAATAATTATTATTTTTATAAACCTATTTTTTTTAAACAGGAAATATCCCACTATTTATAAAACATGTTTTATTAAAAAATTACTATAGAACATTTTTATAAAAACTTCTTTGTTATATTAAAACTTTCCTAGTTAAGTTTGATGTGCATTATATAACATTAGCATTTGTAATAACTATGTAAGAAAAAGTTGGGAATTCATTAAATGAGATAAATTTTAATTAAATACCAGACTTTTAAACAATATTTTATTATGACAGGTGAAGTGTCTCTCCTTTTATGATGTTGTGCTGGACTTTATTGTACTAGATGCATTCGAAGATCTGGAAAGTCCTCCATCTTCTGTAACTGCTGTGGTTCAAAACAGATGGTTATCCAGTGGGTTTAAAGAAACTGTAAGATTTTTTTATATACTCAATTTTTTAAATTAAATCTATTAAAATTTTCAAAGCATCAAATTTAACTTTCATTAAATGTGTACAAAAAAGCATTACAAAACATTTGTTAGGTTTTATTTGATTTGCTTTGTTATGACCTGGTTTGTCATTAAATGAGACTAGTGAAAAAGTGTCGAATTTGACATATACACATATCCCCCGATTTACATGGAAGATAGGTTCTGCACAAAACCGTGTAAATTGAAATCTTGAATTTTACTTCTTAA
Organism: Amaurobius ferox; assembly: GCA_951213105.1. Lineage (NCBI taxonomy): Eukaryota > Metazoa > Arthropoda > Arachnida > Araneae > Amaurobiidae > Amaurobius > Amaurobius ferox. The sequence goes on along the minus strand of OX578139.1, from coordinate 80,632,445 downwards.
AAAACTTAAAATTATACTTAGTTTATAAAACAACAAACATATGAATGTAGTAATATAACATATTTAATTTATTTTACATTAGGAACAAAGAACAAAAAAAAACAAAAAGACCCTTAAAAATTAATTATAAGTTTAATCACTGTCATCACTTTCATGTACTATCAGTCTTTTCTTTCTGATAGGTATGATGTCACTTTCATCACTTGAGCTTTGTTGTGATTCTGGCTCAATGGTTGACGAATTAGGCAAGATCTCGGGTTGACAAGACTTTGCCATGAAATCAGTAATTAACAATTGCATAGGTTTTTTTTGCTAAATCTTTATAGACCTCTTCATATTGATTTAAGCATTTACGAAGGTCTCACTGGAATCGGAGAGCTCGATCAACATTTGTGTCATATTGTAAGAAATGGTTGCCCAATTTTCTTCCCAAATCAAGTCCTACGCTTAAGATTCTTGCTGTGAACGCAACTGGTTCAGATTACTCTTCATCATAATCATTGTCTTCATCATGTTTGTTTGCTTCACGAATCATGTTAATTAAATAATCATTCAATTCTTCATCAGCCATTATTTCTTCAATATCTGCCTGAACTAAATCTTCAAAATCTTTTCCTCCTATAGTATGGGTCAACTGAGTGATCTGAGAATATTCATGCTCTATTGGTGATTTATCATTTGTACTTTCAACAACATCCGGCCATATTGCTTTCCAGCAGGCATTGATCATTGATTGTTTAATCTGAGTGTATGACAGTCCAACATGCTTAACACAATCTAAAATTGTAAATTTCTTCCAAGCATCCATCAGAGTAAGAGATTCATCATTCTCCATTTGTTCTAAGATATATATACCTGAAAGTTTGCTTGATGTACAGTGCTTTAAAAGTCGAAATTATCCCTTGATCTAACGGCTGTAATAAGGAAGTTGTATTCTTTGGTAAAAAAACAACTTTTACATTTTCGTGTTGTACATCTGGAGGATGACCTGGTGCATTATCAATTAATAGAAGAGCCTTAAAAGGCAATCCCTTTTTAGTTAAATAATTTTTGACATCTGGAACAAAGAAGTTATGGAACCATTCATTGAAAGTTATGGCAGTGACCCATGCTTTTAGCCATCCAATAGATGGGAAGGTTTTTGATATTTATTCCTTTGAATAATCGTGGTGATTTTGATTTGTTAATCACTAATGGTTTCATCATATAATCGCCAGAAGCATTGCAACAGAAAAGAACTGTTATACGACTTTTTGCTACTTTATGACCACTAGCTGATTTGTGAGCTTTGGCTATAAAGGTTCTTTCCGACATTTCTTTCCAGAATAATCCGGACTCGTCAGCATTGAAAACCTGATCAGAAGCGTAGGAGTTAGCGGCAATGATTTCAGCAAGTTTTGCCGGATATTGTTGTGCTGCATCCGAATCAGCAGATGCACTTTCACCTTTCATTCTCAGATTATGTAAAGAATGTCTTTGTTTGAATCTCTCGAACCACCCATGACTTGCGGAAAAAGATACCTTCTTTTCATCGGATGAAGTCGACGGCGACTGATTTTTGTGTGATTGATAAATCTTCAAAGCTTTATTTGTAACTGCATTGGTATCGATCGGGATTTGCTTTTGAGTTTGGTCTTCTATCCATATCACTAAGGCTTTTTCCATATTTTCCATTGTAACATCTCTAACATATGAAGTCGTACTCATACTGCTGCAGGTTCCAGCTGCTACACTTTTTCTTATTGTCCTCATTGTTGCTTCATTCATGGAGTAAAATTTAGCAACATCTGTTAATCTTCCTCTATTACGTAGACGGTCTAATATTTGAATTTTAGTTTCTAAAGAAATAACTTTTCTTTTCATTTTTCTTCAAATCCTTTGACATTATAGAACCTTAACAAATTTATGCAAACTATAAAGATGCAAGAAAAACTCTAAATGTTGAAAACTTACCAGTTCAAAAGATAAACGCACAATAATATAAGCTTTGCTGCTAAAATGTTTCTGCACTATGTACTTGCATGAACCAGATAGCTTTACTGTTGTGAAATACATACGGGGATTCCCCTAAATGTATATATTTTACAACACCGGGAATCCCCTGTTGTTTTCATCAGTTACCAAAGGAATAAAATTCAAAAATGTCATCAAATCTTTGTATAGGCATATATGGAGCGGAATATACATTTTTATCAATTTTTTGAAATCTGTTAATTTATAAACCATGTTAAAGTGAAATCATGTAAAACAAGTGCCGTGTAAATCGGGGGATAAGTGTATATATATATATATATATATATATATATATATATATATATAGTAATGACATTTACATAGTAATAGAGGAATAAAAATTGAATGCTTGACTTACAAATGTCATCTGGCCACTGTATTCAGAAACAAAATTTATTTTATTTTAGGAATCCATAGATGGTGCTAAATTGGTAGAAGTAAAATTCACAATTTTGTTATTTTAAGGCAATAATAGAGATATATACCTCAATAATATAAAAATGTATGTTGCTACCTCACTTTCAATACTTTTATTTTTGTATTGATGTTTCAATAGGATTGTTGTGGTAAGAGTATTTAAATAATGAGCAATACATGTTTGCTTGTAATTATTTTGTTAAAATATTGTAAAAGTTACAATGACATATGTCAGCTCTTGCAAAAATAATTGTTTGTTTAAATTCCATTCAGAGCGAAATATTGTAAAAATTCTGAGTAAATATTATGAAAGGGACAATAATAAAACTCCATGATGCAATTTAAAAAAAAAAAATGCCACTCCCTTTAATTTGAGATATGTTTTATATTTTTGTTCTGAATATTGGATAAAATCTGGAATTGCACAGTAATAAAGCTTACAGAGGTAATATATTTAGATATATTCTTGATTTTTATATTTTGTGTTTTATAATTTAATATACATAGCATTTTTACATTTAGTTAATCATGAACATAACATTACTGATATATAAATAAAAACAGAGAAAAAGTTAACATTTTTAAAACTAAACTTAGTTGTAAACATTTTAAAAAAGAAATACTCCTAATTATTGAATCGTGTATAAAAATTGAGGATGATTAGGGTAGGGATCTTCATTTTAAGAGGGGGTGTTAGCTTCTGTGATTTTCTGCTCTGTTCGTATACAATTTCATATTGAAGATTATATTAATGCCTCTTTGACAGGAACTAACTCCTACATGAGATCAATAATGCCTAACTATTAAACTGCCTCATTTATATAGCTGCCAAAATATGTCACAGATTTATTCTATTTTATCAGTAGAGACCTATGACTCCAGTATCTTTTAGTTCAGTGTTTTTCAAACTATGATATGTGTAGCCTTATAAGTAAGTGATCAGCTTAAAAAATTTATTAAGTTTTTACTGGAAAAATTAAATATTAAAAATAAAAGAAGCCCCCTCTAAAATGATATTCGAAACATAAGTTTTCAGTTTTTTCATAGCATTATCAAGTTATGCAGTTATTAGCGATGGTTATTTCATGATAACTCACAATTAAAAATATGAAATAATCTTTAACACCATTTTAATAACAAATATATTTAGATAAAATGTGTAGAATTAATGAAAAAAAGAAGCACAAAAAATTTCCAGAAGTTCCAATGAACAGAGTATGATGTTATAACCAGTGAATAATTAAGCCAATAAAGCTTTGTAATGGTGCTGAGTTTTGCGGTCAACAAAAATGGCACCAAATCTCTCCAAACTTGATATAAATACTCAAACTACAGTGAAGACAATTAAATACTACTGCTAAATATAAAAATTAAATAAAAATATGAAATTTCTCTAAATTACATGTATTTTTTTAAATTTTCATAACCTTTTTCAGTATTTATTCAAGTAAGTGTATTTCCCAAATACAAGATTCATATTCTATTAAAAAAATGACCTCTATCTTATTAAATGAAATTCCTTTTTTATTAGGGGGGGGGGGGCGGCATGCCAGTAAAGCATGTTCATAAGGAGTGCACAACTGTGCAGTTGTGTAAAACACTACATTAAATATTTTATGTATTGAAAGTTGCTCATAGTAATCTATAGAATATTTTTTTAAATGAAAAATTCATAAATTGAAATTATTTATGATGGATTGATGTTTATTTTGGTAGGCCCTGGCTACTGCAGTATGGTCAGTTTTGAAAGCAAAGAAGCGGATGTTAAAGGTATATTGTTTATTACTTACATTTAGTACTTATAACAGAATTTATTAATAAACTTCTAAAAATACTGTTTATTAATATTCTTAAGTAATATTCTACAAATCTAACTCAAAAGCTGACTTTGCAATGCATATATTTTATCTTGATTTAAAATTTTGAATTGTTTCTATTAGGATAGTATATTATACAAGTGATTAATTTTTATAAATTGTCTACAAATGTATGTTCAATCAGTTTTTAAACCAGTTAATAAATTCCAGTTTCTACCCATTAGCACTGTTATTCCACACTTATACAAAAGTTGTATTTATGTTTCCAATTTCCCAGCATTGTTGGTCTGAAAAGAATTCCTTCAATTTTCTAAGGCAAAAATCATCGCTCATGCCCACCTCACATCTGAACTAATTTTTTGGAAGGAGATTTTATTTACTTGAACTCTGATGATTTTGTAAATGATATATCAGCAATTCCGTCTGTTTTCGTAACCTGAGAAAATGCCCTTAATACACATCCTATTAGCTCATGTAGCTTTTGAAACTTTGTTTTATTCTTCAATTTGGTTAGTTCCTTCTTAATTCCAGTCTTGTTCAATAATGGTTTAAAGTGGTGTGATCATTTGTTATTTGAATTAAAGTAATAATATTAGCTCATATTGCTTAAGTATCTGGTTTCTTCCTTAATTTTTGTTCATATTCTTAAAGTATCATGCATTTGTATTTTGTTTATTGGTTATTTGAATATAGTTGATAAAGTCACTATGGTATCACTCCAAAACTGGTTGTTTCTCTACACTACCTCTGTAACGGCCGTCCTAATGGCTGCTCATGTCCTCAGGACGAGCCGGACGGTCTGGGTCTTCAACACTACCTCTGTAAGGGGCGCGGTAGCCCATTGGTTAGCGCGCTGGAGTTGCACTCGGTAGGCCCGGGTTCGATTCCAGCCACTGCCAAAACTGCCGCCGTGTTCATGCGGAGTACGATCACGTTAAACATGTGGGTCCGAAAGTCCTTCCGAGAGGTTGGTGGTAGGGGAAGGAGGGTACGGTCCCTGTGGATGCCTCCCCCACTGGGTTCCGGTCTAAATTGGGTGGCACTTCCCGACCGTCCAAACAGTTACCTTACACCTTTCTGGTAGGTCGGACGGTCTGGGTTTCAACAACAACACTACCTCTGTACTTTTTTTCTTTTCTTTTTTCTATTTAATGTATATTTTTCATACAAATTTTCTTTTATCAAAATATTAAAAATTTTAGTATATTAAAAATGATTAGTTACCATAAATAAATTAGTTATCAGTTAATCAGAAAAAATATTGAAATAATTGTAATGAAATATTTATATAGCTAATAGAAATTATGTAGATATATATACAAGAAAATAGCGTAGCTATTTTCATTAATTAATACACCTTTTATGTATGGTATATTTCAAAGCAAGAATCCACGCACAGACCAACATTGCAATCTTTGCATTCATAATACATAGCTGCCAAATCTCCCGATTTTTCCGGGAGTCTCCCGAATTTTGAGGCAATCTCCCGAACTCCCGAAAAATTCCTAAATCTCCCGAATTTTTGCAATAATTAGAAAAAATCCCTACAAAAGGGATTTTCCTAAAAAAATCCCTACGCGGACGTGCCAACTCTCCGGATTTTGGTCGGAGACTCCGGATTTTTCATTACTTCTCCGGCCTCCGGATTACTAACGAAATTCGCCGACGTTTTTTGTTGGAAATTTATCAATTAACCAGACATGGTATAATTCCTCGAAAACACCAATTTTCCGCATTTTTAGCACTGATTTTTATCATTCCCGGGATCGTAGCAAATCCATAATACAATGCAGGGTAATGCCAATCAAATTAACGGAGATTTACGGCCGTGTGTATTACAATACACGCGGCCGTAAATCTCCGTTAATTTGATTAAGATCTGGATCGCTTATTTTATGAAAGTAATAAACATACTTCTTCAAAGGTTATTGAGCATAAATCGCTAAAATGTTATTTTGTTCATTAATTTCGCATAAACACTGCGATTGCGCAATTCAGTTTGTTCTCATGAATCGCCAAGAGTACAATAGTATCTTTTTCCATCCATCTCAATCTTCTAAATATTGCATTTTTGATTGACTAAACTAGCTTATTTTCATATTCTGATTAATTATTATGGTTAATTTCTTAATTATTTTCGCATAAAAAATGCGATTGCGCAATTCAGTTGCTTCGCGTGAATTGCCGAGTGTAAGTTAGTATCTTTTTCCATCCATCTCCATCATTTAAATGTTGCATATTAGATCAGCTAAACTAGCTTATTTTCATATTCTGATTATTTATTGTGATTAATTTCTTAATTATTTTCGCATAAATAGTGCGATTGCGCAATTCAGTTACTTCGCGTGAATTGCCGAGAGTACGTTAGTATCTTTTTCCAACCATCTCCATCATTTAAATGTTGCATATTAGATCAGCTAAACTAGCTTATTTTCATATTCTGATTAATTATTGTGATTAATTTCTTAATTATTTTCGCATAAATAGTGCGATTGCGCAATTCAGTTACTTCGCGTGAATTGCCGAGAGTACGTTAGTATCTTTTTCCATCCATCTCCATCATTTAAATGTTGCATATTAGATTGACTAAACTAGCTTATTTTCATATTATGGCTAATTACTAAGGTTAATTTTTTGATTATTTTTGCATAATACAAATTTTTCTATTTTGAAAAATCGGTATGAACTCTGTGAAGGGATAGTGAAGAATTTAGTAAGGAGTTCTTAAAAAAACAAAAAGAGCTACTACTTTATTTTTAAGTAGTAAGAAGAATTGAATTTGACATTTTTTAATTATATAGAACTTTTACGTGCTGTATTTTTACTTACCAAAAGATTTCTTTTATTCAATATTTTATCTGCAGAGAAGTGTTTCTGTGTCAAAGACATGTGAATGATTATTAAACAGTAACCAATGACATTTTTCTTTATGCATCATATTCAGTGTAATGAACATTGTTATAGACTCTGATGAGAATAACTCTAACGAATGTGCTTATTTTTTAAAAGATGATTTAATTCTTTTGTATTTATTGAAATTAAATTGTGTTTATAGATACAATACAGATTTTTTATCATATTTGTCTATTTTTTATGGTGCAGTTTTGTAGTAGAGGGAAAAAATCCCTATTCTGTCTTGAAAATTCCCTTTTATGCTTTCTGTAAAAAAAGAAATTGTTATCGCGCTGTGCGATTTTTCGATTTTTGTCGCGAATTGCAAATATTTAAAAATCTCCCTAATTTTCATTTTCCAAGGTTGGCAGCTATGATAATAACTGTCTATGCGCTTTCTTTTGCCTTTTGTAGTCCACGAATCTTCACTATCTGCATCACTTTCATTACTGTCTGGTTCGCTTACCATACGAATATATTCTTCCACAGAAAGAAAAGTCTCAGCCCAGCCATTCTTCTATCCCAAATAACCTAATCATTTCACTGCTGCACATTCCTCTAACCCCCCCCCCCCCCCCCCCCCCCCAAAAAAAAAAAGGTCTCTCATTCTTATAATTCACCAACAAAATCATTAAACTAAAATCAAAACGAGACCCAAAACTCAATTATAAAATTGTTGATGCTGCGAGAAATGCTCTGGTTGTTTATATTACAAAATCATGTTTCACCGCTCTAAATGGAGAAATAATTCATTGGATCCCCCTATGCCAAGGTCAAGTATCTGCAAAATACATTGGAGTTGTTCCCATGAACATTTAACGCCATCTAGTAGACAAATAAATTCAAATAAAAACATTCCATATGAAAATACGCTGACGTGATCCCTGTCTTTTAGGGTAAGTTTCTCCTCGATGCTGATATGTGACAGTCGTCCTTGAATGCAAGTTCTCAGCCGACACGCGGGCGTGTCAACCGTCCCGAAAGGGTTTCCTTCATTCTGTGTCATATTCTCCTTTAATCCAGTCTCAATCACTAGTATTTTTATTATATTTTGATTGATGAAATTAATTTCCGAAACTAGTTGCTTTCTTTTGTTATATTATTCTTAATTACAGCCTCATTCCCCTGTAATTGTCTATGTTTCTTCCTTTACAAGAATGTCAATTTTCTCCTCTTTCTAAATTCTTTCATTTTTTATCAGTAATTTAATGGTTCACAATGCCAGCCAATATGTGTCCAGTCAATTAGATTTTATAAAATATTTTAAGAGTTCCCTAAATAAAAAAAGTTGGGAATCACTATCATAGTTATTCCAAAAGTGTTCCATAAATGTTCATGGGGTCTTAAAATATGCTTTTTTTCATTAAACTCTCAAATTCAAAACTTTTTAGAAAAACAATACTATACAATATGAGAGGTGAAAAATCAGTAAAACCTAAATATAAAGACCCATATATAATTCAATCCCCCTCACTTTACTAATGATAAGTACTATAAACAAAAATAATTTCTGCTTAGGAACAGATTTGATCTTCAATATTTGATCACTGTAATTATAATCCAGGATAGACCCTTTTAACTTCTGTAATAATACACTGTTAGTATGGTATGTTTCATTTGTATACATGATTTTTATGAAAATAATATAGGGTGCTCATATATGAAAATAGATCAAATTGTTATTAACATTAATTATAATTCAGGTAATTATAATACACTGTTAATATGGTTATATATCCACTGTTAATTATAACACAACAATTAATTATAATACACTGTTAGTATGCCGGCCGTCCAACTAGTTACTCTAAGTCCTCTGGACGAGTCGGACGGTCTGGGTCTTCAACACTGTTAGTATGGTATGTTTCATTTGTATACATGATTTTTATGAAAATAATATAGGGTGCTCATATATGAAAATAGATCAAATTGTTATTAACAGTATTATAATGTAACAAACTAGTGAAAATAATATTTTTTACATTCATGTTAAGAAAAAAAAAATCATACTCAAGTTTATTTTAACTTCTAATTTTGGCAGAAAAGTTTCCTTTGAAAAGAAAAAACCATGCATAAGTTGATTACAAAAATTTCAACAGTATTTTCATTAAAAAGTATTTGTTTACATGTTTACAATGTAAATGCTCATTCAAGTTCATATTGTACGCATTTTGACTTTGTGGTCTATAGCACATCCTTTCAATTTAGCATATGATCTCATTAGTTGTGGACTTAAAGCTTCAGTTTCAGAAATTATTAATCAGTCTCTTATTATGTATGCTTATGTTTCACTGTGAGTGAATTAACTTGTAATATGTAACATTTTTATGCATATTTCTTCTTTAGTATCCAAATGGCTTTATCAGCCGGTTTTATGTTGTTTCTGAGCACCTCATTCCTGTTTTAGCATGGGGATTTTATGGACCGGATGATAAACTCAAAGATATATGTTTGTATTTTAAAGTAAGTTTTCGTGTATTTAATTATTTGATAAAATTATTTTACTAATAGTAATGTTTAAAAATATTTTGGATACTATGTGCCAATGTAAAGTAATTTGAAACCATTTATTAAAATTAAACAAAATTATCTATAACATAACTAGCATTTTTATGACGGACATTTTGTCAAAACTTTCAATCTCTTCCCTTTGCTTTACAGAGTCTTTCCATTTTACTTTTTTATTTTGACTTTACCCTCACTACTGTATTATGTAACTCAACTTTAATTTTTATGAAAATATTTTCATGCCACCAAAATTTAACACACCTTAAAAAATGTACTTAGATTTAGCTTAAAAAATCCTTAAATTTAGCTCAAGAAATCCTTTTAAAAGTTCTTAAATTGGTTACATTTCATTGGGGAGTGCTTAAAGGCACTTAACTTTTCTTTTGCATTCTGATTTTTATGAAATTTTATATGCAAATTTGTGCATTATTTTCACCAATTCGGAAATGCACAGTGGGGTGATAAATCTTTTGCAAGAATATGTAGATACGTAATTTGAATTCAAACTAGCCAGACCTGCTCACACTAAACCCGATATTTAGTCTCTATATGGTGACAGTGCTCATTGACAAGAGTCTGGTTGACAACTGGTAATATAGCTTTAATTTTATATTAACATAAAATATTTTGTTATTTAGGATATTTAAGTGTCCTTAATTTTGATGACTTAAAATGAATATGAACTCTGCTGTGAATGCATTGTTGGTTGAAATTCAGTTAAGATGAACATAAACAAAATAAGTAATTCCTATGTTAAACAAGCATCTGTCAATTTTCCTGTTTCTATCTTTAGTGATAAATTAAAAGGAGTTGTTATTAAAATATGCTCAAACTGTTATAATAAAAATTAAATTTTCTAAAACCTTTGTAAAAATAAGCATACGTAAACATTCTACCAGTTTAAAAAAGAAAGTCTTCTTTTTCATGATAAACATTAAATGCAACCTCATCTATTCAAGTAAGTTTTCTACTCACTTTTTTTTTATATATATATTTTACAGCTGGTTTTAAATGTCTCATGTTTTTACATTACCATTTTAGTTGGTTTGGTCACTATTTAGTCATTTCTATTCACTCTGTTTTCTTCCATTTGTTGTTTATTTTTTGCTATTATTTCTTTCCTCTATGGTTTTTATCAGTCATTTATTGTATCCTGCTTCTTGTTTTGCTACCTGCATGAATTTTCCTCTTTCATTTCTCCCAATAGTAATGGCAATTGCCCTACCCAGCCATGTCTTTTATTCTTGCTCAGATTCCCAACTTGAATAAGAGAGGCTGCATTTCTTGTTTGTCCTGAAAATGAAAGCTGTTATTTGCTTTCGAAACTGGTAGATCCCTAATTTTTGTTTATGCTATATTTTTACAAAGAACATAATGAATGTGCATTAAAATTCCATCAATTATGATAAACAGCTCTGTCACCCATTAGAAATCTTAAGACATTTTCAAGAACATATTCCAAGTAAAAATTTCTAGAAACTATAAAGTTAAAAAGAAAACATTTTTTTGGAACCTGAAAATTGGCAATTTATCAGATAATCAGCCATATATTTTAATTTAGTTATATGTAAAATTTCTATTTTGCATTTTAATTATGTAATATGTGTGACTTTTTTACATGACATACTTATATTGTTATTTTAGGAAGAAGTTATGGGTTTTATGTTTGACATTTTCAACTTTAGTAAAGTGCGCTACACAAAAGTTGAAGAACTTGCATCTGATATTATGCAGTTAGCTAATTTGCGATTTGATAGGACTATTCACAGATTATATTTGTGAAAAAAAATGTAAAGTGAATAGAAAAGCTAATATTTTTGTCCAATGCTCTATGCCTCTTTGTATAACTATCTCATTACTTAAAAGAAATGTGCCAAGTACTAATTCTGTGTTAAACTAATATAAGACTCAAGGTTTGTACTCAACCTTTGAACATTTCTATGTTTTGTATAATAGAACTATAGACATTGGAAGAAATACATCTGTACATCTGTTGATTATTTATTTGAATTATACTGAAAGAGCATGTATAACATTTTATAAAATATTTAGATATTGACAAGTGAATAATGACATGCAGGAAAACACATTTCATTAATTTGCTTAAAAGCTTTTGTGTTGTAAATAAGATAGATTTCTAAGGTAAGGATATGGCCACATGAATCCAATTAAAGGATGGTGCCTTCAAGGAAGACTTTTACAGAGAAACTTTACTGTACTTACATCATATGCTAGGAAAATCATGAACTCATTAATGTGGGTCATAACCTGTCAATATAATTTGACCAAATGCACGATCTCCTAATTTGCAGCTTTCCGCAACTCAGCAGTCAATATCTTAACGATTCTGCCATGGATAGACTTTTCTTATGATAGAGATGAATATCAATATGTAAAACTTTTCTCGCCAGAGAACCGATCTTAAATTGTAGAACATGCTTTTTTAGGTCTAGGATAACAGTGTTTATGACATAGTTACTTCACATACCTATTGCTTTGTTGATGTAATACATAAGAATCATATTTGTTTTCTCTTATTTTGATTCTTGTAAGCAGTTGATTCTTAAATCTGGTCTTTAAATGTTGTTCTTCTAAACTAAACACTAACTGTTACACAAGTACGTAAATCTACTTTTACATTCAAAAGCATGTTTTTACAAAATAAACCAATGTAGGCAACCATTAGTTGCATAAAATTGGCAAAGTTATCAACACTTTTCAATAATGATTCCTTAAAGTGGAAATTTTAGCACATTAAAACAAAGTTTGTTTCTGTTGTTTTGTTTCTTATAAACAGCTGATTCTTATAACCACTTATTCTTAAAACTGGCGGCCACTGTATATTGAAAAATATCTTTAATTTTTATGCTTTATAAATATGTTTGATTTTTTTAAAATGTATGTGCTCCAAAAATATACTGAATTACTATAATGTTTCATCTCTAAATTTCATTGAATTTAAAAATTTTTATATTTAAATTTCCTTTATTTTACAGTACTTTATTACTTATTTTTTACAAGTATTTCAACTAATTCAGCAACTTAAAATGTAAATGAAGTGTATTGTAAAAAATTCATGCAATAACTTAACTGTCCTTTCAGCTTAAAAGTCCATCCTTGTGTTTATTATATATATATATTTTTTTTTTTTTTTTTTGTGCGTGTAATTACATTTAAAATTGAGTTTTATTATTAGCTATTTTGATGTTACTAATATTATCCACTTAACATTCAACAAAATTTCAAATAAGAACAATATCTTGAAAATAGTTGGTGCTAGTTCCATAATCCTATTCGATTTCTCATGTTGAAATGCATAATAAAATTAGATTTTTGCATCTGATTTGTAGAATATAATGCATTTCGCAAATTTAAAGAAAAGTTAATGCTTATTAAATGTGTGACCATATCTATTTTCCAAATATGTAACTAGATGTTAAATCTATCATATAGCCAGGTGAATAATATTGTAGCACATAATAAGTTTACTTGCTGCCATTACAGGTATCTGTTAATCCATGCTAATACATAAAAGTGTGAAGCTGGTCAATGTGTGCTATTTGCAATGAAAATATGATCTTAGACTCAGGTACCCTAACTTTTATGTGGCTTCTGTGAGTATGAAGTGCACAAAAGTATGTAAAAGATTCTCACCCATCTGTAGCACTTGTGCTCATAACCATGCACCTTTCCCAATTAATATTAATTTCTAATTAGTCACCTAAAAGTATACTTGCCCCACAAACAGGGAAACTGTTGTATTTTGAATTAGGAATATTAAATTTTCAAAGTGATACAGGGATTATCAGAAAGGAAATTTAAATTTCAGAAACGCTGGTTTATTGTCAACTTTTCCTCAAAAGTTATCAACTTAATGATATACTCCCAAATTTCTCTCCAACTGTGAGAACTAGACAAATACACAAAGATATTGCCTTTTTTTTATGTATTGTAGAGAATATAAAAGAACAGTTGATTCTAAAGAACAGTTGATTTACTCTTTAGATGCAAATTTTTGTTCAAAACTTGTACAAAAGAATTTAATTACTTAGTGTCTCACAGTAAAAAAAAAATTGATACAGTTTCAAAAGTACTTCCACTGTAGCTTAGAGCACCTATAGGACAGAAGCACACAGATTTGAATCATTTCTGCTTTTAAGATAAGTGATGGTGGAGAATGAATAAAAGTGAATCGATTTGAGGCTATGTATAAGCCTCATACTCAAATCAGGGAGTGTAGAATTAGTTCCTAGCATCATTATCATAACTTGGTGCATGTCTTGAAATTGGGAAATGCAAAATCAATTCCTATCAGTGATAAATCTTCATACCCTTCATTGATATATAGTAACATTAGAACATAAATAATTATTTTATCTGTTTTATTACTTCTACAAGTAATATAGCTCAAATTAATAATATCAAATAAATATTACTTTAATAATAACAGTTGTATCCCAAAATACTGTTGTAACAAGTACACTGAAGTTATTTATTTGTGTGAAAATGTTGTATAAAATTACTCCATGTCCAACATAAATTATACTCAGTGTAAGCTGCCTCGGAAAGTTACTCATTTTTAATTTAGAAGAGTTTTTGAAATGTGATCATCAAATTTAGTAGGAGTAATGAAACTCTAAGTTCAGAATTTTGCCATTTATTCAGTTCAAATTTTTTATCAGTGAAATGATTGTACTTATTTTTCTTTTGTATTTCTTACTCATTTGAACTCTAAAGCCAGTTATGCATGTAGCAAAGTTAATGTTTCACTTAAAAATTTATGAGTCAGCCTTAATCACTAATGAAAAAATTGTGAGTCAATCAATGAAAAATGTGAGTCAGTTGAAAAAATTTTTGGGGTGCAAATATATCAAATCGTACTATGTATTTAAAATAAGTCTAAATCATTCAAAATGCCTAAATAAATAATGTTTTAATAATGTTATCCTAAAAATATATCTCCCATTTCATTAATAGGTATGTGTCCTATTTCAAATTCCAATATTTAAATTATTTACGAGTCAATTGTTAACTCACAGTTGCAAAACCTTTGAGTTGCTGAGTTACTATTTTAAAGATTTCTGTGTGAAATGCGAGTAAGCACAAACCCTGATATAAACTTTATTTTAAAGATTAAGTAAATATTCTATAAAAATCTGTACTCTCATAATTTTATTTTAGTTCAGTCTGTTTAGAAATATTTTTCCTAGTCTGAATATAGGACTATTGTTTTACTGTAAATAATTTAATCTTTCTATAATCAAAATGTATGTATAGTCACAAAACCCAGTGATGAGTAGAACTGACTTTTTGGTCACCACAGAAGTTTGCAAAATTGTGGCACTTAGCGAATGCTATCCCTTCCAGTGCAGGTAACAGCTATTTGGTGATTATGAGTTCTAGCAGGAGCATAAACAGTTTGCCGATGCTGATTTGCATAATAAGGGGATTATCTTAGGGAATGCAGTAACAGGGGAAATTCTAATGTTTATTTATACATTATTTGATTTTGAATTGAGAGTCACTGAAAATTTCTAAACCCTCAAATCTTAATTTTAGGGTATTTTGTATTTTTAGAAATAACTTCACATTTATTTGAAGTTATACAGTGATGAATCCAGAAGGGCACAATGCATCATTTTTGTGTACTTTTATCGTTTTAAAAAATGCTCTTTATTTTTTAGGAACATATTGTTTTCTCTCTTGTATAGATTTTCATGCATTGCAGTCATATAATTATATAATAGATAGATAAAATAAGCATAATAAAAACTTGTAGTAATACATAACAAATTAATGCTGATATTTTTTTTTTTTTGTCAAAATGCGGAATTCCTTTCCTTTATTCAAAATTTGGCTGATATTAAATGATCCAATTTTAATATTGATCTCAATATGGAATGCTAAATAAAAATTGAGCTTTACAAAAGTGCTCTAATTTTAAAGTTATTTGAAACAAACTTTCCCATTGTGATAAGGTAACCATATTAAATGCTGAGTCGAAATTATTTTTGCCTATTATATCATTTATGTTGTATGCAGACAAAAATAAGTATAATAAGTATAATTCTCAGTCAGCTCTCTTATTTTTGTAGGCAATTCATTTCTTTATGTATCTTCCTCCTGCCAATTGAAACTATTACTGAACACTATTTTTAAGAACATCAAATGTGAATGTTTAATTGTAATATGATAATAATTTAACAAAGTTATAGCTGTAATTTTATGTACATAATTGAGATCATAGCAGCAATGTTTTATGTTTTTATAGAGATATATTGTGTTGATGATTAGCTTATGAATTTCTCAAATTACATGTAAAGCTTGTTTACATTTTCATTAACAGTTTTAATTAGATTTTAGCTCTTGTCTGATTGAAACTTCAAATGCATGAATGTAATCACCATGTAATAAAGAATTTGTTCATTTTATGAAAGTTGCCAAAAAGCTTCATTTGTAATATTTCAGCGTTAATGTAAAAAAAAATTAAATCTTTAAAGATAAAAGAAACTTTTAGTAGATGTTATATACGTATATCTTTCAGTTACATTTTATTCATTAAATACTTTAGAAAACAAGTATATACATCATAACGTTTTGTGGTAATTCACTCATAATAAGTATTTTTATTTGTTTTTAATTAATTAAATGCTCTAACACTATATTAAACATTTTATATTATTAGATGTTTAGAAAAAATCTCTTATTTGGATATCAACCTAATCTAAAGCTGTGTTATATAAAGTTATCAACATTTAATACCTATGCCAAAATGTTTATAAAAAATGTACTGAATTAATATAACATTTTTCTGCTATTCATATTATTATTTTTTAATTACATAAAATAAAAAATAAAAGTATGAATATTTTAAATTTTTGTTTCTCAAATTCTTGTTGGAGTCTTCATTTTAATTATGTAAAAATATGTATTTTATGCATGTTTAAAATTGTATATAATTATTTTTATAGAATTTTTAGCAATTTGTTATTTTAAAATCTACTAACCTTCTTCATATGTAAAATAGTTACAATGATATTTCCATTAAAAAAGTTTCTGACTATGTTATTTTAATTATTAAAATTATGTAATCTCAATTTTCATAATAAATATATCTGAAAATAATGATTCTCATAATCAAAAAATTATGTAAGATTAATATACGCAGCAGGACCCAGATATAATGAACAGCTCGAGGCCTATTAATTTGCTGGTTCAATCTAGATACTTGCTAAATTCATTTTTTAGCAAAATTATATATGATTTAAGGAATGATCTGTAAAGATCTGCCAAGGGGGGATATGCTGATTGTCCGAAAGGCTAAAAATGTAATGTGAAACAATACAATTGACGTCACTCTATATTTGCTAACTTTTCAAGGAGCCCATTTACATACCCATCATAAAAAATTAAACTTCAAGCTAGAATTGCACATTCTATGAACTGACATCTAACAAATAAGTAAAAGCACTTGTAAAAGAGAAGGAAAAACTTAAACAATATAATTGTGCACAAAATCATAAATAATACAGCATGTAGCTGATTCGGGGATACCTTGGATCTTTGTTTTCAGTATTAAATAGACCAATAAATTCAAGACTAAATGAGCGTAAATAGAAGAAACGGAGTGGCATATTTATGTCATGGATTTAAGAGTCCACGTGAGAGAGCCAATCAGAAAGCAGAATGAAGAACTTCCCAGTCAATCGAAATAAATCTCTACTTATAATAAAACAGACTGTGTGTTTGACAGGGAACGGCGATCCACTCGGAACAATTCCGGGACAATTCACTCCTCAAAGTGATCAGATAAATAAAACATGAATGTTTGAAACATGAATTTAAATGTAAAATCTATAAGTTTTTAATTAACAATGAAAAATATTAAGAAATCAAAATGCTTATTTAATTCAAATGCATTTGTTAATGTTTATTATTATTTTTTCGATTTGAATAATAAATAAATGGATATAAAAATATATCTTATAAATGAACGGTTTGATTTTTCTTTTAATTATATTAATTGCGGACTGCGTACATCACTTTCATTTATTTTGACAAAGAGTTTTCAAGCTTATATATTGTGTTTAGCTAATAAAATCGTATATTGTGTTTAGTTAATAAATTCATTTAGCCAATTGTTGAAACAGAAAAAGAGTGGAATGGGTATATCTTCTAATACAATTTTAGTGTTTTCATTTAGTAATATACAAATGGGATCAAGATGTTTTATTCA
Organism: Amaurobius ferox; assembly: GCA_951213105.1. Classification (NCBI taxonomy): domain Eukaryota; kingdom Metazoa; phylum Arthropoda; class Arachnida; order Araneae; family Amaurobiidae; genus Amaurobius; species Amaurobius ferox. Next base: position 80,614,562 of record OX578139.1, on the reverse strand, counting down.
GAGCTACGAATGTTTCCAAATTGACTGAAATGTCACCAAATTGTTTAAAAACTATGTAAATCAGTGGAATTTATTTTGTTTTGTTAGAGGAGAGTACTGAAATGATGTTTCGTTTGCATTTGTCTGTCAGTTCACATGTAACGAATTTTTAAAATGTCACCTAATTGATATAAATGTTTGTAAATCCATAAAAATATCTAATTGTCCCAGGCTGGAAGGCTGGCCTATAAAGGCTTGAGCAGCTGTTTCTCCGGCCAGGAAGCCGGATCACTTTCATTTTAGCATATATTGGAATCAATTACTGCCTTCAGGTTTAAAGATTACAGGTTTATTGATATTTTTAATTTATGCATGTAATCTGCTAATACGGGTTACATCTTCTAATATTTGCATATATAAATAGTATGGGTCCCATACAATTTTAACTCTTATTTTGCATATATTGATTCAATTCCAATTTTTTTGTAAATTTGCTTACGAAAGGGGCCAGGATGTTTTATTCTTCAGATCTGCCAGTGATGATAATTTTGTATAGCGAGAACAGTGATTCTTAAACTTCTTTTTAGGAGTATTAAATTAAATATTTTGACAGAATATTATAATTAAAAATGTCATTTAGTATACTATAGGAATTTGCACATGATTGTGAATTTTAAGTTTCTTTATATTATATACTCCATATGAAGAATGGGTATGCTGCTAGTAAATAAATAAAAATAACACACAAGATTAGTGTGTCTGAAAACACAACAGAAATACCCAAATGAGACATGTCCAAACAAGATTAAACAAGTCCCAACAAGACAAAAACAAATCAAAATGAGGCATGTATACAAGTCTAGACATAAATTGAGCAAATATAACAAAAAATAATAAAATTGCAGGTCATTTAGCCAGACCATAGAAAAAAATGGAGTACTGGACAAGTCATTAACCAAATGACTAGAATTTTATTGAATATGAAATTAAAAAATACAGGATCATAGATTGATGTACATTTTATTCCTTTTGGAAGAAAATTCAAAACAGTGGTTAAAATTGAAGCAACTTGAGTTCTACTTCTATATCTATTCATTAATGAAGTCAATGTTTTCTCTTTTGTTCTGTATTTTATTTATTTTTTATAATTTTATTTTTCAGTTTTACTATTTCTATTGATATAACTGAAAAATCTTTTGATAAAACTTGTCTGCTTAAAAACAGAAATGCATGTTTCATTTTAATCATATTTGTATTTCTTAAATTGAGTTTTTTTTTTTTTTTTTTTTTTAATGTTAGAGATAATTTTAGAAAGTTTAATCCTCATGTTAAGTACAGCATAACATCTACTATGTTTCTTCTCTAGTCCCACAGTTTAGAATTTCTTGTAATAAATAGGCTATATAAAAATGGTGAGCACTGAAATCAAATGTATAACCGTATTCCAGTTATTTCTCTTAGACTGCATTAAGAATTATTCAAAGATTACTTTGTTGCATTGATTATTGAATGATCTTATTCAGTTCAATATAGGAAACATGTTACAGAAACCAGATGAAATTATTAAAATTTAGTCTGAAAAGTCAGTTGAATATAAGAAATTTAATTTTAAAAGGCTTAAATGATTTTATTTTTTAAGCTTTGGCTTTTATTGCAGAATATTTATTTGTATTTTGTTGAACAGAGTGTAGAAAGTGCTACTCTAGTAACTTTAACTGCACTAAGTCAAATAAAATGGTTTTTATAATAAAATAAAGTATTGGGAAATAAAACATAAAATTCTGAATATTTATTTGAAATCTGATTTTTATCATTTCTTTTTTATTTATTTTGTAAATATTTTGCTATAAAATGTTTATACATTTTGCTTTACAAAATATGTATATTTTGCTTTGAAAAAATGTGTATTTTTATATGCATTAAAAATTGCATATTTTGGCATGCAATGTTTCAGGAACTGCAGTGTTTATGTAAAGAATTTTCCCACTTTTAAACCTTTTATTTTTGTTAACCACTGTGTTCTCATTTTTCTGACATTAACAACTTTTCAAAGCAAGCTGTTATCATGCATTCACTGATTTTGTGTTATATTGTAAGTTTGAACTATATAAACAGTTGTGTATTTAATGTAAACATATAAACAATTGTGTATGTAATGTAAACATATGTAATGTAAACATACCATAAATCTCATTGAAAAAATTTTTACATTCCATTGTACTTGTTTTTCTTTGGAACTGGTGTTAACTAATTTCTAAATTAAAATTAAAATTACAAAATCGTGGTTTTACATAATTTTGAGTGTAAATTTTGTTGTATTTTATGTTGACCCATTCATGACTGACAAGTGAAGGAAGAAGCATTTCCGCAAGACTGCACACAGTGAGAATTGTCTGCTACTGCAGGCTCAGGCACTGTTAGATGTTAAGCCTAATGTGGTAAAATAAGTCTTATTGAATAAAGTTTGCTTTAAAATACATCTACCTTTGTCTTGTCACAGAAATACATGGGTGTTATTATATTTGAGGGACTTGATTCCACCATTGTTTTTATAATGTGAATCTTGAAAACTTGTTTGTTTTGTTGATTATTACTTGTATAATTTCATCACTGAAATACAGATTAAAGAATTAATTTAATGAGGTTCTGACCTGTTTATATTTAGTCCAAAGTTCAGAAAACAGAGTAGATGGCAGATCATCGATATTTAAATTCTAATTTTCTGTACAAATATATTAACAATATCATTGCACACATCTGTGTCTTTCAAATAAATTTTCACCCTAAAGCGCAACCAGCTGTTTAATTTTATTCACTTATACCACTATGAGATTCATTCAACAATTGCAAAATCTCACTTTCGGAAAAATATTTCACTCCTTTCAACATAAATATTATAAGTCTTCTGATTAAATTCTTACTAGCTCATGCCTAGTCCCCCTGAATGCGGGCGACAAGAATTCCAAGCCCTAATCTGCTTCTAATCACTCAAGACCCTCTTCATTAAAATAAACACAGAATAACTGCCATGAAAGAAACCATCCATTTAAATATTTCAGAGGACATGCCTTTTAAAGCAAAACTACCACAACAGCTTTCACGTGCGTTTGTTTATACTATCAAATTAATCAGCATCCTAATGAAAAACAAAAACTGAAATATGTTGGTCAATGTTCCAAGTAATTAGCTTTGCAAAAATTATGGGATTATAGTGCCATCTAGTATTTAAAATTTTTGATCAAAATGTTTTAACGGCTTGTTGCTTAACACATCAATGAGCCATAGTGGGCATCTCATATTTGTTGTGCAGGTGCATCGGTAGGTCGAGGAAGGAGAAAAACCTGTTGCATATACACACTGGTAGTCCTCAAGGGGTTAACATGAGTATGGGGTGTTTCAGAATTTATTTTCATTTAATTTATCTTGTTATTCGCAGGGCCATACTTCCAATTTCAAAAATTATTAGTAAAGACATTAGTATTATGCAATGGTATTTTGTTGGGGGGTAAAATACTTTTTTTATTAGGAGTAAAATACTTGCAATAAAAAAATTAATTTTTTCAGGACCGTAGGGAATGGGGGGGGGGGGTGTCTGGACTATGCGGTGCTATACTTTAACATGGGGTTGATTGCGGTGCCATTTCTCCCATGTTAAAGCATAGACGCACCCCATGAGGAGGGTGGAGTTTTCACCAGCACGTGACTTTCCATGAAGAGATGATTTTATCAGTCAAATGTTATTAATGAATGGGTCAGATGTTTTTTAGGTTTTTTTCTCTTTTTCTAAGTGTTAACGTTCAAAAAATTAACAAATATAAGTTTTCAAATTTACAAAATTTAACAAAAATGTGTGTTTTTTGAATGAGCAGAATTGGCCGAATTTTTAAAATTTCAGAATTTCTCTTTGGGAATTAACATGGGTTTTTGCACTTTTACAAATTTTTCACAAAAAATGTATGCTTTTACAAAAAAAAAAACTGCCAAAAATGCATGTTTTTGAGCAAACTGAATCTCATGAATTTGAGGAGTGCGTGTATCTAGTGAATGTAAGGTTTCAACTATCTAAATGCGGTAATGTCTCTTTAATAAATTAGGTGTTGCTAGGAAAATATATATATTTTTTTTTAAATTGTGAGCCCACTAGTATACACTGCCACAATTCAATCTAGCATAGTCTAATCATTTAAATAAATTTGATAATGGCCATATGCTGAGCTCTTAATTCCATCATTTAAAATATGTCGCTTATCATAGGGCAGGGGTCGGCAACCTGCAGCTCTTTTGATGTAAAATTGCGACTCTCCAGTTCCATAAAAAATTAATAATTTATTATCAAAACCTTTAAAAAATAAGAAAATATATTTTTAAGTACCTAATTTCTCAATAGCTTCTATTTCATAATCGTTAATTACAAATCGCTACGCTTAACATGACCGTAATGAGATAAATTTGAAGTATTGTTTTGTTCTTAGAGATGAGACTCCATGACCATGTTTATATTTCAGCCAATTGCATTCCATTTCCGTCTCACCCAAACAGCCACCGTCTAGAGTCTGGAAGTCAGTCAGTCATCATCGGATATCGCGGTCGACGTTACGTTGCATGTGTGTTAATTTAATCGCTTGCGATTTTTGCGTGTCTATTCGCTTGTTGTTTCAAGAAGAATACGATTTAGAAGCGAATTATCTTCTCAAAGGTATATACGAGTATAATATAATAAAATCAGTAACAGAATTGGATTACTTATCTGAGGATCGTGTTAACGAAGTAATAATGGTAAATAAATTGTTTGCCGTTTTAGATAGCTAAGTAAAATTTAAAATCATTTTTTTCAGTTCCGCCGCCAGCATGGCATCTGGTAAAAATAAGAGAAGAAAACCGAGAATTCAATCAGAATTGGACGGAGTCGTTTGCATTCATATGCAACACAGATGGCCTTCCGACTTGTCTCATTTGCCACGAAAAACTCGCACACAATAAGACGTCAAATTTGGAGAGACACTTCACTATAAAACATACCCAGTTTGCTGGTAAATATCCAACTGGTGACTCACGAAAAAAAGGTGTTGAAGAGCTCCAAAAAAAAACAACAGTCAAGTTCCATGCTAAGTAACTGGGCGCAATCTTCCAATAATGAAAATCTGGCAAGCTTTGCAGTATCATTAGAAATTGCAAAAAGAGGAAAACCATTCACAGATGGTGAGTACGTGAAAGATTGTTTTATACGTGCATCTGAAGAACTGTTTTGTGATTTTAAAAACAAAGCAGAAATCATGAAAAACATCAAAGATTTGCCATTATCTGCTAAAACAGTACAAGAAAGAACTGCTAAAATGTCTTCAAATGTAACACATATGCAAGTGGAAGACATTCAACTGGCTTTTGCCTTATCACTTGCTATAGATGAGTCTTTCGTCAGGTATATGTCGTCCCAAGGTCCAAAAGAAGAACTGCTAGGATTGCTACCGCTCTCAGGGCAAACTCTTGGAGAAGATATAGCAAATGCTGTGCAAAACTGCCTGGAAGACAGTGGAATCGATATAAATAAAATCGTTTCTATAGCAACTGATGGAGTCAGAAGTATGACAGGAATACATAGAGGGGTAACATAAATTCTTCAGAAAAAAATAAACCACGAAATTCTAACGTTTCACTGCATAATTCATCAAGAAGCGCTTTGTGCCCAAACATTTCCGGCCAAAATAGTTGAGGTCTTGAACTTGGTAATTAAGATTATTAACAGCATCTTGGCAAAAGTACTCTACCATCGCCAGTTTAGATTTCCTTGAAGAAATAGATAGCCAGTTTTCTGACCTACTTGTGCACAATAAAGTGCGATGGCTTTCCAAAGGTAACGTATTGCAACATTTTGCTTTGTGCTTGAGAGAAAAAAAAAACATTCCTCAATGAAAAAAGCATTGACCATCCCGAATTGGAAGAATACAAATGGCTGCAAAAATTCAACTTCATGGTAGATACCACAATGAAACTAAATGAACTAAATCTAAAACTGCAAGGAAAGGGCAACCCAGCCTACGCCTTGCTTGAAGAAGTAGTTTGTTTCGAAAAAAAAATTACTTCTTTTTGTTGAAGACATGGAGAGCGGTAAATTACTTCATTTTAAAAATCTGAGGCAATATCGCGATGAGACCAATGCAACTATTGACACGAATTACTTCAGCATACCTTTAAAAAACATGAAGGATTCACTGAGAAATTCGAGCAATTCAAAACAAACAAAAGTACTCTCGCGTTCATAGTAAATCCTTCCGACACAAATAAGATCAACATTCAGCCATTTGGAATTGATACTGGATCGCTCCAAATGCAATTGCTAGATTTGAAAACCAAAGACTTGTGGAGTGGCAAGTTTACAGAACTCAAGAGCAACTTGGAAGAGTTGGAGGTACAGAAATGCATGCACATTGCGCAGCACAAGTGGACAGCTCTAAAAGAAATCCCCCGAGTTGAGGCCCTTATATTCGGCGCATGGAATAGTCTTCCAGAATGCTACAGTGAGGTGAAGAAGTTGGCATATGGAGTGCTGACGATCTTCGGGTCGACATATTCGTGCGAGCAAGCGTTCTCTTGCATGAATATAATAAAAAGTAAAGTTAGAAGTCAACTAACAAATAAAAATCTAGAGTCGTACTTGAAACTTAAAACAACAAGTTATAAGCCAGATTTAATCAAACTTTCAAAAGGCATGCAAAGCCAATGCTCTCATTGATGTAACTATCTATATTTGTGTTTTTATATGAATAAATATTATTCCGTATTTAAAGCCGTTTATTTTAAATCAAAAATCAAATATATATAACCAAATAGTATAATATTAAAACGAAAATTTTTAGTGGCTCTTTAAAAACTGGGAAATTTTTTAAATTGTAACTTTTGGCCCTTCCGTTTCAATAGGTTGCCGACCCCTGGTCTTGACTCTCTCAGCCGCACTTCCGCCAGTAAGGACAGCGGCCCTCAAGGGGAGAGATCCCTGGGGGTTCATCATCTCAAAAGGCCTTCCAGTTTTTACCAATTCCGTTCCTTTTCCCCGTGAGGGGAGGCCGACTCCACTGAAACGAGGGACGTTAACCAGAGGGCTAAAAGGGGGGGGGGGGCAGACAGGTACTATTTTTATTGTCAGTTATTTTCTCTTTCTTTTCTTTTTCAATCTCAGATATTACTATTTCATCTTCTCCTGAGCTGCATTCCTCCATGTCACTTTCGTTTGTGTTTTTGTTATTAGGTTTTTCATTCTTATCACTTTTATCGCTATTGTTGCCTGATTCATTCTCACTTGATTTATTTTCTTCCATATCCCTTTCGGTTTCATTTTTGTTTTTTATAGCTTTCACCAAGTCGTCAAGTTTCTTTGCGATTAATCGTATGTTCTCGTCTAGCCTTGTGAGGTGTTGCCGAATCCACTCGTCCCGGACCTCTGCAGACTTTTGCTTTTCCAAGTCTGTCACCACTACATTTATTTTCTCGATGATTTCCCTGAGTTCAGGTTGCTTTTGTCTAATTTCACTTTCCTCCTTCCCTGCTTCTTCCGTTTTTTGTTGTCTTCTACATACTGTAGCATAATCTAATTTTTGATTTATTATTTTTTTTGCTTCGCCATAAGAGATGTTCTTATTTTTTATAGTTGTCTGTATTTCTATTTGTTTTTTTACTTCCTGACATTGTTTGCTTGTCGCCGTGTGCTTTCCCCCACACCGAAAGCATTTTGGGTGTTCCGCTGAGCACTCTGTCACTTCATGTTGTTCTCCACATTTATAGCATGTTGTACTTTCACTTCCACATTCATGTTTGTAATGGTTAAATTTTAAGCATTTTAAACATATTCTTGGGCTTTCTATAAATGGTACCGTTTTATATTTCGTATATCCAATGTTTACATGTATTCTGCTTGTTTTACCTAGTTCATGTAATAGAACAATTGGTATTTTCTCTGTACTTTTGGGCTTTGTGAATCTGGTTAGTTCGCTCCAATTTATCTCTTGTTCCTTAAGTTCCTCAGAAATTTCTTCCAGGCTCACTTCTGGATGTATCTCTCGTATTATCCATTTGGTAGTGATAAACTCTTAAATTATTCTCGTACTTATAGGTGCACCACAAAAAATTTTCTTTTCCAATATTCGGGCAGCGCTTTCACTTGTTGCGCTTTCACTCAACAACTGCTACGTTGCCATTTCTTGTTGCGAATATATTTTTTATATCTCTATGAATATCATCTTGTTGCAATTCTTTTTTGCAGAGAATTGGGTGAAATGGGATCTTCCCCTTCGTCCCAGTCAAGATTATTTTTGCTTCAGTCGTTCCATTTTGAAAAGCAATTTCTATTTTTTCCCTGTCAGATAGGTTATTTCCTCTCCATAAGCCAGCATCACTAAAAATTTTTCGCCCTCCGGCACTCCGTTGTTACTTCCCTTCCGTTTTCCCGCACTAGAAGGCTTCGCCATACTCTGCTCATACAAATTTGATAGAGCAGAAAACATCCGACCGACCACCTTCGTGGCCAACTATCCTCCAGTAACGCACGAACGGATGAGTGTGAACCGGGCCTAATGACTAACTAACACACTCTCCTAGAGTGTAGAGGATGGGACTTGGCACTCCGCCTTCTGTCCCAAGGGGAAATGCCTAATGACTTTTTAAAGTATTTATTCTTATATTACAGCTACAGTTAAACATATATTACACAACATAGTAGAGCTAGATTTGCACGCTGCCACAAATGCCGCCGTGTTCATGCGGAGTACGATCACGTTAAACATGTGGGTCCGTAAGTCCTTCCGAGAGGTTGGTGGTAGGGGAAGGAGGGTACGGTCCCTGTGGATGCCTCCCCCACTGGGTTCTGGTCTAAATTGGGTGGCACTTCCCGGCCGTCCATACAGTTACCTTACACCCAGGGCCGGCTCAAAGATATTTTCGTATGTGGGCAAGACAGTTTGGGGCCGCCCTTCATATATATCATATATATACATACATATATATATATATATATATATATATATATATATATATATATATATGTGTGTGTGTGTATATATATATATATATATATATATATATATATATATATATATATATATATATATACTATATATATATATATATATATATATATACTATATATATATATATATATATATATATATAAATTGAGCTACAGCCGCGAAACTGAGCATGCAAATTTCGTTTTAAGAGTTATGCAAATGATCAAACTGTCAACGCCAATGACGTTATAGGGCTCATGCAACGCGCATGGGAACGACGTATCGTGCAGCATTTAAAATGTTTGATGTTCTTACTTACGAGCAATTGAAACTGGATTTTCTGCTTTGATACTGAAAATTGTGTACAAAGATGCCTTTGAGACGTCCTCGACAGCACTACGAACAATTGTCGGATTTAGAGAGAAGTCGCATCAATGGTCCAATGGAAACTGGTTGGTCGAACAGACGTACCAGTCGCCATCTTGGTCGGAACGATATGGTAGTTGCTCGGTGATGGAACAGTGGATCAAAGAAGACCCATGTAACCGTCGCAGAGGCTTAGAACGCCGCAGACAGATAACTGCTCGAGTGGATCGTGCAGTCAGGAGAGGAGTCACATCTACACCAATGGCGTGGTTCGAATCTTATCAGACATCGCCCGTGCATCCTGTATCAATGTATATTATTCGGACGACTGATGGGATTAAGTGTCGACGTCCATTAAAGCGCCTACCACTGACCCCTTCAACATAGGCAGAGGCGGCGGAATTGGTATTTAGCTAGTTAGTGTACAAGACAGTGTCTGATTGGAGGCACGTTTAGAGACAAATTCCGCTTCGTCAGTACTGATGATCGACGTATAGGTGGGCGGATGAGGACTGGACTTTTTTCGTGATTATACGAGAAAGCTATTAAGGGCAAAGTATCTTAGATAGGCAAGAGCAGGAGGGAATAATATCCCTTAGGAACAGGATCACCATCACCTTACGAAAGTTATTTTATTTCATTGATCTATCAAATTTTATTCTCATCTAAATTTAGAGGTTTAGAAAATGTAATGCTTCACATTTCTTTCTACATGCATAATGCAGCAGTAATTTATAATACATAGCTGAATTTTGGACTTTATTTGTAATTTCCCTGCACACAAATGATGTATTTTTAAAGGGATGTCTGTGCGCGAGTATAATATATATATGGATGTGTATAGGAGTCTAAAGAGACAAAAATGTCTAGAACGAATGGAGTGAAGTGAACAAAATTTATGATTGAATTATTATTGGGAAATGAACACTTTGAAGGTCGCAAGTTTTTAAACTTCCTTTAGATCATAAAAAGAAAACGGCATTCAAAAATATTAAATAAACAATCATATTATATGTAAGTTTACCTGAATAACATCTATGTTTGGGATTTCTGTGTAGGGGAAACGAAGCGTTACGAAAAATGTAAACCTTTTGGGCGCTTGTAATAATAATTTCAATATTTTAATATTCAGAACTTTTTTTTAGAAAACAAAAAAGTGTCTGTCCGAGCGAGTGTTTTAATTATTCTTGTTTTCATTTTAAACTATAAAATAAAGATATAAATAGTAAACGACAAAAATACGTACTAGGAAATTTAGTATCAAAATCTATATTTATTATTAAGAAAAGCTTTTATAATTCTCGAGTAATCGTCTTGCCAAATTGAAGAAGATTGAAATTTTTCCATTTTTCAACTTAGTAACATCTCAAAAATTAAAAGAACTAACTTTGAACAATAAGCATGAAGTTGTAGCTCTGTGAAAGCCCTACAAGTGTATATAATTGGATTTTGGATCGAACTATATTTTTCTTTGGGGGGGGGGGGGGGTTAAACTTTGAAACATAAAAATTAGTTTTTTTCCTTGTTTCATACTTTCACTCAAAATATCTTTGAAAGTATAAAAGATCGATAGAATTATTAAGTGATAAAACTATGTATGAGGAAATTTAGTTTCTAAATTTATATGTATATTTAAAAAAGCTTCTATAGTTTTCGAGTAATCATCTTGTCAAGTGGAAGAAGTTTGAAAATTTGTAGTATTTCAAGTGTGTAATGCTTATATCTTAAAATCTAAAAGCGATAACTATAAACAATTAGTATGAATTTATTGCTCTTGGTTTTTGAAATATAATGCGGTTATAATTTCGATATTTTAACATATTGAAATTATAACCACTATACTTCATAAACCAAGTTTTCCAATAGGTGGGAAAGCTGTAATATTTGAATTGCCACGATTGTTACAAATCAGTCTGGTTACTTACTCTTTTGCGAAATATTGGTGCACAAGCACGAGATATTTTGCTTTGTTTAAAAAGAATTAGGAAGTCAAATGTATATGGGGATTCTAAAGATGTTTAATGATTAGTGAGGGTTGAACAGAATAGGTAGAAATATACGTATTCAATTACGTATTTATGTGCCGCCAGACAAGTTTATAGATTAACTATAATGTAAAATTTTGTCAGTAAGTTTAATTTTTATACTGCAAATCAAGTTAGTAAAATAATAGAATATTCACTGGGGGGGTGAAGACGATTGATATGTAATGTTTAAAATGTCCCTGAGTTTGTGACAAGTGAATGAAAATATATAAAAAAATGTTCGAAGATACAAAACCTAATCCAAAAGCAGGAAAAATATATAGAATAGAAAAGGGGACAACAATTAAGAAAGAAAGGTGGAGGGGGTAAAAATTAAAAACATTCTAATTTTATGCCTAAAAATAAAGTGCATAACTAAATTAAGAAAGGGGAAAAAATCATATTTGCAATCATTAGAGAACAAGGTGGTAAAAAACGCAATATTTGTTTTCGTAATTTTGAAAAAAATAATAAACGAAAACATCTGAAAAGAATTTAGAGATACTTGGGCTCAACAGAAACACAGGGAAATATCCAAATGCTTCCAAATTCTTTTTAAAAAAAAGGACGAAAGGGGGGGGGGGGGTTAGAAATTAAAAAATATGAACTTTTGAGTGGGGTAATAAAAATAGGGTGTATTAAGAATAAAAAAAAATCCATTCGTTGGAAAAGAGGACCGTCAATGTTTCATTTTTTCTCGGTTTTGAAAAAAAAAATGGACAAAAAAATACCCCATATCATACAATACAACTTTATATAAGAATAATAATGAATCGAATGTTGACTGGAACATGGGGATATTAAATGAATTGTTTGAGTAGAAATAAAAAAAATCACAATATCAAAATGTATATTACAAATTTTAAGATTGTTTAATTAACATTTTACTTAAAAGTGTATTAAATTATAATTATAACTAAAAGTGTAATTATGCAAAAATAAAATAGTATTTACAGATGATTGAACGTATATCCAGACAGAAATTTGTGTGCATGAGCAAAAGAATATGTATAATTCCCAGATTGAGTCTATAGAATAAATTTATTAATTTATAAAACAGCTCTGACAATTTATAAACAACTTTTGCACTTTCATACAAATATTCATAAAGATTCCTTCGTAAAAATATTTTGTAGCATTTTTTTTTTTTTCGTTTTGCAGTGAAAATGGAAAAATTACAAAATTAAGATCATTTTACACCATGGCTTAATTATTTACCTCTGAAATTCCTCATAGAACAGCCACGGGGCATATTATTTTAGATAAAAACATGAAAAAATTATTCTTTTATCAGTATTATTCTGTGGCTAATGCCATAGACTAAATTCAGTACCAAATTAATTTTATTTGTTGAAACACATTGAAAATTGATAAAAAATGTAGTCAATTAAGAAATTTTGCAAAAATATTTTAAATAATTAAAAGAAAAAGTTACCCGAATAGTTAGAACTTAAAAGACAGCCATATTTGTCGTACTTCTAGTCACTATGTTTGTTATCTGCATGGCCTCCAGCTAGTCTCAATGCCTAAATGAGCTAAAACGGTAGACGACCAAAAGAATGACCATCTGGCCTAATCTCCTCCCTCCCGTCCTTTCAGAAGTGGGATCATAGAGACCGCATCCATGTGTTTGCAATTTGAATTTGAAACCAGGAAAAAATTCTGAGAATCGCTCCTTGAGTTTTTCCCAGTATTTGGGGTACAAAGTCCCCAAAGGGATTGGACCCAGCTGCATGTTGTTTAAAATCTCCCAAGTGTTTGAGCGTACGTACTTTCAAGCAGAACTGTACATTGCTTCAAAAAAGATATAATTATGGGAGAAAAACGATTTTATCCTTTTATATTTTAATACTATCTAAAAAAGTAAATTAATTTATATTAAAGTGGCACAAAATTGCTTCATTTTCAAATTTTTTTTTTAATACGACCACAAAAGTCATTCTTACTACACCTAATTTCACTTCCAAATGGCCGCCCCTGATTCGGCCGCTGTGGGCAATTGCCACCGGGCCTGCTTACACCTTTCTGGTAGGTCGGACGGTCTGGGTCTCAACAACAACAACATAGTTATAAAAAGGGGGGTTGAATTTAAAAATATATAAAAATTTCTTATATTTGTATATTGCAGTCAGCATAATATCGACCTAAACGGAATATAACGCTACTTTCCACCGGAAGACAACCGTCCGACTAATTTGACGGAAGTCCACTTGCAGGTTTCCTACTACAACTCCATCCGCGACCGCACATGCAGGCAGCCTAACCATAGCCGATAAAAGCAAGTTCTAATAATTTGAATGCATTTCATAACATCCGGTTTCAGGATTAATCTGGAAGTGAGACTATGGCTACCGCAAATTGAACATAATCGCTGTTTGGCGCAAGGTCGGATCTCTTCAAACCTGCGATATTCAGAGCCATCTATCGGAAAAAGGTAACTTTTCGGATAGGTTTATCTCTGCCTACTAATGTGAATCAGGACTTGTCAAGAAGTATATTTTTACCGAATTTCGTAGCTGGTCGTCGGCTTATCGTTTTCATTTTCTATTACAGTGCCAACAAACAGACTAGGCATTACCTTTAATTATAATTAAAACATAAGAGTGTTAGATTTAGTTCCCTTAGAAAAAATAGAATAAAATTCCCAATCTCACGCTAAGCGGTGGATAGGGTGTGTGTGTGACAAAACGATGTATTGCATAGGGGCCCGGACAAAATTGCAAAAATGTTTTTAATTTTTCTGATTGTTGTGTGACATTGAAGCACTATCTTCTGGGGTCCTGTTAGCAGCGAAGGGCGTTTAGGCGGGGCCGGCGGGATTTCCCGGGACTAATCCCGCCGGCCCCGGTTTAGGGCATATTATGGCTACGTACTGAGGAGAGCGCATCTGCAAATGCTTCCATACAACCGGCAGCCCAGTAGTTAGGGCGTGGGAATTACAATCGGATGACCTGCGTTCAATTCCCGGATTTGCCTTAAGTGTCACCGTGTACACTTTTATAAAATACTTTAGATTTTTTTTAATTAAGTATTTTGTTCCTTGAGTTGGGTTACTTCTGTTGCTCTCTCAGTACGGGGAACTTCATTTTTGAATAGCTGATGGCAAAAATAAACCTGTCGTGATGGATCTTTGAAATAATAAAATCCTTTTCTCTCTAAATATTTCAAATTCATGCATTATTATTTATTTCATTGTACCAGTTTTTATATTCTTAGATTTGCAGTTTGTAATTTTGGATAATTTGTGTTGTTCTGCAACGTAAAATAAAATCTTGTCTAGAGATATATGACATTAGCGCCATCTAGTAGTTCAATCCAGAAGTTGACAGTAGGGAAAATAAAGGGATTTTTAAATTTGACATATAGTGTTACGAAAGGCGGTGGTCAACAACGCAACGTCCGACATTTCGGATCGGAAGGGTTTTTGGGTTAAGCTATGGCGGCGGTCCATCCTCAACCACAGCAAGATTCCTTGCCTCCAGGATGGGAATGTCGTTATGATCCACGAACTGGAAGGCAGTAAGCGATAAGTTTTCATTTTATAAGTCGTTTTATTTTGATCAGTCGATTTAAGTTTGCTCTTTAAGTTTGTGCATTAAGTAGTGCGTTTGTTTACATTGTATGTCATCTTCCAACAACTGTGTATTAAAGCTTTATTTCTTGAATTTATCAATTGCACATTAAATTCTGGTACTATAGAATGCACCATGCTATTTGTTTTCTACTAGGTGATATTAAAATTTTCGTTAATCTGAAAATCAAATGCTGACATGTTATATATATAAATGATCAATGATGAAACATGCTAAAAGAAAATATTTTATTCGTTACTTTTTTCTGTCATGTATGTAATCTGTTTGGTACTTTGTGTCATGTATACAAGAATCTGGTACTACATATTCTTGCATTAGTTCAAAATTTAAATAATTGGTATTGGTAAAACAAATTAACTAAACAAAATCAAAGATGCAAATCACGCTCAAATCAAAGATGTAAATCACAAATAAACGACATTTTACAAATGCTGGAATTTTATTCTGCTTCATTTACAATTATGGGATTTGAAATAAAAGATTTTATTGAGCGTGTGAAAAATATAAATCATAATGTGTGCATTCTTCTATTAGTTCATTAGAAATATATCTGTTAGTCGAAAATAAACATATTAACAATTTGTTTAACTGTTGCCACTAAGAAAAATTACAATTCTGTGAAGTAAATATAACTGTTTATTTTATAAATGAATGATTAACTTTTTAATCATACATCTTCATAATCAACAGTTTGACTTAATAACACCTATTCCTGCTAACAGGGAAATACTTTTTTAATTAACTTCTAATCAAATATTGTGGTATAAGGACATTTATATCATAATTTGTTTTAATATTTTCTTATTTTGATTTTCATATTTATTAACTTACTGTTTTTCTAACGTAGCTATTTCCTAAATCATCTTGAACATATTACAACATGGGAAGATCCTAGATTAAGGCCTTCAAATTTACAGCAGGTATATTTTGTGTTAGTTATTACGTTTTGTAGCGCTTTTAAACATTTTACATGCTTTGTGTTTAATTTTAAATATATGTAATTTAGTTTTAAATAAAATAATGTATTTATCTCTAAATGAGTGGCCCATGTTAAGAACACTTGGTCTCCTGGAACTATGTGGAAATTGTATCCAGAACTGGTTTTCTACCAATCGCAAAATCATTCCGAAACATAACCTTATTTGACTAGGACCCATTCAACAATTAACAATTCATATATATATATAATATAACTTAGATTTTATTGAGCTTGAATATTAATAATTTTTATTTTATGTGTGATATTAGTGTCATGTTCATTAATATTTTTAAAAGTCTTATTGAAAAAAGTTCAGAATTTACACACATTGGTTTAACACATAAAATGTTTGTTTATAAATATAATTATATTGAAAGATAATTTGTATCTTATTTTTAAAAGTAATGATATTGTATTATCTCTGGCACTGTGTTAAGAAATTTTCTTGAGTGCGGATGTATGTACAAATTTAGGATGTATAAGTATTGTAAAAATATGAGTTGAATTTCAGAGTTATGTATTATATTGTTTACTCTGTTATTTCTTAAGAGTATCTGATCATCAAATTCTGTGTTTTTTATGTGCATTTTACTGATAATCCCATAAAATATCTTTTAAATAATTAAAATTCTTTAATCATTGATAAAATAATACTAGTTAAATGATGATCCTAAACGTTTACTTAGGTTAAGTTATTTTAAGAATGCCCATCAATCAAAATTTCTTTTAAATTTTTTAACTGCTGCTGTTGACCAAACTATGTTTAAGAATTTATTAAAGTATACATTTCATGCTACTCTGTCAATTATTTTTTTAGCAGTTAATAATTATTATCTAATTTTTGATTTTTGTTTACAGACCTGTGTAATTAAGGATTTACTATACATAGTTATATGGCATGATTATTATAGCATGCATATACAGAAGGTCGTTTGCACTTTATGGAAACGATTTTGATAATTTTTATGCATAAAGAGCATATTTCTAGCAGTGATTTGCTTCTATCTGATAGCATTGATTCTTGACTATAGCTCTAGTTCGAATTTTCCATGAAAGTAAACTTTTTTTAGCACCGTCATGTCAATTTTATGCCACTCCTCTTGGGTCGTTTTCCAAAGTCGTTCAGTGTTCTTGAATGCCATTTTCCTAAGGTTCGTTTTAACAAACCAAAAGCGCAAAAGTCCATAAGAGAAGCGTCAGGTGATTTTACAGGTGTTTTATTAAATGGGATACATTTTATTCCTGTTTCTGATTCTTTCTTTGCTAAATATGCGGCAGTTGACTTAGACGTGTGATCAGAGGCTTTGTCCATATGAAGCTCAACTTTATTGATGCCCTTTCCATATAAGGCTAGAATTTCTTCTTCAAAAATTGGTTCTAAAATATTCTGCTGATAGTAGAGCGAATTAATTTTAGCTTTACTGGAGACTTTTTTGAGTTTTAATTTACTGTTGCAACAAAATCCTGCAACTATCATGAATCCCTTTGGGAACTTTTCTGTACATTGACGAAGCCATTTCGTACGGTCATTTTTGTCAGTTGAGCAATAGAAATTGCTCTTTTTTTATTACAGTCACTTAAATACACCCATGTCTCATCGAGTGTTATGACAAATTTCCATTTATCAGCAGCTAGGTGTTTTTCATATAATTTCTTACAATTTGTTTTTCTTTCCGCAATATCCGCAAAAGCAGATAAACTTTAGATGTAAACATATTTTTTAACTTCAAATCTTTATGAATGATTTTACTTTGATTTTACAGTGCTAGAAGACATTCCCAGTTTTGATGCAATTGATTTTTAGTCGGTGAATTTTTTTTTAGAATCAGAGACTTCACTTTCTTGATATTTACTTGCATTTGAACAGTCTTAGGATGCAATTTTGCGGCCAATTTTTCATTTTTACTTTCAACTAGATGTTTTTTTCCTTTCAAATTTAATATATTAAAAGTACCTTTCTTTGAAATGCAATAACGTTGATTTTTACACCACTTTACAATTTGTTGATATGAATATTTTTCCTCGGAAAGCACAGTTACTTAACCTTCGAGCCATCTGTCAATTTCAGGAGCCATTTTCAAAATAAATTTTTTATTCTACATTCCAATCAAAACAAAACAGTAGCAGATGATTATATTGAAAATGCCAAATCTTTATCTTAAAATACTAACGAGAAAAATAAATACAAAATCATTTCCATAAAGTGCAAACGACCTTCTCTATATCCATTATTATTATAGCATGGTTACTAGAATTGCACATTAATTTCAAAAATATTTATCAGCGACTGTATTATGGAATGAATTTGAAATTCTGTGATATATAAAAAGTATTACTTGAAATTTAAATTTGAATCCAAGTTTTAGAAAGTCTTTTGGGATTTGATGAATTTTTTAGAATAATTCTATTAAATTGTGTTTTTGGAAAAAGAAAGTGAAACGAAGAGTATAGTCTTTTAAATATTTTCTATTATTATAAAATACCCCCTTTTTAATATTCAACATTAAGGCATTAATACTCAACATTAAGGCATATATACAACGTTAAAGCATATATACAACATTAAAGCATATATACAACATTAAGGCATAAGACTTTACTCGCAAGGCATTACTTAAAGCATTTAATACTCAACATTAAGGTATAAGGCTTTACTCACAACAGCTGCAAACTGTTATTGAATATTGAATCAAATATGCATTATTTTAAATTTTAAATTCATGTATAAAAGTTAAACAAACCATGTATTTTGATCACTAAATTCATAGAGAGTGTGAATTAATATTTTTCATTATAAAAATTACAAATACAGTACAACCTCGAAAATCCGGACTCGTCCGGACTTTGCCGATTCCGGATTATCGATTTTTCCGGATTATAGAATTTGAATAAAATTCCGATTTAATATTAACTAAATACGCTATAAAGCACTATTTTTAGTAAAAATAATGGCAAAAGTTAAGTTAATTAATTAAAACATATTATTTAATTTAAAAAATAAGGTAAAAGAAATTTCTAAGAAAAAAAAATACATATTAATAATTTAGAATGTGTGAACGAAACGAAATGATAAAATTACATTTTATCATTTCGTTTAAATATTTGAATTAACATTTGTTATTTCATTAATTTTGGTTTATGGGAAAGCAGTTTTATTTATCCTGTAGATGGACATTATTTCTGCTCGGTTATAAAGCTTCTTCGTTCAAGACCTTTAATAGCATGATCGATTGTTTGCATAAGATTATCAATGGGTATTTTTTCTTCTCCGCATTTATCGTCGCTACTTTGATCTTTTTTAATTTAATATCATATCGCGAATTATGCCATCACTCAATTTATTTACGATTGGCGCATCATCACAGTGCAGAACTTCGGTTATATCGGCTTTGTCGAGATTTAATGAAGCGCCGGAAGATTTAATGAAGTGCCGAGATTTAATAAAGATCGAGGATTAGCACTTTTGATGCATTTAAACCGTTTTCGCTATTAACGAACGAAAAACAAAAAATAAGAACTTAAAAGTTTTATTTATTTTCCAGCATCTATATAATGTTATGTTTAAAAAGGCCGATGACTCTGAAAAAAGTAAAAACTTTATTAGTAATAGTCAAATATGTAAAAAATATCGCAGTAGATAAAATAAATATCTTTTCCAAAACAGAAAAATATTTCTCCTCTCAATGATTTTTCTAAAATACGATGAGTCATTGCTAGGCTGCAGCACCGGAACGTGGTGGGGCAGGGAAAGCGAAAGGAATTTGTTTAGCTCCTAATCGTAAACGCAGCCGAACCCATTGAGAGGTGTTGAAGACCCAGACCGTCCGACTCGTCCAGAGGACCTTGGTGCTCGGTTCTGTGCGATACGATATTATTTAGTTATTTATTTGCTATTTATAGTATGTAAATATGGCTTTTTAAACAAAAGAGGCAAAATATACAGTTGATTTCAAGCTGACACGTTCGACGAGAACCAAAAAATCGTCAGATATCGGGAGGGGGAGGAGATTCTGAAGACAAAACATTGAAGAATGGAATTCGTACTACGAAGCGAACAAAATAAATTTCCGTGAGCGTTAATATGAATTCTCGGGATTTTTAGATTTAATTGAACAATTTGTGATAAAATGTTACGATAACGTTTTAAAGTGTTTAATATTAAAAATCACATTTTTTCAGAAAAATGTATTTTTCAATAATGAGAAAAGGAAATTTTGATAATAAAAATTCCGTATTTAAATAACGATGTATATTTTACGCGAAATAATTCATCCGGAGTTGTGATTTGAATAAGGGGGAGGAGGGATTAACGCTAACAACGTAATTCACGTTCCAACCACGAGCCGATCTACGGCCGTCCATCTAAACTTTCGTTTCATTTCCGGGTTCAGAAAGTCGACCGGAAAAAATACGGTATTTGCTTATAAAATATAATTCCATATAAATAATTTAACCCTGTTGTTTTAAATCCGCGACTTCGTCAATCCGGGGGGGAAAAAAAAAATAAAAACCCGAAAATTTGGAAAATGTCCGGATTTTGGAGGTTTCCGGATTTTGGATGTCCGGATTTTCGAGGTTGTACTGTAATTCATTACTATTATCAATATAATTGTACAATTAATAGCATAGAATTAAGATTTTGAAATATTTTTGTGTTAATCATTTCCAAATGCATTCTGTATGTGTTTTTTGTATTTTCTATTTGGTTTATTTAATAAAGCTGCAGATTAAGAATTTTGGTTACTGGCCAGTAGCCAATAGTAGGTCCCAAAAAATTACCAGTCAAAATAAATTTTCACTGGCCAAATATTTTTACCATAAATTTTGTCGTTTCTGTTGCTTATTGAGATGATGTATAAAGTGTAGATATATGTTACGCTACCCACTGAAACATTAAAAATTATTCATTGTGAGCTTATACTTCAAATTTATTATTATATGCATGTAATTATTATCAGTGTAACAAATTTTTATTTTTTATTTTATATAATAAAAGATGTCTGTAGCGGGAAATTCTAAGCATCATAGGGCCCTGAAATTTAGTACACAGGTACTTATCTGTATACATAGGTGCACCTCAGCATTATCTTTTAAAAACTTAAATTAGTATTTTAGTTATATGTTTTAGCATGATTTTAAGCAATTTTCATATGAATTGGTTCTTTAGTGATCAAAGATATTATCATAGCTTCGATCTTGAGACCATCAGAAAGATCAAACAATTCTCTTTTAAGTAAACTTTGAACAGAATCTATATGATCAGGGATGAAGAATTATTGGGAATTTTTACCAGTCAGAAAAAATTTCTACTAGCCAGAAAAAATATGTACCAAACAATTTGCGCGCACTGTTTGTTCAAGATTCTCAATTTTTATAAGCAAAAAGAAATAAGAACCTAAAATGCAATTTTTACAACACATTTTGCAAAAGTTTAAATACAATACCAAAAATAATAAAATTACGTATGTTGCTAGACTTTCATAGTTTTTTTATTTAAATGTACAATGTGCACACAACTTAATTTTTTCTATAAATAATCATTTAAATTTGAACACATACCTAAGTATATATAGCACTGGTAGCAACATTAATGGAACATACGTAGAATAACAGATTCATTTATTTTGAAATGTAGTACTTTATGATGTAGGAACATTAGTTATTATTTAAAAAATTTGAATACAAATGGCTTATTATTACTATTCAGAGTCTTCCTCAGAATTGAAACAGACCAGGATGCTACTACATAAAAAGAGAACTTAAAATAATTGAAGGCAATAAGTTACAGAATAGAATTACATGTACCCTTCTCAACAGCTGCATCATTAGTGATGAGCCCGCGTAGCGGCCGGGTACATGGGCGCCGAGTTTTCAAAATTTCAGGGGGGGCACAATCCGATAAAGTTATATACAAGATTCACAAAGTCGATAAATACATAACAACTTACAAAGCCGCCTTGAAGAAAGCAAGCATATGTCAGTTAGGTGCCTACAATTGGTTCGAAGTCATTTTAAGCCCCTACTTTAGACCAAAAGAACAGTATACGCCCTTAACAACCGCCAAGAACGAACTGCCCAACGAACGGCAGTAGTGGTTGTTAAGAGTGCATACTGTTATTTTGGCCTGAAAAAGGGGGATTATAATGCCATCGAAGCAACTGTAGTCACCTAACTGACATACATATACTTTCCTCAAGGAAATTTTGTAAGTTATTGTCTTACAAGTAGCAGTTTTGGAGTCAGATAACCAAGAGGCTAAGTCACAGGGATTGTACTCGGAGGACCCAAGTTCGATTTCCGGCTTTACCTAAACTGTCCCCGTGTACGAGCATGTTAAATTTGTGGGTTTGAAAGTCCTTCCGAGCTATTGGTAACAAAGGAAGGAGGGTCGGTCCCTGTGGATGTCGACCCCACTGGTTTCCAATCTAAATTAGATGGCATTGTCTCGGCGGTCTAAACAGACATCTTACACCTTCAGGTAGGTCAACGGGCTGGGTTGAAAGAAAGATATCAGCAGTTTTATTTATTGTACGATAAATATTTTTAATCTTTTTAGGCCTATTTATATTTATAAGCTAGGAGTTGAATCCATATAGTTACTATGCATCAATATTATAATATATAATAATTACAATGGATTTTAATATAAGAATTCAGTAGTAGCAAAGCTGTTAATTAATAAAAAAAAAACCCCCTGAAAGTTAATACAAGTTAACGCTTAATATCAACTCTTAACTACCTATCAGTTGATTTTGACACAATAAATTAAAACAATGAATCCAGCAATAATACAAAAGTATCCAAACACTATTGTCTATATTTAAATATTTTTAAATTAAATATGTATATAAAGTGATCATCACTATAACCATACATTCAGCTAAATTAAAATATTTTTAAAATAAATCAACGCTTAATATCAACTCTTAACTACCTATCAGTTGATTTTGACACAATAAATTAAAACAATAAATCCAGCAATAATACAAAAGTATCCAAACACTATTGTCTATATTTAAATATTTTTAAATTAAATATGTATATAAAGTGATCATCACTATAACCTTACATTCAGCTAAATTAAAATCTTTTTAAAATAAATCAATTTATAAAAAAAAAATCTCATAAATAATATTTTTATGCAAAATGTGGATGACATGTTAGTTGACAATTCTTATCACAACTAAAACTTTAATATTTTTATCATAGGGGTGGGCTGAGTATACCTAGTGGGTGGGGGAAGGGTGTAGCACCCTCTGGCCCTTGCCTGACTACGGTGCTGTGCCAAACGTCCCGTGCTCAGCAGGAACAAAACCACCCGCGGGGTTTGCAACTTCAAACGGAATGGATACCACCCACGGGGTTTGCAGCTTCAAACGGAATGGGTGCCATCTGTAAAGACAGCACTGGTATATAGGATCCAGGAGTCATTACAGATAAGATCTCTTTAGGTAGACAAAATAAGTCATCTCTACTTCGTGGTAATCATTTATAGTTATTACTGGAGGGAAACAGCTATTTTTTGGAAATGGCAATAACATGGCTGTAAATATTCCATTTCTCTTTAAATTAGGCGGTCAGTCGAAAAAGTTCTGGTAACCAGGTGTTTTTGTCATTAGCGTAAACATGTTTCCTGGGAGTAAAGATGAGCTTGGTTTGTGTGCGAGATAGTTTAGGGAGCTATGGTAAGGAAAATGTGAGCAAGACTGAACGGAAATGTGACATTTACATTGATAGGATTTTCTTTCAATTATTTTTATGTTTAAAAAAAATTTCATTTTTTGGTATTTATTAAAATATGAAGTTCGAAAAAAATATTGAAATTTCCCAGAGGGGGCTTTGCCCCCTCTGGGAAAGGGCTAATCTACATAACTTTTGTTTCCCCCTTCAATCATCCTGTGTTTTAACAGACTTAACATACACACATATTACAGTTCCTGCAAATGACTGCGCAAGAAAAAAAAAAGTCCACAAAGCTAAATCAAGTATTAGTTTTAGAGCAATAATGCTTACCATCAAATCTTCAGAACTTTAAATTGATAAATAATAAATTAAAATAACTTTGAAAGTTTTTATCTATTGGAAGAGGGAATGTATTTGTTCATTTTGTTTCTTTAAATGGAAGAATGAAGTAGATCTTTATCCGTTTTTCTTTGGCACTAGATCACTGTTTTATCTTATTATTATTTGGGAGACAGGTTAGGTGATAATACGTGGTCGAAAACTTCTCGGGAAGCTCTGTATTCTCCGTGGGTGAAGGCCGAAGGCTCTTCTTATATGCGATGTACAATGCACCGATCCAGATGGTTATTGCATAAACCGATTCTTACACCCACGACGACTGCTTGTAACCGATTCTGAACCTTAATTATAGTTGGAATTTGCGGTCTGCTACGTGCTTTGAACTTTTGGGAAGTCTCCATTATTTTGTTCAATCGGGCTTGCTTTGAGGTAGAATTTTAAAATTTTGCGATTCAAATAAAATTGAACTCATCAAGTGAAAAACTGGACTCACCAGTCGCGAGCTGGCAAGTGGGATTCCCCATCCATGCATATGATTAATAGATAAATTTTCATGAATGTAAAAAGAAATATATGCTTTTGTGTGTTGAAAACGTCCCCAATTTTTAAATTGCAACATAAAAAGTTAACTGGCAATCCAATTTTTATAATTTATCAGCAGCTCTTTTATATTACACACTACTTCAAAAAAATATAAATTCCTGAAACCATCTATTTATTAATTATAATTTCTATAAGGTATAAATGTATGGCTAATTTTTAATGTCTGAAAGAGTCTGGTCACATTCTTCATGGCTAACAGGTACCAATAACTATTAGTAAACACATTTAAAAATTGTTTTAGAGCAAATTTTTTCAGGCTATATTTCAGGTTAAATAACAATGAATGTTAAAGAATTTTTTATTTGGTCAGAGTTAGAAAAAAATTTGCCAGAGTTTAGGGAGGGCAATGGTCCCACCCTGCCCCACTAAATGATGTTCCCTGTACTCTTACACTCTAATTATGGGTTTCTTACAAAATTGTGTTTAATTGTGGTTGAAGCATATTGAAATTATGCTTTTAAATACTCAAATTTCAAATTTAAGATTAGATCTATTACTTTGATTTTTATTTTTAAACTTTCTTTTCATTGTTCATTTCTTATTGGTTTTACAATTTGTCATATTTTATATTTGGCCATTTCTGTTTTAATACAATTTAAAGCCAACGACTGTTTTGATTTTGTTAGCAACAAAATCTGCAGAGTACAAAATAATTTACTAGCTAATTTTGGCAAGTCTTGCATATTTTTTTAATGGTCATTTTTGAGAAGTTATTTGCTAATTGACCAGTGGTGAGTGCTAATCTTCAGCTCTATTATGTATTAGAATTTTTTAAGTAGTTGCATTTAGCCTCTCCCATTTTTTAAAACTATAATATGACATATTTATACTTTATCTACAGAATTTGGGAATGTATAATTTTATATTTTGACTACATTTATTTTGTGCGGATACAACATCTGGATGCACAAACTGCATTGCAGCTCTATGTATGCGGAGGCTTAAAAAAGGAAATTAAAATTTTTATAAAGATTATAAAAATAGTGGGAAAGGAATATCAAATTAAATCTTTTAGGTTTATTTGGTACCCCAATGCATAAAGTTACATTTAAGAAATATTATGTTCATATATTGAGACAATTAAATTATTTATGTTCATATATTGAGAAATTAAACAAATGCCTCATGTGTATCTAAAAATTATTATTGATAATTACTTAGTTCAAAAGAAAATATTAATATACTTTTCTTAAACCTTAATGTTATGAAAATTATATATTTTTAACAACAAAGTTACAAATTATAAATAAATAACATAATGAAATGAGTTATGAAATAATTTGGAAATTTTTTTCATATATTCAGATATTGGGTATTATGTTTGTTCTTTCTAGTTTTATATTTCTTAGTTTTAATGTCATATTATATGGAAATTACATATTTTTTCATTATCCTCTGTATAATTAAATACTACAATTTAAAAGGACTTGGTTTCATGTCATTACATTCAACTTTTAATTTCTTATTTAATTGAAAATTCATGTTCCTGTGTAATTTACAATTCATTTTAAGTTTTAAATTTTAGCCTTTTTATTTAGTTGAAATGTGGCTAAGGATTTCTTTTAATTGTGTTATGACTTTGGCATGCTACTGCTACATTGTTTTGCACTGCTTGAATAAAATTGCACCTGCTAGTGGTTTGTGCTGATGTCACCTTGATATAACATTTTCCTACAGTCTTCACACTTCAGATTGATATTTTTACATACTTCTTTGGCTTGAAAGTCTGGTTAACAAAAATTTTAATATTTTAAATTGTATTCAATTTCCATTAGAATATTTTGAGTTATATTAACAGAATATACTAAACATAATGTTTCTCAAATAAAGTTTTAATTTAATTATTTTTATTAAACATTTTTTATAAGGATTCATTGTCATCATAGTTAACAATTTAGTATGTCTTGTCAACTTTCTATGATATCTGTTCAAAACTATTCAGTTTTATATAAATTAATAAATAGAATGTACAGCTTCACTCTGTTATTGTTGAATATAACTTTATTTTAATTTGTTTACAATAATGCATTGTGTGTAAACAAAGACAGAAATATAATTTCATCTTTACAGATATCAATTTTAGTGATTTGAAATTATCAAATTTAAAGTGTAATTAGAAATAATAAAACATATTTTTTTAAACTTCCATAACCATTAATAAAAACCATTTCATATACTGAATTTCAAGCTATAATATATTTTATTATTATTATTATTTTTATTGTAATACCATATTACCTGAGACACATGGGAAACTCTCTAGTGGCGGAAAGTCCTCTTCCTTTAACTAGGTGGTTGCTCTGTTTTAACATTCCAAAGAAGGAGATTTTGCCTCTGAAACTAGTTGATATCTTTTATCAGTAAGCATAGTATTTAACAAAGTTTTATTTTTTGGAATATATTAATAATAGTCAGATTATAACATTATTAAAATGAAACATACCTACTTTCATTTCAGAATTTCATTGCTAATACCTACATTTCAATGTACAGAATAGTAAACTATCTCTGAATCCTTTTATATAATTTACTAAACAGTGTTCAACTTTTATAATATTTGACTAATTCCCCCCATCCCTAAACATTTGAATAGTGTAGCCTAGCTTTTGTTTCTTTTTAAATTAGACTAACTGCATATCTTGTCTAAACTGTTTTTTAAACAAAATTTAGTTTCAGTTAGTACACTTTACAGGCACAACTTTTAATGAAGTTATTTTATATTGAAATTTTTGTTTCTATCTCTTTTAGTTAAAAAGAAATTAATTCTCTAATTGTGTTTCATTTTGATTATTTTAGTACTTCAATTGTATATTAAATTTATATTCTGGTGAGTCTAACAGGTACTGTTGACTAAAAGTACATGACTAGATTTCAATAGATACTATTTCTTACACTGTAAAATTAGGGAAAGTAATATATTATAAAGAGGGATTTTAAAATTATTATAAATTATCCTCTGCTTTTCTTGTACCTATATATTATTTCTGTAAGCTTTTTTATTATGCTTCCAAGATCTTGATTAATGTTTGACGCAAAAATACAAACTACATATCAAATAAAAGGTTTATTCTGTAGATTTCTGTGATATATTCCTGTTTCTAAATTGAATCACAGGTTGCTTTTGTGAATTTTTACATTATTTTGCCTCTGAATGGCAATATGTGAATGGTATTTCGACCAACAATCATTTCTGCATATGTCACCATATTGTATACTAACTTTTGCATTAAAAAATTTAGTTGTGGGCGAACAAGCATTTTCTTATTGTTTAAGTAGATCAAGCCATTGCCACATCCATAATATCAAGGTACAGTAGAGTCTCGATAATCTGAGTCCTGGTAAACCGAGTTCCACTTAATCCAAGGAGATTCAGATGCATTTTTTTTTTATTGCATGTGATTAAAACTTTTTCACTGCCAGCACAGGCATTTCCCTTGGAGTTTTTGCTTTTCTTCTTCGCCTGCAACACCTGTTTGGGCTAGTCAATTTTCTTCTGAGGGGTATAGCTAGTTTCAACACCTGAAAGATGACCCTATCCGATGAGTGTGTTATTATGTTTTATAACTCATAGAAGTAAGACGATAAATTTGGGAGCAGGAAAATAGGCGGAAAAAGAAAACACTCGTTTGTTTCCTTGGATGTTAAGATAAAGATTTTAAAACGGTTAGATTCGGGTGAAAGTATTAAAAAAATTGCAAAGGAATTAGGTGTTGTAGAAGTGACTGTAGGTGACTGGAGAAGAAAACGTGTTGAAATTGAAAGGTGGAGTGTTGGAAATTTAGCACATGATGATTGTTTTAAAGAAAGAAAAACAATGCACAGAAATGATTATGAAAAAACAAGTGAGGCTCTTTTTATGTGGTTTTTGCAACAAAGGTTGAAAGGCAGTCCGATATCTGGTCCGATATTTCAGGAAATAGCCAAATATTTTTGCCAAGAATTGAAAGAAGCCGATAATTTTTCTGCCAGCACTGGTTGGTTAGACAGATCGAAAAAATGATATGGAGTTCGTCAGGTGACTATTTGCGAAGAGAAACTCTCAGCTAACTTTGAGGCTGCAGATGCATATCTTATTAAACTCAGGAATTTAATGCTAGACGAAAATCTCAGTGAAGAACAACTTTACAATTGTGATGAAATGGGACTGAACTTTAAAAGACTACCTAGTAAATCCTTAGGCTCCAGAAATGAAAATTCAGCTCCATGTTTCAAACAAAGCAAGGAAAGAATAACTGTGATGTGTTGTTCTAATACATTGGAGACGCACAAACTATGCTTGTTAGTGATTGAGAAATCTAAAAGACCACGTGCGTTAAAAAAATCGCTATTCAAACATTACCAGTTTCTTATACAAACGGAAAAGAACTTGGATAACTAGAGATGCTTTCAAACAATAGTTCTTCAATGAATTTGTACCAAAAGTTGAAAGTCATTTAGAAAAAAGAAGCTTCCTTGTCAAGCAATTCTCTTGACACATAATGTTCCACCACATCCTGAACTAGAAGAATTAAGCAGTGGAAATATTAAAGCCATGTTTCTGCCACTGAACGTTACTAGTCTTATTCAGCCAATTGATCAAGGGGTCATCAATTATCTTAAACTGAAGTATCGAAATAAGTTGCTCACACATGTTTTTGGAAGAAGAGACAAATGAATCTTTGTCAGAACGAATTATAAAAATTAATATCAAAGATGTTATCTATTGACTTGCTGAATCATAGGAAAAGATTAAACCCGAAACACTAATGAACAGATGGCACAATATCCTGACAATGTAAAAAAAGACCTTAAAGGAAATGTAAAAAAAGATGAGAAAAGAAAAGGAGAAAAGACTGAACTTAAGACGCAAGTTTTGAAACTACCCAGCTGTGAAAACATAACAGGTGAATATGTTGAAGAATGGCTTTATGGTGATGAAGAGGACGAAATTACCGATGATACAATAATTCATCTGGTTACACAAGAAGAAGAAATTGATGGAATTGAAGATTCAAATACTGAAATGGAAAAGATTATTTCACATGCAGAAGGTACAGCAGCACTAGATGTTGCCCTTCGCTACATGGAGTAACAGCAACTAGATGCTTTACCAAGGGATGTTCTATTTTTGAAAAGCTTGCTAGACAACGTTGCACGAAAGAAAATTTCTACGCAAGAATAAATAACTATAGACTCTTTTTTTTTCACCAATGAATCGTGTGTGATGTTATTTGAAATTAATTTTCATTTACAATTCTGTGTTTTCTTTATTATTTTGTTAAAACTGATTTTGTCATGGATTTTAGTATGTTTTTGGATGTGTTATTTTGTGATGAGAAAGTCTGCTTAATCTGAGTTGGTGATGGTCCCAATTAACTCAGATTATCGGGACTCTACTGTATTAATACAAAGATAAATGATATTTGAAGTGAGGTAGCACCATCTGTTGATCTCAAAAGATAGCAGTTTGTTTCTCAACAAAGCTGTGTATACTGACTTTTGAAAGTCAACAAAAGCACCCATTTTCAATTCCATTATTATCGATAAATGTCATTGCACTATTTATCAAAATGCAACTCTTTTTTAGAGGGGCATTAGGGTAGGCTGAATATTGGTAACAATGATATGATGAATTTTCAGATACTCATTAGGAACTATTGTACATTTATTACTAGTTACATTGCTTGGAGCCTTTGTCTCAAATAAGGAATACTAATCTGAATTAAAACACTATAAGCACATCTCAATTGCATATGCTAAATGTTTTTAAAAATGCTTATTTTGACTGTGTATGTTATTTACTTTTAATTCAGTGAAAGGAAATTATTTTTTTTCATGTTCAAAATGGCTTTTTTGCACTATGTAGAATTCATTGTAACCAAGGCTTTTTTCTACATAACACTTTAATTGTAACAAATTTTAAAGGCAGATAGCTCTCTTTAGAATTATTTTCAAAAGTCAGGAAGAGCATATATAATTTTGGGATAAATGTGTGCCTTGAATTGATTTTATGATCTATCTTGAATTAATATACCTAATATACCTTGCGGTTATAGTAAACTATTTAATAAATAGATAATTTATTTTATTGTTACATTTTAGTTAAGTATATACTGTATAAATATTTTGTACATTGTTAGAGGAATGTTGCTATCTGATCTTCAATTTATCTGATATTCAATGCACCATATATAGGTACTATTCTATTTATGTAATTTCCAGTTTCATGTAGTATTTTTTCATATTTCATTCAGTAACCAAGTTGGTATATTTATATTTTATTAGTAATTGATTGAAATTTAGTACATGACATAGGAATTTTTACCTGTAGTTATTTGATTCTATGAATTAATAATTAATGTTGCACTTTCATATGCCTATAAATGCAGTCCATATTGTTCATATAAGCAGTATGTTAAAATACTTAATTGGATTTGTAAGGCAGTGTTGAAGTTTTAAAAGCTTATTTTGCTGTTTTAGCACTACCAAGTGATTGTTGAATTATAATATACTTATTCAGCTCATTAATACACTGATTTTTTCTATCAAAGGTATAATATTTATCAATTTATATTAAAACTTTAGTGTCTGCATATGCTTCTGTAGTTAATTAGTGTACAATATAATGTTTTAAAAATTTTATGAAATATATATTTTTATTGTATTTTATACATCTATACAGGATGTCAAGAAAAGTGATGGATCAGGTCAATATCTTGAGAAGTATTAGGGTTATCATATATTTTTTATGCAGATGTATTGAAACCTCAATGATGCTACATGATGAGAGGGGGATGACCCCCATTTTTAGGGGGTAAGGGGGTTATCTCACTTCCCTTCAGAGATATGTGAAAACAGTCTATTACAAAGTTTCTAAATGATTGCAAAATTAGTACTAAGTATTTTTGTTCCTCCACAAAAAATGGAAAAGAACCTTGAAAACCAGTGTATGTATTCCTCCAAAAGAAAAAAACAAAATATTTAGACAATGCAGCAAAATACAATTGTCTTTATTATGAACAAGATATAAAATGTTTGCCTTTAGCATTGATGCATCCTTGATGTCTCTGCATCTTTTCCAATGTCTTTACACTGTTAGATGCAGACTAATAAAATTGTCTCTTTTAAAGTCGTTATTTTGAAGCTTTTGCTCTGGAACAAAGATCCTTAATACTAATTTTGTAAAACTCTATAACTTTGTAATTGACTTTTTACCCTATTTCTCACAGAAAGCATGATTTTTCCCTGTACACCATTGTGAAGTGTACAGGGTTCCCTGTTATGTCATTGTGAAGTGCCATAGGGGTTTCCTATATACCTGCATTAAAATATATATATGATAACCATATTGCTTCTTGAGTTATTGTCCTTGTCCATGACTTTCCTTGACACCTTGTATAATTTTTCAGTGTTTTATTGTGCATTTAAGATCTTAGCCAATCTGTAATGCAAAACAAAATGGAAACTACAATGTTCATGATATGATTATTTATTAAATAGAGCTGTCATTTATTTTTTTAGGATTATTGCTTGTTAGATTGCATTCAGTGGTCTTTATTCAGATTTTGGAACTTATTTGCTAATTCAAATTATTGAATTTTATTGATATTGTTTAATTGGAATTTAGGTTGATTAATATGTGAGTTAACATCATTGTTATTTACTGATGTTATTTATCATTATTTAAAATTTTTCTTGGTTTAAATTCTTTTAAAATTGTGCAACTCTCTGTCAGTTTTATAGCACACATGCATACTTCTCTTATAAATTGTACTCTAATTGTTTTTAAAATAAACATTGTAATTTTTAGCATTTATGGCTAGTACTGCCTCAAAAATAGTTTATTGACATACATAATACTTATAAATATATATAGTAATATGTAAATATAGTACTTTTTGATAATTAAAATAAGTATATGAACTTTTTTTATTGGAAAGTGGAAACTGAAATGTTTTTTTTTTTTTTATGATATTATAAAATTAATTATTTAAGAGCATGCAAGAAGTTGGAATGAAACATGTAGACACATAAAAAAATAATATTATTAAATGCAAAATATCTTTTGTGATTTTATAACATTCCTTGAAAGTTTGCTCGTATATTTATGAGTGAGTTTTCTGTACAAAAATGTTTGATATGGAATGGATTATAAAAAAAAATTTTGGTATTTATTTTTACTTTTAATTATGAGTTAATATTTCATAATGTTTAATTTTTACAATTTTGTATTTCTTAATTTTATTTAATGTAGCTTTATTTTCCTTTAATAACTAGTTTATTATTTCAGTTGAAAAAAGTTTTGTTAATGTATTTGATTTGATGTCTATTGAGAAATTTTTGGCTTTCAAAAGTAATATTTAAATTCAGTTCATAAGTTAGTCTTAATTGTATTTTTGGAAAACAATTATATAAAATTTAGATACTGTTGAATTCATAGAAATTAGCATCTTTTCTAAGCAGTTGTTTCTTGAGTTCAACACAAATTAATTATGTGTATGTTTTATAAAAAAAAGTTATTGCATTTCTTCAAAACTGTCATTTATTAGTATATAAGAAATCCTTATAAAAATCAGTCAAACACTGAAAAGTTGTTAGAAGTTCCCCATGATACTTATTTTTGAGTTATTTTCCGTTATTTATATATTTCTCTCAGGGATCATATGCAAAGTATTATCTGTATGGAACTGGAAAGTCAACATCAGGAGCAGTCAAGGTGATAACTTATCCCCGTGTGCATGAATTTTTTCTGTATTGAATATCACATTGTGTTTTTCCAATGCATGTTTTTGTTGTGCATTCTTACTTAGGAAATGGCAATTCATTTCTTTAAGTTACTCCATTTCTTTAAGTTAAATAGATATGGTCATAGTTACTCATTATGTAACTCTTTAATTTCCAGTTAAGTAGACAGTTTGTGTTTGTTTTGGAACCTGGAATGATGGGAATGAAATATATATTTATTTTGCATGATATTTTAAATATATTTAATTTTGAAACCAGTGAGATAAAATAAAATTTTATTTTAAATGTATGATAAAAAATTCTTTTTTACAATTATATCTCATTTAAATGTATTTTGAGTGTTTCTATGTATTAAATTCAATTTTAAAACACAATATTTAAGCAGTATTAACTAATGTAAAATAAAGTATTTAAATTCAGGGAATCATATTTATAGTTATACAATTTTGTATTTATATAATTTATATTATTGAATAGTTTATTCATAATACGAGTATGGTTGCTAAAGAATATTTTTATGCATTGTAATTTATATAAGAAAAGCCACACTTGCATAGTTACATTTAAAAAATTCACACACACAAATCTAATTAGAGCAACACATGACTTGCCTTATAGATTAATATTCATTTTTTTTTCATAAAATCCATAATGCATTAATTTAAGTTTCATAAAATAATATAACACATAAAATGAACTTTTTTTGAAATTTTATCTGTATCCATTTTGAATCTTTAAAGCATTTTATTTATTATTTGGCAACTTTAAAATGTATAAGTTCATGACATTTTAAAATGTCATAAGTTCTCCCCCCTCCTTCACAAAAAATATAAATAAATAAATAAAATATTTTGAGAATGCTTTATCTTAATGGGGTCTGTCTTATTTATGTTGACATTAAAATTATGTGGGAAACAGACATTTTAAATTATATATTTAAATATTTTTAGCCTTTTATTTCAGATTTCGTTGAATTTTGTGAGCCATTTAAAAAAAAGGGAGTATTATTTTTTCAAAATGTATCAAAATCTAATCAGCACCGGGATAAACCATAAGTGATTTACTACTACTAAGGGTGGTAACACATCTTAATTATAAAACGATTAAGTAATAAATTAAAGGCAAATTTTTAGATTTAAAAAAAATCATTTAATGAACCTCCTATAGACGTATATATAAAAATTAAAAGTCAGAGTGCTTTCAGGCATCTTTATACCCTTTCTCAGTGGCATTAAATGAAATTCGCAAACAACATGCCTAAATACCATCCATATTGGTAGGCCGAATTTGCAATAATACAATAATACAAAAAGTACAATAATACATCAATATATAAAATACGAACAAGAAAGTTAAATTGAACATAATATAATTGAATATAATACAAATTAGAAGGAAAAATTGTCAAGTTCCATAATAAGCATAAATTACAAGCAATTAATATTAAAACCTAGAGATAACAGTGTAACTGCTAAACGTACATGGAATCGAGGACAAGTTGCCAAGCTTAGCTTAACACATGCACAGGATCAAAATTACATATAGAATCACGATATAGATAAATAAACAGGGATTCGTACACTAAAATAGAATGGGGTTATTACAAACTAATCAAAAGAAATGATTTTTTGAAAAGGGGTTGAAAGTTATCTTTAACCACAAGTGGGCAAGAGCCGTGGGCTGTTTACCATTTTTAATGCTCCGAGCATCTTCAGCTAACCGTATACCAACTGTAGGTTTAGTGCTACCAATATAAAACTTAAATTCGTTATTAGAAGAAAGAAGCTGTATTACATATATCCCAGCTTGGCATTTAAAGTTTTCCTTATCCTTAAATTTATTGGTGCGAATATAATTAAACAAAGTGGTAACATTCAAGTGAGCAGGTCTAAAATTAAACTCTGTGTAAAATTGGATAAGGGAACGAAAATTTTTTGGGTGACATGGGAAACTGGGTTTAATTGGCATACGGTCGTTATTAGAAATGAGTTTAGAATTGGGTTGAATAAATTTACAGTGACTTTGAGAATTTTTTTTAAAAATGAACTCAAAAGAGTAAGCAGCTTCCTGGCCAAGTTTAAAGATGAAATCAATTTCATTAGTTAAAGCCGAAATAGACAAGCAGACATTAAAAACTCGATTAAAGTATGCATTAAAAGAAGCTTTTTGAGACGAGATGGGATGAAATGAATTAGCAGGTATACTAGTGTTAATAAATGTAGATTTACGATAGATGGAGGTCTGAAAACCATAAGAATTACAAGAAATAATGTCTAAAAATGATAAAGTACAATTAGATTCATGATCAACAGTAAAATTAATGGAGGGGTAAAATTCATTGACAGTATCCAGCAGATCAAGAAGGTCGCTTAAGTCATGATCCCAAATGACAAAAACATCGTCAATATAATGGCGCCAAAGGATAGGCTTTAGGGCTAAAAATGGCATAATCCACGGCTCTTGCCCAACTTATGGTTAAATTTAACTTTCAACCCCTTTTCGAAAAATCATTTCTTTCGATTAGTTGCAATAACCCCCATTCTACTTTACTGTATGAATCCCTGTTTATTTATCTATATAGTGATTCTATATGTAATTTTGATCCTGTGTATGTTTTAAGCTACTCTTGGTGACTTGTTCTTGATTCCATGCGCATCAAGCTGTTACAATGTTATCTCAGGGTTTTAACATTAATTGCTTGTAATTTATACTTAATATGGAACTTGACAATTTGTTCTTCTAATTTGTATTATATTCAATTGTATTATGTTCAATTTAACTTTCTTGTTCATATTTTATATATTGATGTATTAGTGTATTTTTTGTCTTTTGTAATGATGACGATTGTTATATGCAAATTTGGCCTACCAATGTGGATGGTATTTAGACATGTTGTTTACGAATTTCATTTAATGCCACTGAGGAAGGGTATAAAGATTCCCAAAAGCTCTCTGGCTTTTAATTTTTATATGTATGTCTATAGGAGGTTTATTAAATGACTTTTTTAAAATCTAAAGATTTGTTTTTAATTTATTACTTAATCATAAGTGATTTATCTACTAAATTTTATATTAATTTTTAACTACTAAATACATAATATGAAATTTTGTTATTAAAATTTTGAATTAGAGTGGATACATATAATATACAAACTGACACACAAATGTCACGCTAACAGTGCATTTGTGTTCTAAGGGGCTAAAAACATTATGTTGAAAACTCCACTTCCAGTTATTGACTCCAATTTAAAACTTTACTAATGCATTGATGCATTACTATGTATTGTAGGGAAAGTAAAATGAACAGATGCTCCTCACAACAATTCTTGCTGCCATTCCTTTATGTTATCAATGTTTAATAAATGTAGATTTAATTGAATTACTGGTTACACACATAGACGCAGCAATGCATATGAAAATAAAAATAATAAATAATATCTTAATGTTTTCCCTAGAAATTTTTATATCCATTATATCTAGGGCAGTAATTTTATCACAGAAAAAGGCAAAATTAACTGGATGGTTGTGGGATAAATCATGAAATTTTGTGGCTGAGGATTTATTTTGTGTTCAAAGAAAGTTTACCAGTTACAGAGCAGTAATGCAAATAACTGCTACATAACTCAATAAGCAGTATATAGTAATTTTTTAAATTGATACTTCTATTTATAAACCATTTCAGTTTTGGCATTGACGTTACATGAGATTAGATTAAGATTTTCATTTAAGTAGATGGCATTTTGGTACATTGTATTGTACATACACAGATTTTTTTCTTTATTGCAGTGTTTGTTTAAATTTAGAAAATAATTGTTTAGCATCGACTCTGTTTGTGGGTACTGACAGATAATGGATGGCGACTTTATGTAGAAAATTAACTTTTCATATTCTGAAAATGTATCAAATATCTACTGACACGAGATTTTTTTACACTTGCTTTATATGATCAAAATTATCATTTTAGTGAGTTCTCATCTTCGATCATGGCTGAAAACACAGAAATCATTTTTTAGAAGTTTTAAGGACATCATATATTTGATGAAATTCATGAAATTTCAGAAAATACCATAAAATTTGTATAAATTTGTTCCATTTGATGATAATTTAAAAATTACAATAAAAATTTGGCAATTATAGGGAAATACTCCAAAATGTGCAAATATATTTGATATTCATGAAATTTCAGAACCCCCATAAAATTCACGAAAAAAAAAATCGTAGAAAATTGCACTGTGAAATAATTACTGTCCTAATTCTATCTAAAAATATTGCTATATTTCAACTGCATATTTAAATAGTATTAAATGTCTCTAATTGATAGATTATATAGTCAGCCTATGTATATGCTACTATAGAAATTTTTTTTAAATATTTGAAAAATTTGTATGAAACAATTCCAAAGTATTTAATGAACATTGAATTTGCTAATATGTATCGACTATTTTGGCATATATTCTAGTCTACAGTGTGTGATATCCAAAAGTTATTCATTTTGTACTGCCACTTATTTATTGTTCAAGGCTTAATCAAAAATTCAATTCAGAATCACGATCACTTGGTGGTAAAATATACCAGTATGTTTTTAAATCCCGAATTGAATAACAAATCTTTACAAACAGTGATAATTTCACTATTTATTCAATTATATATTGAAGTTGTGTGTATAAGCAAGTTTCACTATATAAACACAAGATGATAATAAATTGAAGGAACTTTCTCAAATAAAGTTAAACCTTAATGTAGTATACTAAGGATTTTATCACTAAAATCACTTTCTTGATAAAGTTAGAATGCTCAAAGAAGTATACTGAGATATATTATAACAATATATTCATCCTAATAAAACATAAGAAATACTTATCTTTTGCAATAATCTTTTCTGGTTCATAGCAAGGCCAAATTTCCTGGTTAAACCCAATAAAAGTGTTGAGTATGGGCACTTGATAATTAAATCATTCGCCTATTTAGCAGTCAAAGCATGAATCATTTTGCTGTTGTAACGCATTACCATGGTGCACCACAGGGTTCTTGTCCATAATTAGATTTATAATTGTACATTGTTTATAAAAATAGAAATACAGTGATCTCTTACTTATGCGCGGGCACAGGGAACAGCGAGAAAAACGTGCATAAGTGAGAGACTCGCATAAGCGAAAAACTACAAAAGGGAACTTAAAAGTGAAACATCAATACATTGTACTACATTATATTGTTAATTAATACTATGTATACACTACTGAAAAATGTAAATAAGATTAGTTTCAAAATGCAATGAATTTATTTTTTAATGAATTACTATTTTTTAAGAACACAAAGAAAATGGAAATGCTTACATACTCAAATTTCGTTTTACTCCTATTACTGCTTTCTCACAAAATAATTTACAATCGAGGATTGTTTTTGTTTTCGTGAATTTTCAAAAAGAGTCTTTTCAAGTTCATCAAGACGTGAAAAAGTTCCTTCACTTCCAGAATTGAACTGAAAATAGTCACGCAGAGTTTCTAATGTTTCTAACGCTACTGTGTGAGTTGGAGGAACTTTTGCTGCATCTTCTTCATCATCGTCGTTCACCTCTTCATCTTTGTCACCACCATTTATTTCAGCTGCAATGTCTCCAATTTCCCGTACAATTGAGCTGTGATTAAATTTTCATCTACATCAAAGAATTCATTGAAAGTACACGTAGCGAGTCCACCAGATACAGTATGCCAATCTTCTTCGTTTATGTCAGTTTTACAATTTTCACTTTCATTTTCTGGCTTCTCACATTCATTTTCTGCTGGAAACGAAAATCCTGCTTTCTTAAAGCAGCTTTTAATACACTTGTCAGTGATGTTTCTCCATGATGAGCACAACACATGAATTGCATCAAGGATGGTAACTTGCTTCAATTCGTCTTTCTTTGCACATTGTTGCACCTACGAACTCCAGGCGAGCTACTATAGGTGACTAAATGGACTGTATAAACTCAACGCTGAAAACTTAACAACTTTTATTTACATTATTTTTACAGAGTGACGGAAGGGCCGTCGTGCATACATACAGGCATACATACAAACGCTTTTCAATTCAAGCCTTTTGTAATGCTTCTGGCGCTTGCGCATTAAATACGGTCAGTCTCTATGCCCTCTAGCGATGTGCGGGTTACGTAACACTCCCCGCCGATTGAAATTACATAATTTCAATATAATGCACACAAGAATTTCATAATACTACAATTTATATGAATATGCAATAAATAATCACTCAACAGGAATAATACAAACATTTCTTACACTTCTTTTCAAAATTCTACCGTTAGGCAGGCGCAAATTCACTATTCTTACTTTACCGTCTGCATCATGCAAAACCTGAGTAATTCTACCAAAGAACCTTTTTAAACTATGAATGAAGGAATTTAAAGTTAGATCCGTAACAAAGTCCAGGTGTATAGCTCTTGTGCACAGACAAACAAATATGGAAACAAACTTTGTTGAGCACACCCTTTCTTTGGTTCTTGAATTTTAGGTAAAATGGACCACAGAAATCGATCCCAGTAACGTTAAAGGGGTAAGTAGGTACGACACGTTCCCTTGGCAGATTGCCCATGATTTGATTTGCTAAAACAGGTTTGTTCTTGAAGCAAATTACACATTCATGTATTACTTTCCTACAAAGATTTCTTCCATTAATTGGCCAGAATTTTTGTCGAACATGATACAAAAGTGATTGTGGACCAACATGTAAGTACTTTAAATGAAAATATTTCAAAATAATTAAGATAAATGGACTTTTGCTTGGTAAAATTATGGGAAATTTGGAATTGACACTTATATCTGAATGCGACAATCGACCGCCTACTCTTAATACATGGTTTTCATCTAAAAAACAGTTTAAAGTACTTAATCTGCTGTTACCTGGGACAGGCTTACCCTTTTCGATCTTCTTGATCTCTTCTACAAACTCTCTTTGTTGGATCAATTTTATCAAGAAGATCTCTACAGCAGCTGTTTCTTTAAGCGTGAGATGACCTCTCAGCTTAACTGCCTTTCTTGAATTATTTATAAATCTAAATACATAGCTCAAAATACGAAGAATTGTTAGATAATTATTACTAGCATTAAGAATACAATCTAAAATGGATTTTTGATTAGAAAGAATTAAAGTTATTAAAGAGTCATTGTTACAATCTGAATGTTTCTGTAGTTCTTTAGAATACTCCCCTTCAGGAACAATTGTCTCCTCATCACTTTTTGGAAAGTCAGCTTGCACTAAAAAGGTAGGTCCGTGCCACCACATTGCACTTGTTAGAAGAGAAGAAGCACTAATTCCTCTAGTCACTAGATCTGATGGATTGTCCTTGCTAGAGCAATAGGACCAGGAATTTTTGTCCGTTAGCGATTGTATTTCATTTACACTATTGGCAACAAAAGATTTCCACTTTCTGCTTGAACCCTTGATCCAGAATAATGTGATCTGGGAATCTGTCCAAAAGAATGTAGTTGACGGTTTTTTCCTATCCATAATTTTCTTAACTTCACTTGTCAATCATGCAGAAAGCAAAGCACCAAGCAATTCCATTCTCGGTATGGAAATTTTCTTTAGAGGTGCGACTCGACTTTTAGAGGCAACAAGATTCACAACAACACGGTCCTTGTATTTGACTCTTTAGTAGACTACTGCACCGTATGCCTTTAAGCTGGTGTCACTGAAGCTATGTATTTCAACTTCACAAAAGTTCGAAGAATGGAGAATTACCCTTGGGATCTGAAGTTCAGATAGTTGTGATATTTCTAAATACCAGTGTATCCATTTTTCCTTGATATCGATTGGAAGTTCAGCATCCCCTGGAATTTTCCTAACCCACAATTCCTGAAACAGGCACTTTAATCTGATAGTGTATGGTGTCAAAAGTCCGATTGGATCAAATGTTCTTCCTGCAGTTTGTAACAGGAAACGCTTGGTACACTTTTTCTGAGTTAAGAATTCTAATAAATTATTTACGTCCATCGTAAGGCAATCTTGTTGAGGGTTCCATGACATTCCTAGGACTTTATGCGAATTGGTTCCCGAACTGTCTGATGAATGAAGAGGATGTGGATGTTGAATCCTTCTTCTTCCCACTTATGCATTAGGCATAGTTCATTACTGATCCATTTTCTTAAAGACATTCTGGCAGAATCCATGATCATTTCTGCCTCATGAGAAACTTCAAATGCCTTAGTGACGTTGTCCTCACCTGCTACCAGGTCATCTACATAGAAACAAGTGTCAAGGATTTGGGTGGTAATTGGATAGTTCTCGCGAAACTTTTTGATATGTTCCTTGATCGTGGCGGCTAGTAAGAATGGGCTAGCATTCACTCCAAA
The DNA here is from genome assembly GCA_951213105.1 of Amaurobius ferox. Lineage (NCBI taxonomy): Eukaryota > Metazoa > Arthropoda > Arachnida > Araneae > Amaurobiidae > Amaurobius > Amaurobius ferox. The sequence goes on along the minus strand of OX578139.1, from coordinate 80,572,929 downwards.
AAGTACTCTGTTGAATCTATATATTTGTATATTCAAGTTGTCACTCTCATTCAATTTATCATTGGTAAACAGGAATCTAACTGCGTCTCTGTCTTTCAGCTAGGGAAATCTGTAGAAATGCCTTTTCGATGTCCGCTACAAAAGCAATTTCGTTTAACCGAAAATAAATTAGTAAATTGAATATGTTGGGATGTAAGTTCGTGCCTGACCCCAAACAATCATTAAGAGACAAGTGTCCAAGCTCATGTGAACTTGCATCAAAAACGATTCTGGTTTTGGTTGTAAGACTATCCTTCCTTAAAACTGCTTGATGCGGTAGGTAGAACACTGGTTTGTTAACCGGTTTAGTTATATCTTGCACTTTCTCAATGATTCCCTGACTTAAATATTCTTCTAAAATTTCATGATACTGCGTAAGGAAAGCTTTATCATGTTGCAATCGTTTTGAAAGGAAGGAAACCTCATAACGTCCTTTCTTGAAGCTCACTGAATTTTTGAATATCTCTAAAGCTTTGTCTTCATCATTGCATTTAGGATAATCTTTTATTCCTATTGACTCAAGTTCCCAAAATTTTCTTAACTCTATCTCCAATTGATCTCACGCGAAGTGGCAATGAAAATTGTTTAAAGTGCCCACATCTTTAAGTGTTCCCGTCACGATCCACCCGATCTCTGAGTTTTGTAGAATTATCGATTCATTTTTTAACTTAATCTGATTGCTCACTAATAACTCATAAAACAGTTCTGCTCCTAACAAGGCGTTAATTTTCCGTGGTTTGTGAAAATGGGGATCAGCATAAGTTAAGTTACGTGGGAAACTAAGATATATCAAGAGGTTTTGAAGGAACTAAATCTGTAACTTTTGGAACTATGAGTAAATCAACATTTCTTTTAAAGCCTCCATTTTCGTTAGAGATTAACGCAGAAACTTTTCTTTTTACTGTCAAAATAGAGCCATTCAACCCCGATACAGGTGCTTTTATTACTTCCTTTTTCAATCCCAATGAATCAGCTACTTCACAACAAATAAAGGATATTTGAGAACCTGCATCTAAAAGAACGCGAATTGGTCTTAATGAACCATTTTGATCTTGAATATAAATTACTGCAGTCGATAATAATATATATCCCTTTCCAGTGCTCGAATACAAACAATTTCTACTCGCGAAGGAAGTGCCAGCGTCGGTTTCACTTTTAATGGCGTCAGTTGAGGCTATGAGCTCCGCTTGTCTGGGAATGTATAATGACTCTCTGGAAGTTGAAAGATTTGATTTTTGGCTTTCTGGTTTCACAAAATTATCTATATGAATCAAGGAATGATGACGTTTCCCACAGAATTTACATTTTTTCTCATTTGTACATTGGGCTACTTTATGAGGTTCAAGGCAATTATAACATAATTGTTTCCTTTTAATTTCATTAGTTCTCTCTGGCACAGATAATCCGTGAAACATTTTGCACTTATAAATTGGATGGTTATCCTTACATATTGGACAGTTAAATTTAATATTTGCTTTTATCATTAAGCTTTTATGTCTGGGAGAGAATTCAACTTTTGATTTTGTAGCAAAAGGATACGTTGGATGTTTTCTAACACTTGACTTCTTTTTTGCAAAAAATGTATAAATTCTTCCCAATCTGGGAACTCTGTTGTTTTTAACGACATCTCGTATTGTTTATGAGTTTCGCGATCTAGCTTGGAAGTAATGACGTTAATTAACATTATCTCAGTTAATTTGTTTATTTCAAGGTTGAGAAGCTTTAGCCCTCGTAGATGATTCAATATCGTATCAACGAACTTGTGCAATTCTTTTCCTGATTCATGAGTAATTTTCTCTAAATTCAAAATTGCATTTATATGAGTGTCTGCGATAAATCGCTTATTTTCATATCGTTGCTCCAATTCTTTGAACAGTGATTCAAACGTTTTGTCTGTTGTTTGTACTTGTTTCGCTTCTCCTTTAAGCAACGCTTGAAGATAGTAAAGTTTTTGTTGCTCATTTAAATGTTCATTTGTTGTAATTAAACTATTAAATTGCTTTTTAAAGTTACTCCAATCTTCATAACTGCCCGCAAAATTAGGCAATGGTATCTCTGGCAACTTAATCAAAGAATTTGACTCATTTTCTTTTGCTTCTGATTTGACAGGAACTTTCGAAAGTAAATAGTTTACACGTACCTCTAAAATATCCAGTGAGGATTCCAGTTCTTGTAACTGCTCGAGCGCATTCCCGAGCTCCATATCGTCAGGTAAAGTGCAGTATCCCGTTTCTAATTCTTCTATCGAAGATTTAGTAGAACGAATCTTTGTAAATTGATTATCTAAGACAAACTTCGCATCCTCTCAATCTGAATCGTAATTGGTGAGGAAGCCTTGTATTCTAGTAACTCTTGCTTTTAAAGTACCGCGCTTGCGGTTTAGTGCCACGAGACTCATTTCGATTTCAATATATTATCCTCCGTCTCAGTACGACCATAAAACTGTTGCGCCTACGAACTCCAGGCGAGCTACTATAGGTGACTAAGTGGACTGTATAAACTCAACACTGAAAACTTAACAACTTTTATTTACATTATTTTTACAGAGTGACGGAAGGGCCGTCGTGCATACATACAGGCTTACATACAAACGCTTTTCAATTCAAGCCTTTTGTAATGCTTCCGGCACTTGCGCATTAAATACGGTCAGTCTCTACGCCCTCTAGCGATGTGCGGGTTACGTAACACACATTTTGTTTCTAAAGTAGCCAGAAGTCGACGGATTATAGTTGTTCTGGAGTGCACTTTCACACAACGAATGACACTCAGATCCAAAGGTTGAATGTTGCTCATGCAATTCGCAGGAAAAAACACAACTTTCGTGTTGTTGAAAGTTGGAAGATCTTGTGGGTGAGCAGGACACTAAACCATGAATAAGAGAACTTTCCGTTTTTCTTTTTCCATTTTCCTGTCGAATTTATGAAGGAAATCCAAGAAAATGTGCGATGTCATCCACGCCGTTTTGTTGCTAGAGTAGTCGCAAGGAAACTTCTTCACGTTCTTAAAACAGCGAGGTTTGTTTGATTTGCCAATGACCAATGACAGGAATTTTTCCGAACCATCGGTGTTGCAAGACAGTTAGTCTTTCTTTACTTTTTTTCCCACCATGGCATGGTTCTCCCTTGAATGTTAAGGTTCTATCGGGCATCATTTTATAAAAAAGACCAGTTTCATCACAATTGTAGATGTTTTTCGGTTTGTATCCATTTACTAAAGTAGCCAAGTCTTCTTTCCATTGTTCTACAGTTCCTTCATTGACACTCGCACTTTCCCCAGAAAGGACACTAGTTGCCAAGCCATGCCTATTTTTGAATTCTTCAATCCATCCATGTGATGCAGAAAAGTTTTTCATTTCAAAACTCTTTGACAATTGTACAGCCTTCACCCTTAAAAGCTCAATGTTAACAGGAATGTTCGAGGCATGAGCTTCTTTAAACCATAGCACCAAAACTTTCTCAAATTCTTCGTACTTTACGCCTTGAATTCTGCTTCTTTTCTTCGACTGAATTCCACATTCTCGATGAGTTACTATTATTGCTTCCCGATTTTTTAAAATCCCTCTCAATGTCGATTCTGGGACATTAAAATGCTCCTCTAAAGCTTTTTTCGAGGTGCAAGGATTTTCTTCGAATTTTTTAATAACATCCATTTTAAACGAAAGCGACAATTTCATTCTTTTCACCATTTTAAAACGTAACCATCTAACCAAAACTCCAAAGATTGTTCATTCGGTAGCGATCAATGCCATGTGGTACGCACCATACTAACCTCTCTAATTGGCTGCGACTTTTACTGACGTCAATCACAAGAACCCCCCCCCCCCCCCCCCCACGTACACCCCTGTGTATAAGGTAGAGGAATGTGTTCCTGGAATCTGAACAATAGGGGAAGGGCGAGGGGATGCATTCTTAGAAGCAGAACAAAAGGGTAAAATTCTTGTGATAAGCAACACCTGACTACTTGAGGAACCTACTTTTTGAACTGAGAATTTTTTTTTTGCGACGCTCATAAGTGCGAGGTGCTTTTTTAGTGCGGCGCATAAATGAATAAGAGTTAGCATTGTTTTCCTATATCCCTGGCCGGGACTGCGGAAAAAATGTGCATAAGTAAAAAACACGCATAAAAGAGAGCGCATATAAGTGAGGGACCATTGTATGTGCATTTTTATTTCTCTATTTTCAATTTTAAAAGCGTTATTTGCCAGACGATTTCTAAAGTTTTTTCAAAAGTTCAATTTTCTTTTTTTTCTCCCCCCCCTCCCCCCCGAATATCTGCAGTTTGCGAATAAATTGAGCTCACAACATTTAATTTATGACAGTTTTATGATATTCAATTGCATCACAATGTTTAAATTTGGCTCTTTGAGACAACTCTTTTTAGGATGTAACATCAGCTGGAAATAGTCTCACCTGGTTTTTGGATTGTAGATAGAAATTTGTGATGTTCTGTTGAAATATTGGGTTTTGGAGATAAATTTTCTCCATGTATGACCATTAAATCCTCCTAGGATTTTGTTGCTGGAAAATTTGGAGTAGTTAAACTGGATAAAAAATGATGATGTATAGAACCGAGGCTGTTTATTAGAATGAAAACTTTCACTTCTTTAATTTCATTACTGTGTGTGTGGTGTCAGCAAGTTCTTTAATTTTAAAGAAGGAGGTTCTCCAATCTTTGAGTATACAACTCGGAAGTGTCTGTATTTTCATTGAGTGATTCGAACATGAGCGACTGGAACTGTAGAATGTTTTGAACTTGTTCTGTTTTGTTTCTGGATTAGCTTGTATTCATTCAATACATTGTAGAAATTCAGAGGTTTTGTGTACTCACTTATTTTATTCATTTTTCTTCACTTGTCACCAATTTTCATGTCTGAAATGGGTAAATATGAACCTATTACAGTATATGCACATTTTATTACTATTTTCATGATAAAGACAAATTTTGGCATTTTAACACTAACCTTGCATTTATTCATGACTGGATGACTACAGAAATGTGTGGTTGCCAAATTCAATACATAATAATACAAATATGTAACATACAAAAGGAGCATTCTTATTTTATAACAAAAGTTTTCTTGTCTTTAATGATGTGAAATATATCATAAGTTCTTCTAGTACAATGATGTAGTAATATCCTTATTGTATCTTAAAAAAATAAACAAACAAAATTAGAAAAATGCCTTCATAATTTCTTTGCCACAATGGGCCTTATATATCATATTAGATTTTGGTTAAATTTATAGTTGAAATGTGTATGTTCATTATTTTTATATAAAAACTTGCTACTATTAATTATGAGCTGCTAAAACAAAAAGTTTACTTAAAATTAGGGGGTGTTAGTGGATAGAACATTTGTAAACTTTATTATTCTGAGATGTGTTAGACACAGACATGGAATCATTATGGTGTATAAAAATTCTGCAAATTTTTTTCCACAATTTTTATTAATGTTTCACAGAAATGTGTTTAATTGCTCTTGAATCTGATATAGATTGTTTGTCTTAACAAGATATGCCACATATTTTTTTTTTAAAGACAGAAGTTACCAAAGTCAGATTAAATTGATTGTACCATATTCCAAAAATTTACTGACTAAAACCTAAAATTTTCATCAACTCCTGTAAATTTTAATAATTATTCTTATGTTATTGCCTGTAAAGATTGTAAACATTTAAAATTTTCCCTCAAATGTTTAAAAGAATAAAGTTTAAAGGTATTGAACAAGCTTCTATCAATATTTAAAAGTAATAAATTGTTATTTATTTAAAATATTTGATTGATTTTCTTGCTTCATTTGTTCCTTTTAAATTTGAAATTTGCTAATTTGTACCTTTTCTGTTTTTCTATTTCTATTTCCTATTTTTAATCAATACTTTTTCTTATTAAGCTTTCTTATTTTGTTACTCTTTAGTTACTTCTTTTATATACTCTTTCTTATTTTTGATGCTCTTTTTTATTAAAATGCATTAATTATGAAACAAATGTATTTATCTTGTCACTTCATTAATTATTTTACAAGTATAGTAAAATTGTTTCTGTAATTGTATGCAATAATACATGCAATGTGCACAATCTATGTATCAAATCTAGTACAGAATAAGTGTAATAACTTAGTGTTAAAATTCTGAGGCCAATTACAATAAAATTACTAAATCAAAGTAGTAATCAATAGATATGTACAATTTAATGATATTCTTGGCAGTAGCATATTTTAAAATTCAATTTGAGGTGGTGGTGGTGGGGGGTTCAGTTTTAAATATCAATCTCAAGGCGTCTAAGTTAGAGGTCTGTACAGGCTCGGGCCTGGCCTGTGGACTTAGGCCCATCCTGGCTCGAGCTTGGCCTATGGGCTTAGGCTTGATCTGGCCCACGGACTGGACTTGGGCCAAGTTTTATTAATTTCAATTCGGGTTGTAGGGGAGGGTGTCAAAATAAATAAAAAGGCCAAAAATAGATCAAAATTGAAACAGAAAAATTTGAAATTGCGTATGAAACAAAATTTTCCATTAGCTGATAAAACTCTCCTTATCCCACATTAAGTAATAAAAGTTTGCTCTGTACGGAGAATAAATGGATAAATTAGAACCAGATACAGAAAAATTATAATTTCAGATAATAAAAAAAAAAAAAAAATTGAAGACTTATTTATTCAACATCATTCAGAAGTTAAAATAAAACATTTCTCTTCGTAACATTCAAGTTGTTTGAAACTACAGTAAAAGTACAGAAAATATGTTCTGTCTGGATACAGCAAAATAAATATGCAACGCCTGTGTACCAAATGTCATGTTTCATAAGATTATGTGATCTATAAATTTTATAGGAAAGAAATACATTCTAAATATCATTCGGTTATTATTATTGGTCAAGTGCAAGTTTCAATTTGTTATATTTTAAAATTTATCGCAAAATGTTTAATCACTTTTGTACCGGGATTGCTTGACTGGTGATGAAAATATGAAATCCAATAGGTACTGTTTACTTTAAAATTTAAAACTGATATTTTATTTTAAATTTCTTTTGTGATTTTAATTTCAATTATTAGATTCTGAATGCTTCTAAATTATCAAAATTAAATAAATTCTATTCTTTAATTAAAACACAGTTCCGTTGTTTTGTTTCCGATAACAAATATTGAATGAAAATATATTTGAGGGAACTGTTATAATTTAAATTAATATATGGATAAGACAAATTATTGTCCTTGAATTTATTTATATTTGTATTCTAAACATCTTATACTTTTAATTTAAAATTATTAAATTTTAAAAATATTCATAACTATGTCATAATTAAAGAAAATAATATCTATGCATACTTACATAGAATGTTTAATCGCATTGAAATGCTTTTCAAAATACTAACAATTGTGGCATATGACATGTTTGTTTTACTACCACTACAGTCAAGAATATTTGGTGCTAATGAGTTCTAACAAGAGGGGCATTGCATTGTTCACTGATAACTTACCTGGTGAATAAAATATTTTTTTAAACATAATCTCAGTGAAAAGCGATTTTCTCATTTTATCTCTGATATTATCAAACTAAAATGATGAATAAAAATCCACTTTATAGTAATGCTCAATCTTGATTTATATAGATTTTACAAATTTAGGTTCTTTTTTATTTATTACTATATCTAATATAACTTGTGTTTAATTCCCTCAATGGCAAATTTGGATCATCATATGAGGCAACATGCTTCAATGTATTGAAATAAATAAATTTGAACTGGGCCACATTGAGGTTGGTTTTGAGTGTTTTCAGGACAGGTCAGGCTCGGATGAATTATTTAAAAGCATTCTTGAGCTATGGCCGAGTCAAACCTTTATATTTTCAAGCTGGGTAAATTTTTAAATTAGACCTGTGCAGAGCTCTAGTTTCAAATACCTGTCTTTTGATCTTAACTTCTTCTGTCGTTTTCAGAAGCCAGGATTTTTCCAAATTCCCAGTTTTTATTGTTGTTATTATTTTTTTATGTATATATTGGAGGTTAAAACAGGTTGTTTTTGGACTTCAGAACAACAAACTGAATGGGTATTCAGTAAAGATTTTTTTGTATCACGTGTGTTTAGAATGGATTTTGAAACTTTTCAATTTCGGAAGGTGGGGGGTTGAACCCTCTAACCCCCCCCCCCTAAATACGCCCCTGATTCATGGATAGCTTCCAAATCTGACTATTAAATGAAATTTTGTGGGCATTTCTAAGTGTATTTCAAATTTTATTGCCATTTAGAAAATATAGCAGTAACAATTACAGAAAATGAAGTTAAATTAGTTAATTTGATGCATTATTTTGACAGTAGAATAATAATAAAATACATAAATGTTTCTTAATGTATGCAATTTAGTGTCGAAAACCCAGACCATCCAACTTGTGTTAGGACATGAGCAGCCGTTTGGACAGCCGATAGCAGTAATTGAGTGTCTCTCATTTGAAAGAAATATTTTGGTAGTTACATAAGTGACATTTACATGTAGATATTCTGTTTGTCTTGACATTTAACTATGAAACTAACAACATTTCTTAAAAAAAGAAAGGGGGAAAATTTTTTTTTTTTTTGAGAATATGTTGAGTTTTAAAGCGACCACACTTAGCACATTTTACATAGAGCCAGATGATATTTCAATGACATCATTTGAATAAAGTTAATTTTTTTCAATGAAGTTTTAAGTTTTCAAATAAAATAAATTTTTGTAGTTCTGTGATAATTAAAAAAATATCACCTTTGAATGTATTGCATTTTAGAGATGCAATACATTCAACAGATTGCATTTCAGTGGGAAAGTGTTTCATAATCAATGCTTTATGCATGATTGATCTTTCTTGTTGTGATATAAGATGTAGACCTTTCATTACTTTGATGTAATGACATAAAGTATTTTATATTTAAAATTTTTATCATTCATTTTCTTTTCAGTCCTACCCACCCTATTATGGATCTAGCCATTATTCTGTTGCTGTTACTTCCCCACCTCCACCCCCGCCTCCAGTTTCATCACCTCCCGTTCAACTTACAAATGTAAGTTATCCCCATATAATTAATTTTTCTTCATTTTGCTAGTTTGCATTTTTAAATTTACTTTATTTCTCATTTTTCTAATAAAAGTTTTCCCCCATGATTTAAAAAAAAAAAAAAAAAAAAAAAACAGGATACTACTATCAGAAGAAGGGCACTTTAAAGAAAAGGTGGCACTTAAACAAATCAAAGGTGCTAATTTACAGAGTACTGATAAATGAGATTTTTTTGCAGTACACAAATTTAACATTGAAAAAAGCTATTTGTATATTTAACATGTCTATACTTATGTTTATTAACAATTACAATTATTGAATATATAATTTTAGAAATTGTTAAATTTGAAAAATAGAATATTCAATTGTTTTATTTAATATGTTACTAATATTTTTAATATCAAGTGCTTTTCTCTTAAAAAATGGGCGAGCAAGGCACTGTGCTCTTCTAAAATGGACAATTCCGGCCTCTGTTTTATATTTTTTTATTCGATTCGAAATGTTGAAAAGCGAACAAAAGTATGAACATTTTTATTCTCTGAGCTGTATTTCATGTTTTATTAGCAATCAAAGTTCATCTTTCTGACTATGGCGGTAAAACAACCCATTTTAGTGCGCATGGAATGTGACATCGTAAGGCTCGTCCGCTGCTCGCGTCTTCGAGAATTGGTGTATAAGTTTGGTTACATTCGGAAAGTTCTGATAATTATAATTGTTTCTTCTGTACCAAACTGCCGAATAGTTATAGGTATTGTATCGCTCCAATGTGCCTGACTACTAGTCATCATCAGATAAAATATTTATATCTGTGCCAAAAAATGATGTTTTTCATAAAAAATCGTGTGAAGCGCAGGAAGCCAGATTGTAAACAAAATTCACCACTGTCAATAAAAAGTGTTCATTACATATGTTATGATAATAAATCAGTGACTGTATAATCCAATTTTCAAAGCCTTTTTATGAGAAGTTATTTCATTATGATTTTATAAATTTTGAAAATTCTTATGGGTGTCCACTACTGGTTCGGCACTCTATTTTTAGTTTTGCTAGTACTGATGAATTTAAAGCCAGATTCAAAGTGGATTATTGACTTTGTACATGGTTTAGTGTGTGCTGTTCGTAGTTAATTTAGAGAATATAAATGCATAAAATTTTTTTATACCAGTATACTGCAGTGAGCAGTTGCAATTTAGTATTTTCATTAAGTACATGTGCTTTTAAAAAGTTATAAAGTATATTTTATCTAAAAGAATAAATCACAAATTTGAAACATTGTACAAACGGAATAGAAATTAAATGGAAAATAATTTAAAATTGCTTCACCTATTCAGAATCATAAATGATTTACTGTTTATTATAGGTTTTAAAATATAATATTATAAGAAACAATTTAAAACTGCCTTTAATTTAAAAATAAATTATTAGATATTATATTTAGAATCCTCACAAATCATATAAATATAATAAAAAATATATGCATAAAAATATATATACATATAAACATAAATATTATTTTTAATTCCCAGAAAAAATACACCGTTCAATCTAAGCTTTTAGTTTAAATTTACTGTATAAGAAACTTAACTATAAAACGCTATTTGCACTCGAAGAATTACGGAGCACAGTACAAAGAAAAAAAAAAAAATCTGAGGTGAGTCGTCCAGTCCGATGGAGCCGAAATGGTTTTGCGTAAATAATATTTTGTAAAATAATACTTCAGTAAGATTCAGTTTGTTCAATTTTTTTCAGACTCATTTGTTTTGTTTACAGGCTTTCAAATTGCTACAAATTACTTGCTAACTGTTTATAGCTAGCTAGGACTTTTACTTTTCGTCCTGATTTCATCTGGATACTCCAACTCTAGATATGCAATTTACTTAAAATATGAAATTTTTTTTATTAACTTGCTTTGCGGTATATATATTAAACTTAACAATATATCTGACGAGATTTGAAATTCAAGTTAATTTATAAACTTATCTTATGTTCAAACCTTACCAATCATTAAACATCTTTAGAATTTCCAAGTTTATTTAACCTTCTAATTTCTTTAAACAAAATAAAATATCTCCTTCTTGTGCATCCATATTTCAACAAGGAGTAAGTAAAGACACTGAGCTGCGACGATAAAAATAATTAATATTTTAAATAATTAATATTTTATTAATTACTACCTGGAAAATCCAGGTTAAAAACAACCAAGCTATCAAAATTATAACCACTCGATCCAAAACCCAATTATATACACTTGCAAGACTTTAAAAGAGCTACTAATTATTGCTTGTTGTTCATAGTTTTTTAATTTTTATAAGCATTACAAACTTGTAAAACAAAAAATTTTTAATCTTCTTCAACTTGACAAGACGATTACTCGAAAACTAAGTCAGTAAGGTTCAATAAATTAGCTTTTTTTTTTCAAAAATTAGATTCAGAAATTAAATTTGCTAATACATATTTTTGCCACTTACTATATATATCTATCTTTTGAAGTTTGAGTGAAAGTAAGAAAAATTAAAAAGTCAGTCACTTGGATAGATGCTTTAAGTGTTTTCTAAAAATGTGTCAAAGTATTAAAATTATTTTATATATTCATAATCTAGACCAACAGAACAAGAAAAAAAATGTACATTTTTATCTATCAGGTTCGGAGAAATTGGCGTCCAAAGTGTTTGCATTTTTCGTAATGCTTCGATTTCCACCATAAATACCCTAAACATAGATGTAATTCATATAATAATAATAATAATAATAATAATAATAATAATAATAATAATAATACACCTTCAAGAAAAGGTTATCAAGTTTACGCCTTGAATTTCAGCTGTCACAAAATATTTATTGTTTCTGAAATAGAGCACCATCACAGTAAAATCGATCTTAGGCAAATTGTCTGATTCCCCTTTAAAAACTGGGCTCAAAACTAGGATCCTTGTTTTCAATAAAATAAAATAATCAGCAAATGATCTAAATTCTAACAGACCAAGTACAAAAGTAAAATTTCAATTGTACACAAAATTAAACCCCTACTACCCTACAAATATCTCAAGGCAAAACGCAATAGAATATTGTATCACAGGTCGAATAGGCCATGTGACATCACAGCCAATCACGGGTCGTTTTGTGTTTGAGTAGATTTTGCGCTTTTTCGTTTCTTGATATTTAAATAAATAATTATTTTAAGAGATTTTTGCTTGGATATTTGAAATCAGAAAAAAATTCTCCATAAATATCAATTAGTTTTAAGAGCTTTTTTTAAAATAAAATCAGAATTGTCCATTGACTGGAGGAAACTTTGCACCTAATAAAAAACTTGTTTTGTAGAATCATGCTTAGAGATTTTAAAAGTGCTACCAAGTGAATTGTCAGTTAAATGCCTTTTGATATATGAATATGTTTTAATTTCGCACCAACTGTATAAGTTTAGTATTCTTTTTTTTTTTTTGTCATAGAAGTGTTACTTTTGATATAATACATATTCATTATTTAGCTGAAATTAATTAGAAATGTGAGGAATAATTAATAACAAAATATCTATTCCTGTAACAGCTATTTTAAATGTTGCATGGAATTTTACATTACATAGAGGTTGTGATAAGGATTCTGTAACACCTCTGTATAATTCAAGAAAATACAAAAAATAATATTGGTGATAGCTCGCTAAATTCATATTTTCTTAAATTTCCACTTCTCTGTCCTGAAAAAAAAAAAAATCACACCAGAATCTCATTATTTTAAATTTAAAAATTTGAATTTTTCAATAATTCAACCTCCTACTCCATGAAAAAGATATTTGTTCATATATAAAGGTATGTCCATTTATTCTAACTTAAATTCAATGAAAATATTTTATTCATTCTCAATTTGTATTTTTTGTAGTTATTTCAATCCACAATTGTATTTGGTTTAGTTATTTTATTAAATATTTTGGCTCATATATTTTCTCCAATCTGTGGTAGGGATGTATTGTAGTTCTTTATTGATTGACTTACGTTTTCAGCTGTTAAAAATATTAGTAATTAAAATCACACCATTTTTCTTTTTAGACCATACTTTTTAAGTTCAATAAAAAATATTAAAACACACCCTGATAATTCTTGTACCTGATGCCATAATATTTACTTAATAAAGATGTCTTTAAAATTTTTTCCAATAAAATTAAATTAATTAAATTGTGTCTCTCAGAAGTAGGCAATATACAGTTTTATTTATTTTTTCCTTTTTTTTAAAAATGTGCACACTTTTATTGATATGTGATGAAAATTTTGTAGTAATATGTAGATTGGACACAGAGATATGACAAGAATTTGCACAATTTCTTTAAAGCAACCATATGTTAGTTAGGTGATACAATTGTTTCAAGGGCGTTACCAGCCTCCTTCTTCAGGCCAAAGCAGAACAGTTAGAACAGCATGCACCCTTAATAAAAACTGTCACTATCAGCTTTTGTTAATGGCACATATTGTTCTAGCTGTTGAATAAAATGGTGTACTCATCTCCAGTGTTAAATAAGAAATATTAACATTTGATTTTTAAGTGTTGTAGACAAAGTAAGTTCTATAGATTGTGAAAATTGTCACTAAAATGCTAATGGCTAAATTGCTGGTAATTTTTGTGGAATAGGATATTTTCACTGAATTAGCAGTTTTATTCTAAAGTACATAATATGTTTCCTTCCTGTAGCATTATTATATCTGGTTCTTAGCTAAACAATATTGCTTTTTTATTAATTTTTCTCTTTATAAGCATTTTTAAAATGTGAAATTTCTTTAGATTTATGCTTATTAGAAAGTGGGTTTCACATTCTAGTTTTAAGTTTTGTTATATTGCTTTATTAATTATAGTGACTTTTCTTACTTATCTGTTGAATATGATAATACTCTACTTTTACAGGGAAGCTATTCACCTTATTATGGCAGTCCTATCACGCCATACAGATTTAAGGTATTTTCAGTGAATTCAAATAAGTTTAAATTATCAATAAGTAAAAAAAACACATTGTACAATGGATAATGAAAACTTAAGCAACATATTTAAGCACAAATAAAGTAATAATGCGGCATACAGCTGTTTTGAGGATATACTGTATTCCCTTCATCAGTGTAAAAATAAAATAATGATGTAGTATACAGCTGTTTCGATGATACACTGGACCGACCCCCTTTATCAATGTGCAAATAAAACAATGCAGCATACAGATGTTTTGAGAATGTGCTGGATCCCCTTTGTCAGTGGCACAAATTAAATAATAATGCAGCATACAACTGTTTAGAAGATATGCTGAATCCCTTTTGTTAGTGAAGACACTGAAGTGAAACTGTAAGTTGATGTGTGTCACTGACTAAGAAGATTCAGCATATCTTTGAAACAACTGTATGCTGCATTAAATATTTGAACTTAAATATGTTTCTCTAATTTTCCTTAAGTTTGCATTATTTTAATTGTTAAATATTTAGTAGAATTCTAAGTTTTTACTGTTTATAAATATATTTTTAATTGCTATTTTCATGTATTCATTTTTTTTCTTAATTTGAATTTCTTATAATGTGCATCTGCTTTTTTTTATATTTGTCATATATCATTGGACGAATTTATTACACCTGTGATAAGTTTATTTAAAATCAAGTTCAAATTTGTTTTCTTATCATTGCATTTAGTATTCAGTACAATTATCACCAATAAATGTCTGATTAGAAAATAAAAATGTTTTTGATAACTCATATAAGAAAAATTACATTATTCTTCTCATTTACATTATGTAAAATAAACTAAAATGCAATAATCATTGAACTTATATGAATTAACTTCAAGATGGTTGATCAAGTTTGGAATTTGGAATTAGGGATTTCTTCTAACAGAATTTCCCAGATCTCAGATGCACATGGATAAAATTTTATAAAACTATATTCATAAGTGTGAAACACAAATTAAGTTAGTAATATAACAGTGTTTACTAAAGTATGGTATGCAAAAGAGCTCAATGGGGTATATTGCTGAAATTTTTAACTTTATCACAATTTTAACCAGCAGAAAACAACTATTTTAAATTGAAATAAAACTACAGATGAAAATTAACTCTTTGAAAAATATCACTTTCACAAAACATGTGTTTTTAAATGTTGCTAGAAAGATAAGTTACACGCTTTTTATTAGGCTGGCATCTGCGATTCGTTAGTTTTGCTTTTCTTACAATATATATTAATGTGCATGATAAAAAGGATGAAAAGATTGCAAATTCAATATTTTATTTTCAATGCATTTTCAAAATTTTATTGAAAAGTTGTAGGTAGCAAGTACTTTTAATTATTTTCATAACAATTATTTCCATTTTTTAATTTTTGTATACTACATTTTAATTAATTTTTAATAATGTTTCATACCTAATTTGGTAAATGCTAATATTAAAAATGACCCAATTCTTAAGAAATTATCTTTAATCAAGAAAGGGGTACATCAATAAGATCCATGTCTAATAAAAAATAATTAAAATGTGAACAGTTTTTTTTAAGTTGCTGTATTTATTTTTTCTCATCAGAAAAAGTGTCTTAAAAGGATAAGAACATATCCAACTAGGGAAGTAGCACAGTTATCAGCCAAGCAAAACAATAAATAGTTCATTCAAAAGAGCATTGATTAATTAGAAAATTTTAGGATGCCCAATCAAATTCCTAAGAAATTTTAAGTGTTTGAAATTTTCAAAACAAGTTGATAAATGAGTTTATTTGTGTATGGTTACTTTTTTTAATATACACTTGTTATAGATCATCAAAGTGATTTTGAATCCATTTAACATTGTCAATATAGTGACTTTTCCTATTTTTCTAATATGTAACAATTGTATGTTTAAAGAGGTGATTATACACAAAATAACTTTTATTTATGGGGGGGGGGGAGGAATTGAGAATTTCAAGTGGTTATAATTTTTTTTTAGGAATTAGATTAGGCATCTTAATTTTCTAATAATAAATGCTCTTTTGAATAAACTAACTTAGTGTTCACTCTAGGACGAAAAAAGGGCAGGGTGCTTCTATAAAAAAAAAGGCACTTTTTCAGGGGAAAAAAGGGGGGGGGGGCACTTTTTCGAGAAAAAAAGGGCACTTTTCCTTTAAAAAAAAGAGCAATTTTTTAATGAGTATTTTTTAGAGAAACATATATATATTTTTTCACTACATTGACTGTAAGGAATGTAGAACTCAACAGAAGAGGTGTTGATACCACGATATCTTATTGGATTAAGAACCTGCTATCTAACAGGTATATCTGTGCATCTTTACTTGGAGAAAGTATGACTGTGCATGCACTTTTGGGCTGTCCACAAGGGGGTGTGCTCTCACCAATTCTCTGGTGTCTTGTTGTGGATTCTCTTCTGGAAAGCATTGATGTCTCTGGTGTTTCTTGCATTGGATATGCTGATGATGTTGTCATCATTGCCAGGGGCAAATTTGGCAACACTGTCTCTGACATGATGTCTACTGCTCTTAGGAGGGTTGAAGCATGGTGTAAAAATGCAGGTCTTACGGTTAATCCGCAGAAGACTGCTTTAGTTGCGTTTACAAGGAAACGCATACTTAATCTTGGGAATATTTGCTTATTTGGGCAGAAGCTTATTTGCTCCAAGGAGGTTAAATTCTTGGGAATTTACTTTGACAAGGAACTTAATTGGAAGAGACACTTGGACTACTGCACAACTAAAGCCAGAAGAATCTTCTGGTCTTGTAGGAATGCTATTGGGAAAACCTGGGGCCTTAATCCCAGAGCTATTCATTGGATTTACTCGATGATAGTCTGTCCTATCATTTCTTATGGATCCATTGTTTGGTGGTCCAGAATTAGAAATGAAACTGCTAAACTTGATTTAGTTAAGCTTCAAAGGATGGTGTGCATTGCAATCTCCGGATGCATGAAAACCACTCCTACTGCATCTCTTGAACTTTTACTTGGTTTGCATCCGCTTTATATGCGTATTGAAGCAGAGGCACTTATCTGCATGAACAGACTCAAATATCTGAAACACTGGAAAGATTACTCAAGGTATCTATCTTGGGGCGAGCTTAACAGTAATGTTGCTAGGCATCCTTATTTCTGTATGCCACCTGATGGCATACACGTCAAATTTACGTTTGATAAGCCTTATGAAATTCTTGTCCCCTCGCGGGATGATTGGAAGAGGACTCCAACCTACAATAAACATAACTGTTTTGTATGGTATACTGATGGCTCGAAGATTGGCACTAGTACTGGTGCGGGAGTCTGCTGCCCTGATGATGGCACTAAGCTATCTTATCCGCTTGGCAATTTTGCTACTGTCTTTCAGGCTGAAGTATTTGCCATTCTTATGTGTTGTAGAATTTGCTATGACAGAAAGTACGAGAATAGCCAGATTTTCATTTGTTCTGACAGTCAGGCTGCTCTTATGGCTCTGGGGAAATTCACTGTGACGTCTTCCCTTGTTTGGGAATGCTATAAAGCTCTCTGTAAAATTGCTAGTAATAATAGTGTCATTCTGTACTGGGTGCCTGGTCATTCGGGCATTCCTGGCAATGAATTGGCAGATGAACTTGCTAGGAAAGGATCTAATACTCCTTTTGTGGGCCCTGAGCCAGCCTTGGGTATAACCAATGATCTTATCAGAAGAATTGTCTTTGACATCTTCAGGAAGCTTCAATGCAAGAACTGGCGTGACACTAAAGGGCAAAGGCAAGCGAAAATTCTCAATTGTAATTGCCCTAGTGCACGTCAAAAGGAACTTTTCAGGCTCAGTAGAACTGGCATCAGGAGAGCTGTTGGGCTCCTTACTGGGCACTGCACTCTCAAGAGACATCTTAATATTATGGGTGTCTCCAAAGATTCGCTTTGCAGAGGCTGCAATTACAGCGAAGAAACTGCAGCTCACATTCTGTGTGAATGTGAGGCCTACTCTGCTCACAGATTCGAACACATTGGTCGTCATGTGATTGAACCCTGGGAGCTGAATGACATTCCTGTCAAGTGCCTGCTTATGTTTGCATCGGCTACTGGTCTCTTCTCTTAGGGACCTTCACTTTTTGGGGTAGTACAATAGACCTCTGGTCGATGTGCTAGGCTCTTCTGGAGCCACCCACCTTTATATCATTCATTCATTCAAGGAATGTAGAATATGGTTTTTCTATTCTCGATTCCCCCCGCCGTCATGTTAAGTCTATGGGACCTAATGTTAAACCTATGGAAGATAATGCTATCCTATGGAGGATTACAGTCAATGTAATGAGTTGTAGATTTGATTCGAATCCTTTTTTTAAATAGACCTGTGAAGAAAATTTTATGTTTATATTAAGTTAAACTGTGTTATATTGCTAATATACAACAATAATTTAAACAATACATAAAATATTGTTTGTACTTTGCAATTGTATTAATTATAATAGTCTACTTATACTAATAAAGTTAAAGATCAGCCACTCATAGTGAAGTACTAATATCAGCACAGTGAAATTTGTATTTAGAAATTAAGATTCTTAATTTCTTTTCTAAATACAAATTTGTTCAATACCGTTGTTTCTTGATTTAAGAATCAACTGAAAAAATTTGAACGATATTTAAAATTTTTATGATAATTAAAATTAATCACATTTGCCTTGTTTGGGAATTTTAAAAAAGAAAATTTTCAAACGTATTTCATTTATTTCAGTAAAAATGTTACTTTTGATTAGAAACAGATGATTGAAAAATGTTTTTGTAAACTCTTTCAAACAATAAAATCAACATCAAAGAAGCATAATTAACAAATTACATTATTAAAATTTTCAAATTTATTTTTAAATAAATAATTTTCTGCTTTTAACATCTAACCAGAGAGAGAAAGCAACAGCTTTCTTTTCCTGTGGGCACCCTATGACTTACTTCATTATTTAAAAAACATTCTTTTAATTTCGAATGGTTTTCAAACATCTGGTTTAATTTTCTGCACTTTTTAGTCTTTTTATTAATTTCTTCCTTTTCTTTATTTAAAATTGTCATTCTTCTTTTCTTGCTCCGCATTTTTAATGTCACAATACAGGATCAAGAAGAAAAATAATACTTTGTAAACAATCTTTCTGAGACCCAAGTAGTAAGAAAAGCCAAGATAAATAAATCAGTCACCACGTGCTTTACAGAGTAACCACAGAAAGCTCACAGCAACAAGGGAAGGCAAGATTTGTAGGGAGATAAAAGATGACGTCATTGTAGTGAAGGAAGATCTATTTTTAGATCAGCAAGAAGGGAAACTTCCTAGCTAGGAAGGGTTGTAGCAAGGTGGAGGAGGAGGAGGCGGAAAAAACGAAAATGAAAGGTTACTTTATTCCTTACAATCTAAATGTAGAAAAATAAAAATTGAAAATAAATACAGCAGAAAAAAAAATTTCGCGAATTTTTTGTTTTTTTAATTCTTATCCCGTAATACCTAAAAAATATTTTTAATACGGATAAAGGCTTTAAAAAAGGCAGGGCGTTTTGGAAGAGGGATGAAAAGGGACAGGGCGCAATTCTTCAAAATTAAAAAGGGCAGGACGCTGCGCCCTTTCAATTTTAATCTAGAGTAAACACTAAACTAACTTTTGTATCACTGTATTGATAACTGTATTACCATTTTATTTTTCACACCCAGACCATCTGATCTACCCAAAGGTGTAAGGTAACTATTTGGATGGCCAGGATACCACCACACAGTTTAGACCGGAACCCAATGGGGGTGGCAACCACAAGTACCATACTATCTTTTTCTTAACTTATATCTTACTTTATACTTATCATTCTTGTTTGCATTGAAGAATGAAATCCAAGTATTTCTGGAATAATCATCTGTTTTCTGCATTTTATTTCCACAACATTTTACTTTGTTATCTAATTATTTATTGCTTGTGCACAAAGTTACTTGTACTAAGTTTTTGTTAGGATTTTAAGTGAAATGTATATTATGGAAAAATTCTTTCATTTATATGCTAATTTAATGAAACCCATTAACAGTATAAATGGATAGATTATTTATTAGTATTGAATGCCTATGCTAAATATTGCTTTTTCGATTGTAGCAAGAAAATGCTGTTCAAGTGGATGAACAAATTCTCATGAAATTATGCCTACAATTCCCAACGGTTGAAGAAGGTCACATTTGGCAACTTCTTAAACAGTATGAAAGACCTTTAATGCCCAATATTCGCAAATCATTACTATTGCAGAATTCATAACTTTTTATTTAAAAATTTTCACTACTCTTATATTTATTTGTATAAATTAAGTATGTTTCAATTTATCTAGAAGTTGGCACCAACTTCAGGTGCAGTTTTTATTCATGTTCTATGAAAATGTTATTTATTTTTACTATTTTAGTTATTATTTATTGTTATGATTCTTTTATTTTCATACACCAGAATAAAAACATGTTTATGTATCACAACATTATTCTGATTTAAAATATTTATGCTAATAATTTCTTCTATAATTAAAACTTGCTTATGCTTCATGCTTAAAATTATTGTATGTGTGCCAATTTAATTCTTCAGGTATCATAACCGGGAAAATGTTGTTGTCAGTGCCCTACTTGCTGATGGCCAACCTAGAGCCCAAACTCACTCAGTTGAATTAACACCCAAATTGCAAAAGGTTTGTTGATGCTTTGCTTCAAAATATAAATATTGTTTAGTGTGTTGTCACTTCAACATTTTTTTATAAGTTGTGAATTCATTCTTAATTTCGTCTGTCAGATAATGTGATGTTTTGAGGTGTGTCAACCATACTCTTTGTGCAATTTTAATTTTTAACAGTGTATATTGTAATGTCTTATGAATTTAAAGCTTGATTTGCATAAAATATAATTTAAATGATGAATTATTTAATTAGTAAAAGTCAATGTTAGAAACCAATTTTTAATCTGAAAAATAGATATTTCATAAGGTAACAGCATAACAACATAGGTACTTTATTCAGTCTTTATATGCTGTAATGTAGTATTTATTTTTCAGATAAATGACACTGTTTCAATAAAAATATTAAAAGTTTGCAGTAAGGAAGAGTAAGGCATTTTGGTACACTTAAGTTTTTGATTTTTATAAATATCTTTTTTTATAATTCTGTCTGCACCAAACACTTACCTCATATACAATTAACTCTTTCACATAAGATAAAAGTATAATCCATTTCAAATGTCTTATACATAATTAATAAATATTTGTTTTTCAGAATACTTTCAGACAGTGTTTCTTTCAGGACTTTTTAGCTTGGGATACAAAAAGCCCGAAAGAGGTTCTTTACCATAGAGGGCCATTTTTCAATATTATTTTTAACTAATTTAAATATACAGAAGTAATTACTATATATATAAGGTAATAAAGATGAATTAAAATATAATTATTGAAGAGAAATAGTAAAGCATCCATAACAATAAATAGTTTTCAAATACCAACCAGAAAAGAGAATGTCAGAAACCACCCATTATATTTAAAACGAAAATATTAAAGAAAAATTAAATATCAATTAATAGAATGAAGGTGATGTAATAGTAAAATCTTCAGGGGGCGACTACTATACATCAGCATAAATTAGTACATTTCATTTATTGACCAGTTACTGTGAACAAAGGTCAATAGTAGCTCCTATGTGCTAAAAATGGAAAATGATTGAGAAATTTGAAAAACTAAAAATAATTGAATAAATTGAAAAAAAT
Organism: Amaurobius ferox; assembly: GCA_951213105.1. Taxonomy (NCBI): domain Eukaryota; kingdom Metazoa; phylum Arthropoda; class Arachnida; order Araneae; family Amaurobiidae; genus Amaurobius; species Amaurobius ferox. Next base: position 80,551,194 of record OX578139.1, on the reverse strand, counting down.
AGAAAGTTTATTGATATTAGAATTAAAATAACTTTTTAATCATATAAATTATAAATAATGCTATTAGAAGATTCAATACATAGATTTAAATCCAAAAAATTAACCTTAGCACTGATAGAAGGTTCATTATTCAACAATTCCAAATTATCTAGATAAAAATTGATGTTGATATTATTTAAATCCATTTTAACAACACAGATTAGATCGTCTATATATTGATATAATTGTAAGTCAATTGATGTAAATGTACATTCATATTTATAAAGATATAAATTCACCACAATATACTACTACTACAACCACCTTGCTTGACATCTGATACTTGTAAATATAATTGGTTTCCTTGAAAAATATAGTTATTAAATAAAACAAAGTGGAGAAGTTTAGGAAGGTTTGTGATTTTAATATGATTGGCATGTTTGGCAACAAATAAAGAGATAGAATGATATTATAAAGATCTTGAATATTAATATTATTAAAGGGATCTTTAAAATCAAATGTTTGAAAACTAACAATTTTGTCAATTAAATGTAATTTATCAATAATTCTTGACTGTTATTTAGAATAAAATAATTAGATTGAAAATGTTGAAGGCTGTCATTTAGTTCTTTCAAGCAATTGAGTAATGCTTTACTAGCAGAAATAGAATAAGTATTATGTCTGCTTGTGATGGTTCTGAATTTAATGGGATTCTTATGAAATTTAGGTATTAAAAGCATATACAGAATTTTATAAAATTTTGAGTTTATTTGTAAAACACATAAATATTAATAATTTTTAGTTTGATATTAAGTGAATGTGGGTCAATTTTTCTTAACATGTTGTTTGCCACATAATAAAATAACTAGTTACAACTGGGAACAAAACTTTTTTTTCAATATCCTTCATACATAATGTATTTTTTCCATCATTATTTTGATGTGTGTCATCTGATTTTGTGAAATTGCTAAGAATATGTGAATATTTTAAAACTAAAAATTAGAAATTTTTGGAGTGGCAAGTTTATTTTAGACCACTCAGCATATTCCGTATAATGATCTATATCACCCGACCCAACATTAGTACTATTTATCTATGGGACCATATTGGTAAGTAAGATAATAAAAGTCAATGACGGTTAAGTAAAATAATATAAATTGTGCCTACTGAGATGCACACGGTATTGAAGCGAACAATATAAATGTCCATGTATGGGCATATTATCTCTCTAGTAAGAGACTAAATGACTATGGGTGGGCATTTGATGCTCAAAATTTTAAAGCATTGCTTCAAAAAAAAAAAAAAAAAAATGTTTCTAATTGTTTTAAAAATTTTTTTCATTGTATTGCAAGTGTTGAGTAAATATACTCATTTGTTGGATGTATTTGTGGATCAAATGTGCATTTCATAAAGCTTTATCATGTTAGCTACATTAAGATATTGACCTTCAAATGTGCCTTTCATAAAGCTTTATCATGTTGGCTACATCAAGATAATGATGTATTTTCTTTTATGGTATAAATATCAGAGTAGGAAAGTAAATTAAAGCTCTTTGTCAGATTTATGATTATTTAAAAATCAACAGATTTTATTCTGTTTTATTAAAAATGTGCAGATTTTAAAAACAGAGATATTACCTGTTTTAAAAAAATGCAATTTCTCATATTGTAACATATTTTATCAAGCTTTAAAAAATGTACCCGGTGTTGCCCGGTAGTTAAAGCAGGGTAGTGTTAGGTAGTTAGTTATATATTAAAATAACAAAAAAAAAAAAAAAAAATTCATTCATATAAATAACTGTAAAAATAGCAAAATCCAATTACATCGGCATAACAGGTGTGATATAGTCCCTCCTCCATAAAACCCAAATCCATCACTTGTGAGACTCTACATTCTTCGTTAAAATCTACCAATGACACAATTTAAATCTTAGTTTCATCAATCTCAGCAAAATTAGGCCAATTTATATATTGGCATATCTTACACAAACAACATAATTTTTATATTTCCAGTAAATAAATGCCCACTACTTAAATAATACAGATAACACTATATACTCAATTTCCAAATCACCTAATTTTAACTAAAATCATTCTCATGATAAAAATAAAATCTCCAAATCTCCTGTGATCTATGATCATGCATCCGGATGTACACATCTATTATGTGCTTGCGCTGATGGATAATCCTGTAGGTGTGGGTGGCTTTAGTAGATCGAAAACCTTCAATCTGGAAAAGTTCTGCATGGAAGAAACTTATTCAAAAATTTTAAGAGTTTGCTTGATTAAAATAATTATAATGAATGAAATAGAAAATTATTTTTTGTTTTAGAGCTGTCTATAATATTTTTCGGAGCTTATGTTAATTATAAACATTGAATTTCACATCAATTTTTTTATAGAGTAATATAAAAATTGGAAATGTTTCAAACACATGAACAGTATATATATTTTAAAAATTCACAAAAATTAATCCATTGTGTGGATTCTGTTTAAAGTTTGTTTTCCGATGGTTTTAAGATGGAAATGCTGCGATAATACTTTTGGTCGCTAAGGGCCCTATTTGTGTGAAAATTGCTGAAATTTCTGCTAAGTTCTGCTTCGAGTTTTAAGAAAATCTTGGATCCTGAAGTACCTGCGTATTAAATTACATGGCCTTATGACACTCAGATTTTCCATTACAAATGACACAAACAGACATACATTTTCCTTTATTAATTTAGATAAATATTGAGAATAAGTTTCAACATAATAACCATTACATTTTCTGCCTTATACTTTCTTTCAAGCATTAATCATTGTACCTAGTTATTTCTAAGCACTTTTTTAGAGTACAGTTAACATGCATGATTAAAAGCTATGGATGTGTTATTGTATACTAATTTATTTTTCATTTGTTGTATCAATATATGCATAATAGAGTAATCTTACAATACATATATATTTGTTAAGTTTTCACAAACTGTTTATAATAAATTCACAGACAAATTAAAAATTCTCAGATGGTTTATAAAATATTCATTGACAATTTATAAAATAGCCACAAACAGTTCATAAAATATTCAAGTATGCATTATCAAATTGGATAAGTTTGTTGTGGTATTAACCTTGCATTAGACTTGGAAGTTTATTATTGTACATGTACTTTCATTGCACTAGTTGGATTCAGAACACATATTCATTTGCACACACTCTGTTTCTCTCTCTCTTACATGTCAGTTTTGTTAAATTCAGTCAAAAAGGTAGGAATATAGTAAGTTTATTGTCCCTTATTGTGTAATGTTATGTAGAATGCATATATTTTTCAAATTCTATTTAGATCAGCATTTTAAAATAAATGTTTTGTTAGCTAAAATTGGTATGTTTTGGTTTGGGAAGTGCTGCAGAAAGAAGAAAATCTTTGTAAGCAGGGTAAAATTTTATTAACTTTCATGCTTCTTGTAATATTTATAATCTACCAGAATTTATTTTCCTCTGTTAGATTTATTGTCACTAAATTTTATCTTGTCTTCCAATATAATTTTGTTTTATTTTACTATAGTTTTGGAGTGATATTTTAATGTTAATAAGAAATAATCAGTTCATTTAATTTGTTGTAATATGTTGTAATTTTTCATTTGCGTTTTACTTTCCTTGATAGGTTGAAATGCAGAACTTTCAAGTTGATGAAGCTTTGTATCACAAGCTTCGCAATTTTTTTCCTGCTGCTGATTCAGAGCATATAAGAAACCTTCAAAAAATGTAAGACTTTTAAAATACATGTTTTTTCCCCCAAAGAAATATCATTTATAGTTGAAACTAATTTTTCATTTAAAGTTGAAACTAATAATGTTTTATGAATTGAATTGCTAAACTGTTATTGTGTGATTTGACAAAAGCTTAATTATTGCTCTATTCAGCCTTTTTATATTGCATACTAGCCTGTACCTTTAAAAAATAAAAAAGTGCTTTGATAGGCAGACACAATTTAAGATTTATTATTTTATTTAACAATTTTTTTACTTATTCTGCAATATATTTCATTTCTACTAACCTATAAAAATAGTCTTGTATATTTTTTTTCTGTACCTGTTTGACTACATTTTCTTAGTTATTTGTCTAATTAAATTTTGTTTTGTAAGTATACTTATTTTACACCAAAGTATCAAATATTTGATTTTCTTAACTAACTTCATAAAAATAACATTGTAATAATGGTTTACTAAACATCTCTGTTTAATTGCAATCTTATGTGCTTCTCTCATAAGGTTTTACTTTTAATTTTGTAGGTATAACAATCAAGAGCATGAAGTAATTGGAGCCCTCGTTACTGGAAATCGTGGTTATATTAGCCGCCATCAGAGTCCTCATCCAAGTTCTCCCAAAATGAAACTACGATATTTAAAGCTTGTCTTTCCTGAATGTGATGAAGCTGTTTTGTTTGATGTGCTTAATAAGTAAGCCCAAAATGTTCTTATATTTTCAATTCATTTTTTTTTTTTGTATTGTAGTATATTAGAACCACAGGTTTACTGTAATCAGATATTTTGCGCTAACTTTACAATTTTAGAGTTCTTTTAGGAAATTTATGAAAATGTTATTTATTTTGGTGCTTTCATTCATTTAAAAATATTTCCTTCATCATGAGGATTTAATTAATTCAGAGTTAAATTACATTAATTACCCAATAGACACTAAGCGTGTTGAAGGTGGCATCAATAATAAAGGTAAAATTACAAAATTATATAATTTTTCAAAGTAAATTTAATAATATTTGAATTTCTATATAGTAGAAGATAGTAGAAGATTTAGTAGAATATAGTAGAAGATTTCTATATAGTGTTCTATATAGTCCAATATAGTGTGGTTGTTAGTAAACATACTTCACTCTCACATTATACCATAACTGCAGACATCGGAATGTGTAATGATAATTTTTTATGGAATTATTTTTTACCGAACTACACTATGTCAGACTTCTACTGTATTTCAACAATTTTAATTAATACATATTGAACTTGTTTATTAATTAAATATATTTTATATATTTATACACTTTCAAAACTAATTTATACAATCTAATTTTATACATTTTCAAATCCATTATTTACAATGAACTCTTTTTCAATCTCTTAAAACCCTTCCCACTGAATTTTGTTAAATAAGTACAAACACATGTTCTCATATCTCAACATATTTTCTGCTGCGAAGAACGTTTAGCTTCATCCAAAAGAGTCTTGCAGGAAATGCATGTCTGTGACAGAGGTTGCCAAGCCAATTGTGTAAGGGGAGAGGGTAATCATGAATTTGAATCAATTGATTTTGAATTAAAAATATCTGTTCAGGGAATTTCTAAGGTCACACAAGTTTCCATATTCACACAAGAGAATGTAAATGACCTATTGAAGACATCTCAAAACTGTTAGAAACCAAGAGCTTTTCTACAAAGCAATCAGGCTGGTTGCCTAAGGCAGTTGGTTACTTTTAAAAAATTTGAAAAGAAAATTAAAACTAGATAGGTTAATGTTTAAAGCTTTATTTTTTTAGGAAGGTGGGGGAGAAATGCTAAAATCCACTTAAGATGTGAATATGTCCAAGTTCCTCATAGAAAGAAAGTAGTGCTGCCTTGGTAGTAGTGCTGTCTCCCCCCCCCCCCTCACTTCAATATGGATATGTGTAATGATAGAACATTTTGAATGTCTTTTCAAATTTTTTTTCTGATTGTTACTTCTTACACTCATAAAGCTTCTAAGTAGCTTAATTACATAATGAATAACATTTAACGCTTAATTACATTTTGAATGTCTTTTCAAATTTTTTTTCTGATTGTTACTTCTTACACTCATAAAGCTTCTAAGTAGCTTAATTACATAATTTATATTAAATTGTTTAAAAAATGACAACATATTTAATTTATGAGTAATGTAAAAATTTAAATATAATTTCTAATTGCTTGTATACATTTCAGCTGTGACAATAATGCTCAAGATGCTTCCAATCGGCTATTGGGTATGGGATATAAGAAACGTGATACTCCAATAACTCGTCCTCACTCCAGCCAGCCTTTCCGCAGGCCATCTCTAGAAATACCTCGACCCCCTCCAACTCCTGAACGTCCACTTATTGTCATTCCACCCAATGCTTCAGACAAATTACAATGTTAGTAACCAATGTCTATTTTTTTAGTAAACCCCAGTTGTACTGTAGTAACTGTTGGTTCCCCAGGTATACCAACTGGCCGGCATTATAAATTAACCATAGGTATCACTGAACAAACCAGTGTTTTTTTAATGTGGAAAGTTATGTATGTATAACTGCAATATAACTGAATACACAGTATACCTGTTTACATAATATAACTGGGATTTACTGTATAATTGAAACTTAACAATGAAAATTAACAATTTGATTTCTGAAAAGTAATTTTATTATTGAAGTGAAAGAATTGTTGGTGGAAGGAATTGATCCGATATTCTGGATTTTTAGATAAGGCTTCTTATTTAGTTATAGAGACTTGTTGAATTCAGTCTTTTGATTTAAAAAGTCCATTTTTATACTTACTGTTTTTTCTTATGGCTCAAATGCTTGAAATAATTAGAGAAATAATTAATTTTGTATTTAAATTGTATTTGCTACAAACATTATAATTAGATTTGGTTCCAGAAAAGTAATATAAAGAAAAATATTTGCAAAACTAAAAGTTGTATTTTGTTTTTAATTAGTTATTAGTCTTAATAATGGTGTCATCAGATTATGTTAAAAGTTTTTGTTTTTTTACAGATATTTTTAGCAATTCTAGTTGTTACTGAAATTTTCAACTAGACTTTGCAGATTCACTTCCAATCCAATTTCTTTTGGCTCCTTGATATGTTCTAGGGATCAATAATGTTAAATACAGATTATGTTATCAAATGTGATCCTTACAAGTCCAACTATAATTGGATTAGACATTAGATATGTTTGGTCAGCCCTGGTCTGAATTTTTAAAATCAAGCCCAATTTCGGCCCAGGTCCAGACTTAACAGAAATACGGCCTGTTTCTGACCTTGGGGCAGCCCTGAGTCTGTGTATACCAGTCTGTTTGTAACTTTTGCTAGTTGCATTATGTGCCACAGGGGTCTTGCACTTGTAATTATGTTAATTGTCCATAATTGGTTTCCTGAAAAAAGAGAGCTATAGTTCACCTTCAACGGGCCCTCATTCAGTCTGATATGGTATTAGCATTGTATATGTCTATGTTCAGTTCGCCCCTGTATTGACTTACTAGGTTTTCCTAGTTTTCCAAAATATAGAAGTTTCCACTGAAAGTTCTTCTGGATTTCACTTCTTGGACCTATGATCAATTCTGGAGCTTATTCATGTAAATTTATATTATCTTTGACATATTCTCAAGTACTGTTGTTTTTTAATGTAATTGTTTTATTTCAATTGCGGTACTATTAATACAAACCAATATTTAGCATGCTGTGAGTTGCCGTTATTTATAGATAAGGTTTAACAAATGCACTTATCAACTATAGTGAATAGAATTTGCCATTGGATAAGTTGCTACAGACTGGACAAAATAGAATATTTTTATCATTACCTAGCCAAAAATTATAAATCAGGGGGGATCATTTTGGATGTTCCAATCCCACTTTAATAATGATTTAATTGATAAAGTTTCAATAATGGATTTTATAACTTTTGTCACATTATAAAGAGGTAGTTTTTCATTATTAAAATTATATACATATATTAATAAAAGTGAACATACTGTGGTATTTAAAATATTCAATAGCACCTATATTGGTAATATTAGATAAATTAGGGGAGAATGAAATACATTTATTGTTTTAGAAATTTTAATGTATAAACATAAAATAAGAAAGGTTAATCATGCATAAATCATTGATTATGAAACACTTTCCAACTGCAATGCAATTTTATGTAAACATCTCTAAAATGCGATACATTCAGCAGTAATATTTTTAAAATTATCACAATACTACAATAATTTATTACATTTGAAAACTTAAACCTTCATCGAAAAAAAATGAACTTTATTCAAATGACGTTATTGAAATATAAATTGCCTGGCTCTCTATATAAAAGCTATAAATATTTCATTCATACACTTTTATTCCATTTCTTTCATTTATCACAATATTACAATAATTTATTTTATTTTAAAACTTAAAACCATGGAGGTAAAAGTAATTTAACTCTATGCTTAAAACTTCATTGAAAAAGTCTGCTATAAAATCGTCTGTTCTGTATGTAAAATCAATGAATGTTTCATTCATATCAGCTATATTGCAGACTCCAGAGCTAAATAATTTTGTGTTAAGGAAATTCAGCAATTCTTATACAACTCATTCAACATCTTTATTTGTTTACATTTTCCATAAGGCTTCGTTGTGTGTTTACATTCTTCATAAGGCTTCGTTATGTGTTTACATTCTCCATTAGGCTTCGTTGTAGAAATAATCAAAGTTTGATGATCATTTAAACTCAAATATATTGTAATTGCGTTGTTTCAGAATGTAGATGCACAGAAATTAAGCAAAAATAAAACTGTTTTAGGACGGATACAGCACTAAATATAAATTAAAAAGAACTTTAAAAATCATGATTTTGACACAAGATGGATGCCATATTACTTTCCTTATATACATATAATGTATAAGGAAAGTATTGTGACGAGGTCGAAAATTCGAATTCGAGTTTGTGATGGGAGTTTCAAGCATCCCTGATCACGAATCGAACATTTTTGAGGTGATGTCTGTGTGTGTGTGTGTGTCAGTGAGTCTGTGGAGACGATAACTGAAGAAAGAATGGACTGATTCGAACAAAATTTGGTACAAAAATTACAATCAGTGAATACTGGAAGCCTACTGTTTTTTCACGCAATCGAATGTTCGGAACCCCCCCCCCCCTAAAGTTTTGAGTGAAATTTTGAAAAAATCATCAAAAAATCAAAATCTCTAATAAAGTTACGCAAGTAGACATTTCTTATGTGATTTTTCATTAGAAAGCGATTGACATAATTTCATGGGTGGAAAATCTGTGCCAATTGCGCCAAACTGCTACAATTTCCGTTCACTGCTACATCCTGCTACAAAAGCACCTAAAATCTCAATATCTGCGCCAAACTGCGCCAAAAACGCTATTTTTTGCACGTGCAAAAGCGAAAGTTCCGCACTGACTGGTCTGAACTACAAGAAGAAAAATTCGGGTTATCTACAGTTATTCGGCGCGATTTCAGACCCCATTTTTCAGCAAGTCTGTGTATCACATGACCACATCCACGAGTACAACCGTGACCGATTACAGTATAACCTTGAAAATCCGGACTTTTCCGATTCCAGATTATAGAATTTGAATAAAATTGAGATTTAATATTAACTAAATACACTATAAAGCACTATTTTTAGTAAAAATAATGACAAAAGTTGAGTTAATCAATTGAAACATATTATTTAATCTAAAAAATAGGGCAAAAGAAATTTCTAAGAAAAAATATACACATTAATAATTTAGAATGTGTGAACGAAACGAAATGATAAAATTGCATTTTATCATTTCATTTAAATATTTGAATTAACATTTATTATTTCATTAATTTTGGTTTATGGGAAAGCAGTTTTCTTTATCCTGTAGATGGGCATTATTTCTGCTCGGTTATAAAGCTTCTTTATTCAAGACCTTTAATTGCATGATCGATTGTTTGCATAAGATTATAAATGGGTATTTTTTCTTCTCCACATTTATCATCACTACTTTGATCTTTTTTTTTTATTTAATATCATATCGCGAATTTTGCCATCACTCAATTTATTTACGATTGGCGCATCATCATCACAGTGCAAAACTTCCGTTTTATCAGCTTTGTTGAGATTTAATGAAGCGCCAGAAGAATTTAATGTAGCACCGAGATTTAATAAAGCACGAGGATTAGCACTTTTGCTGATATATTTAAAGGTGTAAATGTGTTTAAACCGTTTTCGCTATTAACGAACGAAAAGCAAAAAATAAGAATTTAAAATTTTATTTATTTTCTAGCATATATATATAATGTTATGTTTAATAAGGCTGATGACTCTGAAAAAAGTAAAATCTTTATTAGTAATAGTCACATATGTAAAAAATATCGCAGTAGATAAAATAAATATCTTTTCTAAAAAAGAAAAAGATCTCTCCTCTCAATGATTTTTCTAAATTACGATGAGTTATTACTAGGCTGCAGCAGCAGCACCGGGACGTGGTGGGGCAGGGAAAGGGAAGAAAGGAATTTGCTTAGTTCCTAATCATAAACGCAGCCGACCCCTTTGAGAGGTCTGTGTGTTAATGACCTTGTTGCTCGGTTCTGTGCGATACGATATTATTTAGTTATTTATTTGCTATTTATAGTATGTAAATATGGCTTTCTAAACAGAAAAGGCAAAATATAGAGTCAATTTCAAGCTGACACGTTTGATGAGAACGAAAAAATCGTCAGATATTGGGATATTGGGAGGGAGAGGAGGAGATTTTGAAGACAGAACAGAATACATTGAAGAATGGGATTCGTACTACGACGTGAACAAAATAAATTTCCGTGAGCGTTAATATGAATTCTTGGGATTTTTAGATTTAAATGAACAATCTGTGATAAAATGTTACGATAACGTTTTAAAGTGTTTAATATTAAAAATTACAGTGTTTCAGAAAAATGTCTTTTTCAATAATGAGAAAAGGAAATTTTAATAATAAAAATTCAGTATTTAAATAACGATGTATATTTTGCGCGAAATAATTCATCGGGAGTTCTGACTTGAATAAGGGGGAGGAGGGATTAACGCCAACAGTGTAATTCACGCTCCAACCACGAGCCGATCTACGGCCATCCATCTAAACTTTCGTTTTATTTCGGGGTTCAGAAAGTCGACCAGAAAATACGGTATTTTTTTTATAAAATATAATTCCATATAAATAATCTTACCGTGTTGTTTTAAATCCGCGACTTCGTCAGTTCAGGGGGGGGGGGGGGGGGGGGGGGGGAACGAAAATTTGGAAAACGTCCGGATTTTGAATGTCCAGATTTTTGAGGTTGTACTGTACTATTTTTTTGTAGCTTCTTTTTCGAGTTATTTTATGTTTGTTGTTTAAAAGTATATAAATTCCGACTTTTACGAATTTTCTGTAGTTGTACCGATTTTTACTTCAGATAGATAGATCGTTAGAGATAGTCGTAAAGTACCCTTTTGCATCTATTTAAATTTTCATCTTTTAATTATTCCACATTAGAGCAACAAAACTCTTTTATTTTTATAGTGAGTGTAAAAAAATAAATAAATATTTTATTAGAATAAATAATTTTCACATAAATTTGCGCTGCACTTTGCCTGAACATGTATCTATTTATATTGAACAAGTCAAAATACAGGATGATAGTAAGGGAATGAAAAGTAGTGTTTAGAATAACGCGTTATACTAGCATTGCATGGATCTTCACTGGCTTTGATGAAATACTGGAAAATTTATTTCCCTCATAATATTTAATTACGGCATTCGGTGATCAGTCCTATAGCTCTTTGCAATAGATGTCGATCGTTCTCCTCCGCTACGCATCTAAGTCACGGCTAACGGTGCAATTTAGGAAGTAGCTGTCGATGATCGCGGTGCAGTTTAGGAAGCAGTTTTAGATTGCATATCTCTGCTACGCCTGCAAGTCACCGCGGGCTGTCGGCTAATGTTAAGGATACTTCAGAGGCGCATGCAATCTGCGTAAGCTATATACAATAACGATGACTCCGCTTCATGCAATAATGATACGTACGATGCACGAGCATATGCAATTCGCATCGCATTACAAAATGAATCTTCTTTTATTAACGGATGCTGATATGCAATAACGCTATGCACGCTGAGCAGGCACATACAATCTGTGTAGCGTTGAAATAGTTGTTAATCGTGCAAGCGCTCATTATGCGCATTCAAGGCCGTGCGTGTTTTGTGCACCATTTGTGTGGGAGCGTGAAACCCGTGTAGCGAATTCACAATATAAATTGCACTTTATTCGCGTATTCGCTACGCGGGTGCATCAATAACCAAACTCAATTCAATAAAGACGTACGCGGACTCACAACTGGCAATGCTTTAAACAATAAATAAAATAGTATTAATAAATATTTTTATATGTATTAAGTTAAGCATTACTTATATTTGCATAGAAAAGTAAATTATATAATAATTATAGGAAAAATTTCGTATTTATTCGAACTTAAAACTTTCCCCCACCTTATAAAATAACATTAAAATCTGTTTTTTCTTATAAGGTTAGCAAGTATGGATCGAAAATAAGTTTTGATCATTCATAAATTTATTAAATATTTTTTATTTTACTTTTTTGGAAACTGAAGCTATAAATTATTATTTCAAATTGTGTTTACACTAGAACCTAAAAAATACTTATGAACTTTTCTAAAATGGATATTCAGAAAGTGAAATTTATAAACTAACTTCAATATTTAAATGAGAAGGAATTTAACAAAACAAAAAAGCAATTAAATTCAGTTATTCTTGATAATAGTTTGACAGTGATTTTTTACCTTTTATTAAATTTTCCATTTATTAATATTCTGTAACTTGGTGTATTTATTTAGTCCCTTTTTCTGGTCTTTTTTAGTCCTAGGGAAACTGGTTGTAATATAAAGTGATGCAAAGAAAAACTTTTATGTTTTCATAATAAAACTCTTGACTTTTAAGACTTTGACTCCCTAAGATTTTGAAAATCTACTAAATGGAGATGTGAGCAATTTGTCAATAACTAAAGAACTTTTAAGATCTGTAAAAGGAGCAGGGAGAAAATATAGACAAAGAATGGAGAAAAACAGCAAAAAAGGAGTTAAGCGAAAAGCTGAACACGAGAAAGATGTATTAAGTAGTTTGAAAATAGACAGTGATGAGTTAAAAAAAAAGTTAGAATCATCACAGAAAATGCTTTCTACAGCAGAGAAGATGATTGAAGGTGGCATAAAAAAGAAAGATTTATCAGAGATTGAAATTGGCCAAGTTCTCTTAAAAGAGGCAAAATCAAATATTGAAAAAAATCTCACAAAATTAGAAAAGCACAGAAAACTCGAATTAATTCAGTGTGTCCAAACTGTTAAAAAGCAAGCATCTCGGACATAAATTTGTATTTTGGATGAAAAAAATTTAGCGTGCATTTAACTAGCAGGCAATTTCTGGTCTTTAAGATTAGATAGTATCATTACATCTTTTTCTCATTTTTCTAGCTTAACTTTTTAAGATTTAATACTCTTCATGCTTTAATTAATGTAAAATGAAATTTTTATATGCCTAAAATAACTATCGAGTGTGCGCAACATCATTTTCCAGCTGCTACAAAACTGCTCTGCACTGCTACAAAACAGCAATATTTCCTGCTACAAAGGTGCTACAAAACTCAGTTGTCAGTTTTCCACCCCTGTAATTTTAGAATGGTAGCATGAACCGTTCTCGAGATATTGCACATTTAAAAAAAAATTTATGAAAAAATTATATAAAATAAAAAAAAATATTTCCTATTGAGAAACATGTTCACTTTTCATATGTAATACCATGCGATAAATTGGGTGACATCATTTTCGTGGATCTAGCTCGTTCCATTCATGAAAAAATATACTTTGAGTAATACTTTTGTATTTGAATGCCAATAGTCATTTATTTGCTGTAAGAATAACTTATTTCTCCGTCCATAATGCATGTCCAGATTTTGGCTATGAATTTGTTGGAATGTCATGACTTTTTAAATTTTGCTAAATTAACGAAAAACTCGCCAAATGGATAAAAAGGACGCTAAATCAATGAAAATGACGACTAATTGACGAAAATTCAATATCTTGGAAATAATATAAATATCTACTATAAAAATAATCTATTTTTTTTACTGTAAGAGTAGTAAATTCATTGCATTATATAAGGAAAGTCATGTGCTGCCCACATCAGATTTTTTTTATTTTGAAGTGGGTCACATGATCTCTTCATATAATATGGGTGTAATTAATATTTTAATTTTTATTTAAAAAACTGCCAAATATATTTTGCTGAAATTTTTTTCATATTTTTTATGGGCTAATTTGAATATTTCCTAAAACTTTTGAAGCAATTTGTGAATTTTAAATTGGCTTAAAAAATGTTTGAAAAATTAGGTCCCATAGGGTTCAATGTATTTCATTTTTACAACCCGGGTTTAGTCCGAAACTAATTGAGTGTTATTATTCATTTATATTCCCATAGGTCCCACAGACCCTCTGAAAACATACAAAAATTTCATTTTGATAAAAATCATTTTTACAGCAGTTATTGTGCGAACGGACAGACAGAATGAAGAAAATCATAAACACTTTTCAACTATGTTGTAAAGTGTTATTAAGGGAATTAAGTGTGAAGTTTCGAATACGTAGTTTAGACCACAATGGACTTTGTCTCATTTTGGGTTTCTGCCTTCAAATTGAATTTCAAAAGACCAAAAAGCTGTGACCAAAAAGGTTTGAAAAACACTGCCGTAGTATATTATAATATAATGACGTTTGTTATTTGATAATACTGTTACTAAGTTTAAGGAATTAATGGATAACTAGCAATCCCTTTTTTGGATATACATATTTTTGGTGCTATACTAAAATCAGAATTTAAGTGAAGAAGTAGCATTTTTCTGACCTCTCTGTTTGAGAATATTTCAGATCCTTACTTTGCTTTGCACCACTTCTTACCAGTGCTACAGTGTCTAGAACTAATAGTGTGCCGACCGCCTATACCTCCCAATGCTGGGAGATGTTCCTGAAAAGCCGCCTCCGCCAGACGGCGTTGGTCTCGAATAAGCGGTCTAAAGCGGAGGAGTTAACATTGAAACAAATGGGAATTTATTGCAAATGAAATGACTGATATCTTTCGAAATAACTGAAGAATTTGTGTGAAATTGGGTGTGATTATTGTAAGTGGTATGCACAAAAAGTCATTTGATTTTCAGAGAGATTGAGCTAGGGATATATTCTTATTTTTAAAATTTTATTTAACTTGATCTGGTGTTCGTTTAAACATTTGAGGTCCAAAATAATCAGGTTTATTTATCATAGTAACGCGAAATTCGTTATGACGTTTCCTCTTGTGGCACATTTCAGTTCTTTCGATTTTGAAGCATATCGGGCTAGCCCGTCCTGGGCCCGTCCTGGGCCCGCCATAGGACATTACCTGGTTTTAGAGAATATCTCGAAAATCAGAGAATGTTGGAAATCTAAGTTTAATATATCGTTTTCTTTTGGGATGTATTTTAATTCTTTCAATTTTCAACCGTACCGGGTTAACCCGTCTTAGGCCCGCCTTAGAAACTCACCTGTTTTTGCGGTATAACTCGAGAACAGGTGTATCTAAAAATTCGAAGTTTAGAATATCTTTGCCATTTGCTGTATATTTTAACTCTTTGGATAAAAATTTTATCGGGCTAGCCCGTCCTGAGTTCAACAAAAGGAATATATCGTTTTCTGAGAATAACTAAAAATTCGGAGCATCTAGAATGTATAAATTTAATATGTCATTGTCCTTTGGAGTATATTACATTTCACCTCATTTCGAACCGCATCGGGTTAGCCCGTCTTGGGCCTGCCATAGAAATTTACTCGCTTTTAAAAAATAAATCGATCGATCGGAGTAGCTGAAAAATATAAATTTAGTATATCATTTCCGTTTGGATGGATTTTAATTTAGATTTTGAAGCTCGTCGGGCTAGCCCGTCTTGGATCCGCTGAAGAATGCATTAGTTTTTGAAAAATAAGACGAGAACCGAAGTAGCTAAAAATTCCAAATTTAACATGTCGTTGGCTTTTGGGGTATATCTAAGTTTCTTCGGATTTGAACTTTATCGGGGTAGTCCGTCCTGGGCCCGACATAGGAATGGACCCGTTTTTTAGAATACCTGGAAAATCGGGGAAACTAGAAAATATAAATTTAGTACATCCTTATCTTTTGGGGAATATTTTAATTCCTTTGTTTTTGAACCGTATCGTGCCAACCCGTTTTGGGCCCGACTTAGAAATTCACTTTTGTAGTGGAATAACTCTAGAACCGGAGTATCAAAAAGTTTCAAGTTTAGAATGTCGTTGTCATTTGCGGTATGTCTAAGCTAATTGGATTTAAAACCTGGTCGGGCTAGCCCGTCCCGGTCCCAACAAAAAGAATGTACTCGTTTTCTAAGAATAACTCCAAAACTGTAGCAGCTAGAATATCTAAATTTAGTATATCATTGTTTTTTAGTGTATATTTTATTTCTTTGGATTTTGAACCTTATCAGACTCGCCCGTCTTGGGCCCGACAGAGTGGTAATGTACTCATTTTTCGAGAATAACTCGTAAATTGGAGCAGCTAAAAAATTCAAATTTAGTATATCAATTTCTTTTGGGGTTTATCATAATTTATAATTTGAACCTCATCGTCTCGAGTCCGTCTTAGGAATGCGATCGTGTTTGATGAATAACTCGAGAACCGGAGTAGCTAAAAATTCCAAATTTAGCATGCTATTGTCTTTTGTGATATATTTCATTTTTTCGAATTTGAACTTCATTCAGCTAGCTCGTGCTGTGCCTGCTATAGGAATAGACTCATTTTTTTAGAATAACCCGAAAACTGGAGCAGATAGAAAATTCAAATTTAGTATATTATTTCCATTTCGGGTAGAATTTAATATTTTCGGCGTATATATAATTATAATTAGTGGCGTAGGCATGGGAGATAGGATGTGTGGTAAAAAACCTCATTTGCCGAACAATTACATTAGTTCTCAAAATTGTCTATATTTAAAAAAAATGAATTTTGTACTATAAGCTCCATTCGATCGTCGACCCCCTTGTGTCCTAAATACATAGTTACATCCATATGCAAATGAGCTAAGACGTGCGAAATTTGTCCACGGATGTTGGGTCGGTGCACTGGGAGTACGAGTGAAGGCTACGGTTCGGCGTGATCTGACGAAGAAGGTTTTATGCCTTCGAAACCGGTCGATATTAGTATTTTGAGTGGTATTCTGCTTTTTACGAAGATAATTTTATTTCTTTAGCAGAAATTTGGACCGCACGTATTGATTTTATTTACTTGAAATTGAAATTTTTCAATAATTTTTAAAAGCATTATACGAATAACTTGAACGAATGCTTTAAAACCAAATTTTTGTTTTGCATTTTGATACATATTACCATGTAAACCTAAAAAAAGAATGTATGAGAATGTCTGGCAAATATTTTGTTTTATCTCATATGTTCGTCTACTAGGAAAAATGCCTGTGGGTGGCCCTGTGAATTTGGAAGAAAAACTTGAAACACCATTGCCGCTTGAACATTAGAACAAGGTGGGGTCTGCCTACAAGTGCTGTCTCTTTGTACGGTGAAAGATAGCGCTGATAAGAATTTCGATTGAGGGTGGACATGTAATTGACCGCTATTTTATTTCGACAGGCGCGTCTCCTTTACATACGTTTCCGCAAGTTGCCACATCTCTTACACGAACAATGCTCAAAAGATCCGCAAATCAGCGGGGACTCTGGAAATGGGTAGAACACCAGGGAAGGGCATTTTGTACTGCCTTCAGGGTGGCCTCTAGATACAATACGAAGTATCTCATTAGCACATTGGTCATCTGAGATTGAATTTGTTTTTACTAAGAACCGTCACCTGTACAATATTCTTTTTCGTTCTAAAATTGGACAAGATGGACCCACTCAGAAAGAAAGATTTTTCGAAATTGTAAGCAGCAAGCTTTCACTTATTTGATGTTTGTTGTAACTGACGTTGAAAATCTATATTTGTATTAAAAAGGGCTGTTTTTATAGCTATACCATTATCGCCTGTTCTGTGTAAAATTGCCTAGAAAAATGTATTAATTCGATTCATCCAGCATATTACTGTATTTTGCATTTCGACGAATAGGCTAAAAAATAGAACATTTCATAATCTGCGAATTTCAGCATCCAAAAATCCCGTCACAAGACTTTTCTTTCTATTATACTATGTAGTACGAATCACTATATTACTATGAATCTTTAAAGTGCACCGTGGACTGGTTTCGCATTATTTAATTCTCTTGCATATAAGCGTAGGCAAGATCTAGGATAGGGGGGGGGGGATCGACGATCGAATGTGGGTTTACACAACAGTACAAAATACTTTCTCAAATGTAATCCCTAAGGAGAACTAATGTAATTGTTTAATTGTTTGGTAAAGGATAATTTTTCTCCAATTTTCGAGTTATTTTCCAAAAACGAATGCATTCCTAAGGCTGGGCAAAGATGGGGTAATCTAATAAAGTTTAAAATCCAAAGAATTAAAATATATCCCAAAAGAGAATACTATATTATAAATTAAAATCCATCCAAAAGGGAATGATATACTAAATTTACATTTTTTAGCTACTCCGACTGATCGAGTTATTCTTGAAAAGCGAGTAAATTTCTATGGCGGGCCAAGACGGGCTAGCCCGATAAGGATCGAAATGCGATGAAGTATAATATACAACAAAGGGCAATGATATATTAAATTTAGACCAGATGCTCCGAATTTTGAGTTATTCTCAAAAAACGATATATTCCTCTTGTTGGGCTCAGGACGGGCTAGCCCGATGGGGTTCAAAATCTAAATTAAAATCCATCTAAAAGGAAATGATATACAAAATTCACATTCTTTAGCTACTTCGTTTGATCGAGATATTCTTGAAAAGCGAGTAAATTTCTTTGGCGGGCCAAGACGGGCTAGCCCGATAAAGTTCGAAATGCGATGAAATATAATATACCACAAAAGACAATGATATATTAAATTTAGACATTCTAGATTCTCCGAATTTTGAGTTATTTTCAAAAAACGATATATTCCTCTTGTTGGGCTCAGGACGGGCTAGCCCGATGGGGTTCAAAATCTAAATTAAAATCCATCCAAAAGGAAATGATATACAAAATTCACATTCTTTAGCTACTTCGTTTGATCGAGATATTCTTGAAGAGCGAGTAAATTTCTTTGGCGGGCCAAGACGGGCTAGCCCGATAAGGTTCGAAATGCGATGAAATATAATATACCATAAAAGACAATGATATATTAAATTTAGGCATTGTAGATGCTCCGAATTTTGAGTTATTCTCAAAAAACGATATATTCCTCTTGTTGGGCTCAGGACGGGCTAGCCCGATAAGATTTTTAATCCAAAGAGTTAAAATATACAACAAATGACAAGCATATGTTAAACTTCGAATTTTTAGATACACTTGTTCTCGAGTTATACCAAAAAGTAAAGTCATATGGCGGGCCCAGGACGGGCTAGCCCGATAAGCTTCAAAATCGAAAGACTTGAAATGTACCACAAGAGAAAACGTCATACCGAATTTCACGTTACTGTGATGAATGAATTTGATTATTTTGGATCTCTAATGTTTGAACGACCACAGATAAAGCTAAATAAAATTTTTAAAATATGGATATATCCCTAGGTCAATCTCTCTGAAAATCTCTCTGAATTTGTGTATACCACTTGCAATAAATACACCAAATTTCAGACAAATTCTTCAATTATTTCCAAAGATATCAATCATTTCGTTTGAATTAAATTCCCATTAGTTTCAATGTTAACTCCTCCGCTTTAGACCGCTTATTCGAGACCAACGTCGTCTGGCGTAGGCGGTTTTTAGGGAACCTGTTTTTCGCCTCGGTCGGCACACTATCTATTCTAGCCACTGTACCAGTGCTATAGGATGTAGATGTACATGCATACTTTAGTATAATTTTTAAAATTTTTATGAATTTTACCGATATTTAATATTAATAAATACAAAATAGTAGAAAATTTTATACTAATAAATTCACAATCTAGTCCCTTCAACGTTGCATAAAGAATCATATCATGCTATTTTATTATTTTTGAAACCTATATTGCTAAAATAATGATTTGTTTTAGCAATATTTATATTCATTCTCGTATTTTACTGTTATAAACTTTAAAAGTTTGTAGCAAATTTTGTTTCAACATTCACTTTTACTTTTTTTTATGGAACTCTTTGGCTTACTTATGATAACACAAATATTGTTTTTTGTTAGTATATGTAATATTTGTGGTTAGTTAAAACATTGAAACATATTAAAGCAATAAAGTAATTAGATTTTTTTTGTTTTTATATAAATCCTAAAATATAACACAGTAGCTGGGGTAGATGATAACATATCTATAAAATTTAACAGATTTTTTGGCCAAATGTTTCTAAACCAATGTTAAAGTTAAAACACATTAAAAATGTTTTACACTTATACAAAAGATTAACACTTGAAATGTGGATGGTTTGCTGTTTTATTTTGTAAAACAGTATAATGTTTGGATGGATAGGTATTTTGTTCTTTAGTAATGGCATTTTGACTGCTAAACAAGCTTTTGTTGAATTATTTGTTAACATATTAATTAATCTATTCTTGACACAATTGATTATGTTTGAAATTATTGTAACAAATCAAATTAATTTTTTTATAACAACTTTTTACAGTGGTAAGCAGACTTCAAGAACAGTTTCCTGCTGTTTCTCGTACATTAGTCAACATGGCTTTGGACAGTAGCAATTATAATGAAGATCGTGCAAAACAGTTTCTTTCTGCCATGACTCCTCAAGATGGGTAGTGTATTATTTTAAGATTGCATTTCTGAAAATAATGATTTATTGTGTAATATTTTATTTTGTTAAGGTATTTTGCAATGCTATTTTCTTGTTAAAGTATTCTGTAATTACTATATACAATAGAAAAGTTGTCTAAACAATATATTACGAGGCATGTTTTTTATGTAAGTACCGTTTTGCGATTCCGCCGCCGCAGCGCTACGGTCGGCGTTCCGCGCATGCGCGCTGGTTACCTACATCTCTTGTCTACGCACTGACGCCATTACAGTCTGATTCTTCATTGTATACGTTGTTTACTGAGTGTTTAAGATGCCTCCGACAATCGTGAGTCCCGCCGATTGTGAAGTACGGGCTGTTATACGATTTCTTAGTGCTAAAGGCGTAAAACCGATCGATATTCATCGTGAGATCTGTGAAGTTTACGGACAAAACATTATGAGTGATGGAATGGTAAGGAAATGGGTGAGAGCATTTAAAGATGGCCGCACAATGTGCATGATGAAGAACGGAGTGGGCGTCCTTCGGTCTTTAATGAAGATTTGGTGCAGAAAGTGGAAGAAAAGGTGAGAGAAAACAGACGCTTTACAATTTCATCAATGTGCGACTGGTTTCCTCAATATTCTCGTAGTGTTTTGTATCGCATTGTGACCGAGAACTTGAATTACCGGAAATTGTGTTCACGTTGGGTTCCAAAAATGTTGACGGATTTGCACAAAACCCAACGTTTAGGCAGTGCATTGACTTTCCTTGAGCGGTACCACAATGAAGGTGAAGATTTTTTAGACCAAATTGTTACTGGTGACGAAACATGGGTGGCCTACGTCACACCAGAATCAAAACAACAATCCATGGAATGGTGACATTCATCATCACCCAAAAGAGTGAAGTTTAAGCAAACAATTTCTGCCCGGAAAATCATGTGCACAGTTTTTTGGGACAAAAAAGGAGTATTGCTAGTGGAGTTTCTGCCTCGTAATGAGACAATCAATGCAGCGTCTTATTGTGAGACATTGAACAATCTGCGTCGTGCAATCCAGAACAAAAGACGTGGCAAGTTGAGTAAGGGTATCGTTTTGCTGCATGACAATGCCCGTCCACATGTGGCTAATCGGACCAAAGATCTCATCAAATCTTTTAAATGGGAAACTCTAGATCATCTTCCATACAGCCCTGATCTGGCGCCCAGCGACTACCATTTGTTCCTGCACTTGAAGAAACACCTGGGTGGTCAGCATCTTCAAGACGATAACGAAGTCAAAACAGTTGTGATACAGTGGTTAACAAGTCAGGCGGCAGAATTTTATGAGGAGGGTATTCAAAAACTGGTGCCACGTTATGACAAGTGCCTCAATATTCACGGAAATTATGTAGAAAAGTAGATTAAGGTACAGGCTTTTATGTAGAAATAAAATTATTGCGATATCTTTGCACGTCTTTTTTTAATTCCAAAACGGTACTTACTTAAAAAACATGCCTCGTATAAAGGAAAATACTTATATAGAAATAAATTCTATGTTTTGTTTTTTAAAAAAAAATACTATATTTTAGTCCCTTTTGTGCTTAGAATTAATCTAAAGATGGTTTTTTTAAACATTTGCATTTACGTTACTGAAATCAACAACATGATATTTTTTATTAATTCATTAAAATTCTTTTTGACCAAAGAAGAAATTGAAATTAGTCTGAGTAATAAAAAACATATGTAATTGATGTTTCATTTTTTATTACTGTATATCATTTTAAAATTTTCGTCAAAAAAGATCTAAGACAATCTTTTTATGCTACTTATTCCTTTTTCATAGGATAGAGAAAGCATTGTTTTCTCGAAATGTTTTTAATTTAAAATTTTTGCAGATATGTGCATTTTAAGAAATTGAAATTAGTCTGAGTAATAAAAAACATATGTAATTGATGTTTCATTTTTTATTACTGTATATCATTTTAAAATTTTTGTCAAAAAAGATCTAAGAAAATCTTTTTATGCTACTTATTCCTTTTTCATACTATTGTATACAGAAAGCATTGTTTTCCCAAAATTTTTTTAATTTCAGATTTTGGCAAATATGTGCATTTTAAGACCTTCTGAACCCATTTTGATAGTTATTCTATAGATGTCTATTTGTATTTGTATGTGTGTGTGCCCTTCATTTTGAATACTGATGATGTAGCAGTGGACATCATCGGAATGATGCACTTATGCATTGGCAATTTATGTTTTTTGATTGAAAATGTGCCAAAGTGTTGTTAGTTCTGACTAAAGAGGATTCTAATTTTTTTTTCTTAAAAAATTTTTATGCCCCCCCCCCCCCCCCCACAGGCACGTACATATGTAGTCCATAAGCATCTTACTGACTCATTTGGTACTTGGTTTATAAAAGGTTATAAACCACTGGTCTATACTGTATTTATTTGGTTTTTGAAAATACAAATTAAGAATATCCCAAATTAATTTTCTGATATGGCGATTATATATGCATTTTTTTCCTGCTATATTTAAAATACACCCAATTTGTTTCTTAGTAAGTGTAATTTTAGAAGTTCTCAAAATTTATCTGTTTATTCTTTGAACTTATTATTTTACTCTATTTGACATCAAATAGTTTGTCATGTATTTATATATGTATCACTTTTTTTACTTTCATTTTTTCATTTCAGTTCCAAAGCAGCAGTTCCTCTTCTAGAATCTGGAAGCGGGGTTACTCAAAGTGAGGGTAGTCCATTAGTCACTTTTCCTGAATCACCACCAATGCCACCACCTCGTAGTAGGCACACTTCTGCTTCCCAAGACAGTGAGCATGGATCTCGCCATTCCAGTATTGAAAGATATTCTTTGAAAGGTTTGTCTTGCTACTATAGAGTTGATCATGGAATAATGTTAATTTAGTAATCAGATCTGACTTAAATAAAAGATGTATGTATAAACAAGAAAATGTACCTAACATTGCCTGGGATTTAAGTTGCAAACCTTTAATTGAATTTTCACCAAAACATACAGCGAATATGCCTGCTTAGAGCAAAAATACATTGCTGCAAGAGAGTAATAATCCCTAAATAAGGGCGTGGTGTGCATGCACTTTGGGTACACGACTTTCATTAGTTCAAGCTAAACAATATAATCTCTAAAACTAAATTCTACCATAATTAGAAGGTGAGATATGATCAAATTATTGAAATGTCTGAAATTGGGGGGAAGGGGAAGATTAAAAAATGTAACATTATGTTGCTTTCAAAATACTTCACACCAAGAAAACAAAACAAAATAGTACTTTAATTTCACAAATAAGCACATTGCATTTATATAATTAGGATTTATCTACCAGAATCTAAATAATCGCGTACAAATAACATCAGAAACACCTAATTTGAAAAAGTCATTAACAAGTCTATGTTACTATTCTCCCAGGTTGTGGCATTATGAAGCATAGCGTGGCAAAAAATTCCTGTCTGTCGTAAAGTTAAAAACATCAACTTTTATTCTTTTGTTTAAAAATTCATAGAAAATTCGAAACTAGAATTGTTAAAACATTTTTTTTATTTGAATACAAAGATATCAATCCATATTCATGTCAAAAGTTAGAACTGTGTGACTCTACCATTTTTGTATGTGACGAAATGAAAATCAAATAACCAAAAATATGCATATTTCAATGTATTTAAGAAAAATATAAATAAATATGAAGGAATTATCTTACGGATTGGGTTTAATAATCATTAGAGAGAATGTTCTTTAATCTTTCTGATTTTGTCAAGATGAAATGTGATAACATTTTCAATCACTAATGAACTGATTTCTGGGAAAATCACTAAAAATTCTGCTTCATAAAACAACCAAAAAATTAATTCAAATTAAAAAAAAAAAAAAAAAACTTGAAAAGGTTAAATCTTGAAAGGTCATCTCAGGAGTTCAGCTAACTATGTACCGAATTTCATGACTGTCTGAAGCTTCAATTTCCTGCTACAGAAGATACGCATCTACAGAGGGACATCATATTTTATTATGTATGATATATGTTCAGCTAATGTTCTTAGAATAATCTGTTTATTGAGATCCACCACTAGTAATGTTGTTAGTTTTCAGAATCATTTTCAAAAGTTTCAGATCTGTTTGATTTGTGTCGGGTTTGACTCCTGTAAATAGCATAAACCTTTGACCCAATCTAGTTAAATAAGATCAACTTTGATTTTGTTATTGAAGCAATTGAATAAATTGCAAAATTGCAATGAGAACTATTTCATCAGGCTGTAGGAACTAAAATTGAAAAGTTATTGAAATTGACTATTTTACTTTACATTATATGATTATCTTAGATATAGATAAAAATTAAACTTTCAGTAAGTCGATTTCTGACATTTGAGTGTCTAAAATTTATTGCATGCCTTAAATGACTTAAAAAACTCTTACAAAATAAGTAAGTCATTTTTATATCTAAAATTATGAATTTTTTAGATTTATGGAAGTATTTGTTCATTTCAGGTGATGGTTCTAGAGAAGCAACTCCATCCAAAAGTCCAAGGTATGAAATTTGTAGTGTACAAAAGTCTTTCATTGTTTGAAATTTTGTGTTATTTATGTGTATTAATTAAATTGACTTCTATGTTTCATGAAATATTCATCAGTTATGTATTCCCAACAGCCGTCTTGTAAGTTCCGGATCTCCTTCCCGAAAAACCGTCAGTACCACCACTTGTGCAACAGAACGTACCTCAAGAACTAAATTCAAAAAAGAAGTTCTGAAGTAAGTTTTATTTTTAATTAACTTGAGAATAGTTAAACTTGGTTCTATTACTTTCACCTGTAAAGTGCTCTCCGGATATAGCGTCATTGTTTATACTGCAGATTAGGATATATTATATATGTCTTTCCCATTTCCTCTCCCTTTGAAAGAAATTCTGAAAAAAAATATGGACATTGTTGAAAACATTGCAATCTTCTAAATTTTAACACAATAAAGAATTTTCTGACTAAATAGTCTTTATGATTTGGCAGAAAATAAAATTGCTAATTCTATTCAGTTTTTTAATTTCATATTTTATTATTTTTTTGTAAACATTTATATAATTATTTATTATCTTTTTCTGCCTTTAAATTTGATTTTGAAAAAAATGAAATTTAAAGGTTCTAAAAATAATAAATGACATGAACTACCAAAATGTTTGGGCATTTTATTTTGATACATCTGATACCAGTCTGGTGGAGTTGATGCATTTCATATCATTGCAATGATGACAAGACATTTTGTATCAATAGTTGTATAATTAAAAGAGTTTTTACGGCCATTATAGAATCTCTGAATTAGAGAATAATTGTAGCTGTCGGTAATAGTGCAGTTGGATCCCTAACCTGCAAATCCTTGTTATAACTGGTAAGCACTGTATTTTGAAATAATTTCAGTCACAGTTTTTAAATAATTGTTCTAAAATGAATAATGCACAGTCAAACTGTATTTAGTTCGTGCTACTGTAGAAACTGAATAGTTTGATTTGGATGTCATATGGCATATTAGAGCCATGTACGTAATGAACATAATCTGCATACTACAAGTGTGGAGATTACTATTGGTTATAACAGAAGGGAAAAAAATGAATTTTTTTTATGAAGTTTTTCAATATAACTTTGTATTATTTCTGTAAGCTTTTACTGTGTTTCCAAGATTTCAGATAATACTCAATGCAAAAATACAAATCACATATAAAATTAAAGGGCATGATCTGTAGATTAGGGTGGAGAAAAAAAATATTTTCTGAAATTTCTTTTTGAAATTCAATTTGCCTGGAGGTACAAAAGGCTTGATTGCAAGTAGCTTGAGATTTCATAAAAAAATAAAAAATTCAAATGTCTGATATACATATTAAAATGTAGAATGTGAAAATTTATGTTTCATAATATTATAATTAAAAGCAAATTTCAGTATATATAGAATACTCATAATGTTCCATTATATTTGCAAATTCTAAGAAATTCAATATAATGAATATAAAAAAATTTCAATGAACTATTTGTACTGAATATTACTATTTGAATATAAGAAATCTGATGTGGGCAGCACATGACATTCCCTGCAGACTCATATTCACGTTCTATTTATTTCTTCAATAATTCATTATATGCACAAAATAATGTTCATAATTGCTTAAAATGACACTGAATTGGCACTTTTAATTCAATTTTCGTTCTCAGTTGGTAACTGGGCATTTTTTTCAACGGTGGAGTAACGAAAATGCGGAAATACAAAAATATCTTGAGAATGGCTAAATCTAATGTTATGGGGTTGCTCTTATTCTTTTCATCATTAAATATTACGTATAAAACAAGCATTTTATTGATATATTTGAGCATACATAGGTTTTTATTTAGATTTTGATGATTTTTTTGTGCCATTTCGCAAAAAAAAGGCAGGTTATTTTTTTCTGAATAGTACCAAAATCAATTCGGCACCAGAGTAACCCACAAGTGACTTATTTGTACCAAATTTTATGAAATTTGATCCACACACACACATTAGTTTTTGAGTTAGGGTGGATACAGATAATTTTTGCAGATCATTTCATAAAAAAAGGTGGGCTGTTTTTTCCCGAATCGTACCAAAAACTACTCGGGACCAAGGTCACTCAGAAGTGACTTACCTACCAAATTTTATGAAATTTGGTTCATAAGTTGAGTTAAAGTGGATACATACATTGCACAGACACACACACACACACAGACAGATAGACAGACACACACACACACACACACATACAGAGACACACACACACACACAGATAGACACACACAGAGACCTCACGCTAAAAATAGTTTTTTTTCGTCTTCTAAAGGTCTCAAAATGTGTAGATCCGTCCAAAACTCGAGTTGCGATTTTCGACATGATTCCAATACTTTCCCTGTACATTACCATGTATTGCAGGGAAAGTAAAAAAATCACAGTTAGGACATTTATATATGAAAAGCTTACTATTCTCCACAGATGATGAGATCCATCATTTATTGAGTGTTTAATTTTAATTAAAAAAGAACATTGGAAAGAATTACGAGACAATGTGAGGATATTAATTTCAGAATTCAGTTTGTAGATAGATATCGAGAATGGATCACAAGTCCATCCTTTTAGTCAATGTAGTTAGAAAGTTTGCTACACAAAGCAGTTTCATGAATTCCTATTAAATATTGTCCGTCAATTTGAGGTTGTTTAATGGATTTGTTCTTAATTTCAGGCAAACTATTTAATTATTTTGTTGCTTTAATGAGACACCTGCAAGATTTTTTAATAAGTCATTAATAGATTCCCAGACCATGCAAAAACCAACTATATACTTGTTCTCAAATTTTCTCAATGACATGTTTATTAGATGTTATCAAATTATGTGCCATAGTTCAGATTAATTCTATCTGATGACCTACTATATTTGAAACTTCTGCCTATGTTAGTGTTTTTGTGGAACTCATTTTATGTACGGGTGAAAATTGATTAAAAATTTTAATTTATTACTCAAAAATGCTTAATTCATTAAGTGACCGATTAATCGAATTGGATTTTAAATTGATCATTTAAAAATATTAACTAAAGCTTTTTGATTAAACAAATGTATATATTTTTGTGAAAATGACTAAATTGTAAACATTGTAAAAGTGAAAATTTTTTATGGTTTTATATAAAAGTATATAGTGTCTTTAAAAATTCATCGATTGTTTAAAATAAAAAAGATTTATAGATATCTTGTAGTAAAATTTTTGTTTAACACAAAAGCTTATTTTAAGGTATAAAAATCTGTGACTTTTTTTTTATTCAACTGACTTGTATAGAAGCTTACTTTATGATATAAAGTTTTCTGACATTTTAGATATTCAAATGATGTATATAAAGGCTTGCTTTATGGTATAAAGTTTTGCTACATTTTTGATATAAGCAAATGACTTGTGACTTTAAAAGATATAATTTTTTTTTATATTTGTCACTATTACAATAAATAAATTTGCTGTTTGTAAAAATACAACTTTCTAGTACTTCTGTAATGGTCAAAGAAGTCAATTAATAAATTTGAAATGAAAATGCATACAAATGTTGTTTCATATTTTAAATAATACTGTGTTTCATTTTAATTTGTAAATGTATTATTTAAGTAGCAAGTTCCTGTTTAGGACCCGAGTAATACTGAGTAATTTATCCTAGTTTAAAAATAAGAATGTGTAGTTTTCAGGGTAAAATTGTGAAATGTACATTTAAGAATTGTAAATTTTTGAAAAATTAAAATATTTGTGAAAGGTCTCAGTGAAACATATACAAGTTTCTAATAAACAAGATGTAAAATTTTGTTAAAAAATATCTAATAGCTTTAGAAAAAAAAGGTCTATTTTACACAGGGTCCAATAGAAGGTGCCACTCTCCATTAAATTTTTGGGTTTTTTTTTACATTTTAAGTTGCTTGTGGCCAATCAAAATATTTATCTATAATAATGAAATTTCCTATTGAAATATCATATATTGATACACAAATTTTGTACCCTTAGGCAAATTGAATTAAAAAAATTGTATACCATTCACTCCACTATATTATAGTTCTCTATTTATTTTTTAAATTGGACCACACGTTTTTTTTTTTTAATAAAATTTTACATCATTGCCTCAATGTTGCCCCTGAAATGGCAACATTGGATGGGACTTCAATCATTTCTCCAGATAACTTTTACACTATTTAAAAAATCAATTGCTGATAAATAAGCATTGCTTATTGTTAAAGTAGATCAAAACATTGTCCCATAAATAGCACTGAGAAAAATATTAGATTAGTTAAATTGAGTTAGTACTACGTATTTGATATCTAAAAGAAAATAAGGTTAATTTTTTTAACACAGTGGCTATGCAATGACATTGGAAGGCCAACAAGACCAACCAGATTTGGTCCCTTCATTATTGTGTGTATGCTGTTATATTATCTGTCGAATGAATTCGATGTTTCTTTACTAATTGCAATAAATGTGGTTAAATTAAATATTAATGAATAACCTATTGTTGCTAAAATTTTTAATTTTCCATTAGCAAATAGTTGAAAAGGAAGGATCTGTATTGTAAAATTTCTATGTTTTAATATTTTACAAAAGAAATTCTATTCAGTTTAATTAGTTATGTCTGTATCCACACAGAATCACACACATGCTCTAGGTATATGAGAAAACGTGATAGATAAATTTTAAGATAGAATTCTGAAATAACAATTTAATTGGCTCTAAGTTTTGCATTTCTTCTTTTCGCTGAGCCTATTTTTAATATTTTCTTCAACCCATCGAAGTCTATCAGCTTCATTTTTTAATACTCTTTTCTTTCAATAGCTTCATCAACAGTTTAATTAATACTTTATGCCCATCTATATGCGTTTTGACAAATATAACTAACTACTAGTTTCAAAGCCATCTCGAAATCAGTTAGAAATGCTAAATAATTTTGGCTTTAATAAGCAAATAAAAAGTTATTTTTAAATGTTTGTTTAACTCATTGCCATTCGGCAAGAGTGTTTAGAAGGCTTCATATGAAACAACATATCATAATTTTCTCTCCAACTCCATGCATCAAGGCGAGTCCTTTTACCTCCATGCATAAAACAATATAATTTAACTAAGTAAATAATAAAAAAAAAAATCACAGTTTTTAAACTATGGAGATTGATTTTCCCTATAACTTTATATTTTAAATAATGTAATTAAGTCTAAACTTATTGCTATCCAGCAAAAGATAATTAAATCTTTCTTTCAACATACCTACATCCCTAAGCATAATATATATATATATATATATATATATATATATATATATATATATATATATATATATATATATTTAATCATTCTAAACATTAATGAATATTAATTAAAATATGAAATTGTCAATTTTGGAAAGGAAGTTTATTTTAATTGTTTAAAAATTAAAATTGAAAAGATTGTATATTTTTTAATACATAGGTTTGCATTTAGTTGTAAGAAATAATTTTTTTTTTAATAAAGAATGCATGAGCATGTGAAACATGCCAACATCAACTCATCTTTATTGTTTGTTTTTAAAAAGTATATCTAAGTAAGAAAGATATTCAATAATTAGGAGATAGAACACTTTTAATCATAATCTGATTTTATTTGAAGTACAATGGTTTGTTATTTAGGTTAAATGCATACTTCAGACTTTCTTGAGTTAAATTCTTTAGTTGTTACTGACATCAACCTTTTGAATTTCAGGGTTTCTAAAGCCACCAGCACTCGCAATGAGTATGAAAGTATATCAGCCTACCGCACAAGAGCCAAAGGGCCTGATCCATCTCTAAGGAAAGGACCTTGTGAAAATTTATTATTGTATGTATATTTAGGATATTATATTACCTTAATTTGTAATTAAGTTAATTTAAATTATGGGTTATTTGTTTATATCTTCTTTATTATAAGTTACCAAATCTCAAAATTTGCTGCCAGAAACTTTATTGCTCTTAAATAGGTTTAAAATAAATGTTATGCATGTATCAGTGTTATTATCATCTGAAGCATATTTTAAACTCAAATTTTAAAATATCCTAAAAAATGTGACACATATGTTTGAAATAGATTATCACTTCATTGTACACCTATTATAATCCTAGTTTTTCTTTACACCAAATAGTGAATATTAGAAGCAAAAAATGTTCTTTACAATGTAAGAAAAATAATCTTTAAAGAAATGCATATAATAGAATAATAAATTTTCTTCATTTGAGATGGTTTGTTTTGAAGGTTTTTCATGCAGATTTTTCTCATTTTGTAGTATGGCCATACACACACCCATATATATATATATATATATTAATTAGTAGCAAATCCAAGTCTAGAATGTAAGTCATGCGTAAATGCATATTACTCCCCCCCCCCCACACACACTCACTTGCTTTGTCAATTGAACTGCAATATTAAAGGGGTTTAATGATGATAATAGTAATGATAATAAATAATGTTACTACTGTTGTGTTATTCATTGTAACTAGGACATAGATTTTGTGGTGAAAAGGGTATTTCTAATAATTTTGAATAATACATTTATCAATCTGGTACAAACTTATTTCCTAGTTAAAGAATTTTAAAAGCAGAAAATGTATTAATCTACTTTACCATCACCAAAATGACAGTATAACAAAAAAAAAATATTGCAACACTACAAATAATATTTTACTTATGAGCGCTGTCTGCTATGGTCTAGAAAGTTTTGCTTGGAAATTTAGTAGGGTGAAAATTTGACTACATGATCTGACACATTGATAAGAACTGGGCTGCAAATCCCTCTATTATAGAGCCACATGTGTTGAAGCATTAATTTGATCCGAGGTTTGGTAGAAAGTCTGTCACCTCCTTAAGATATCACAATAAATTACAATTGCATTCTCTGTTTCATTGAAAGGGTTGAAAAGGACATGAATGAAGGCACTGATAAACTGTTTCTTTGGTCTACCGATGTTTAAATCTAATTCAGATTTTCCAAACAAAGTGTTACAATTTTTTGTTGAATGCAGAAGATTTTATTTTAATTATTCCTCTAACTAGCTGCCTTTGGCGACCAGCCTGTTCGCTACCCTTAAAAATTCTGACCGTAGCAGACTTGCTGGCGCGACCTACCAGAAAGATGTAAGGTAACTATTTGGACGGCCAGGAAGTGCCACCCAATATAGACCGGAACCCAGTGGGGGAGGCATCGACAGGGACCGTACCCTCCTTCCCCTACCACCAACCTCTCGGAAAGACTTACAGATCCACATGTTTAACGTCATCGTACTCCGTGTGAACACGGACCTACCAAGTGCAATTCCCACACTCTAACCACTGGGCTACCACGTCCTCCGCGACAATCTCCATAACTTTCTTTTTATTCACGCAATTTAGATCGGAACCCAGTGGCGGGAGGCATTCACAGGGACCATACCCTTCTTTCCCTACCACCAACCTCTCAGAAGGACTTACGGACTCACATGTTTAACGTGATCGTACTCTGCCTGAACATGACGGCAGTTTTGGCAGTGGCGGGAATCATACCCGGGCCTACCGAGTGCAATTCCCCCTCTCTAATTTAAATTTTATAGTGATCAGATGCTAAGCTCTTAATTCCATCATCCTCGTTCCATCGTTCCATCATTTAAAATATCCATAAAATTAAAATATCCATAAATTAAAATATCCATTTAAAATATATATAAATTAAAATATACATAAATTAAAATATCCATTTAAAAAATCCATCATTTAAAATATAAATATAATAATTTCTACAATACATATGCTAAGCTCTTAATTCATTTAAAACCGGAAGCGCAATCTCCATGGAAACGGAAAGCAAACCCTAATTCGGTTTTTGTCCCATCCATCACTATGCATATTGTCCATTCCATCACTATGCGTGATGTCCCCTCCACCTAGACACAAACCGTCGCCATTGAAACAGGCACTCAGAAATGGGAACTTCTTTGGTCTTCTGAGAAATTTAAAATCACGACCTCTTTAAAATTCCGATCCTGTGGCCAATTTCAATTATTTCTTGACCAGATTGGGCTTGTAAGAATCTCTGATGTTTGAGCTTTCTAAAAATGTAAATTATTAGTCGAAATTATGAGTACTTTTTACTATGTGAGAATTTAAAAACCAAAGTTCGTTTTTTTGAGCCGAAAGTGAGTTTTGTTTTAAAATCTTTAAAAAATATTAGAAATTGAAATTGAGATTTGAAATTGATATATTTTTACTTGCAATTGTCTGCTCTTTCTGGTCGTGTGATTTGTTTTTTTCTACGACGTCTGGATCATAAAAAAAAAAGGGGAAAAAAACAGTCGAAATCGCATAAAACATTATATAACAAAAAAAAATAATTAAAATTTAAAAAATCAGTTTTGATGTGTCCCCTTCTCACCCCCTCCCAGGTCTCTGATTGCCAAATTTCGTAGCTCTCCGACGTTCCGTCGCTGAACGTATAGTGTATAAGACAGACAGGCAGACATACATTGCCTTTTATTATTTAAGAAGATTCGAATGGTCTGATGGTACCATATTAGCCATGTCGCAGTATTCGCGCACACACACACACACAGAGAGAGCACAAAAGTGTGCAAGTGTGTATGAGCTGCACACAAAATGTCTAAGACTATTTTTAAATCACATTGTTTTCACATTCATGAAACATCCCACATGGATGGAAAGACTGATAAACAAAATGCTAATATTTTTTTAGTACTTCTAAAATGTCAAAATTTTCATTTTAGCCAAAGTGTATTTTTAAAATAAAAACAAGATTCTCCTTTAACTGAGATATGTAATATGTAAATTAATGCTGTAAAATTTTTTTGTATGAATTTTTTCAACTCTAGGTTTAAAATTGGTCCAGCACAAAAAATATTTTGGAAATAAAATGTTTAATTAATATATGAAGGCAATAAAGAGTTATATCTCCTTTGTTGAATAGTCAAATCTAAATTGAACTGTAGTATGAGTAGCAACTTACAGATGCAATTATGTTGAAAGTTTGTTGTCTTAGTTACATTAACATGGTTCCTCTGTGATGCTTAAAAACTCTTTAATTTTATAAATTGCTTTTAGAGGGTCATTAAAAGTATTTAAATTTGCATGAAGCACTTAATGCCTTAACTTTGAGATGACTAAGCCAAATTAAAAGGTTCAATTTATAGATGTACATGATATATTTATTTTTTTGGTACTTCCTTATTATACCGGCAAATCTTATTCCTTGGCAAAATTTGAAAGGGCTTTGACAAAATCGCTTTGGCAACACAGTTGAGGGATTATGTATGTTATGTATATTGTATTATGCATGCATTTACAACAAATTGCATGAATAAATGTTTGAGTACTTATGTATTAATCCAACCACATTCAACTGTGTAATAAGATATTTGCACACAAACTTTTATTGATCACAAACGTATATATGTCATTAAAGTGCCCAGAGCATGCATTTGTGTAACAGTTGATCCATAGTTATTTGAGCATGAACCTACTCTCATTACGCGGGCTTACCTCAATGGCACTCGCTCCCTAAAAAAGCATCATAGAACTCGGTCCCGTTGGATGTAGAAGGTTGTATTTAGCTACAACTGTTTGTGCAACAGTATTCCATGGCACATACAGCATAGACTTACGTTCGAATGTAAGTTTAATTTAAAGGAGCTTTACAGATTTAAAAGCTATACAAATGTAAGTTTAATTTAAAAGTGTAAAACATAATCATTAACAGAATATATTGTGATTGGTATGTAACATTCCTTCACGGATTAAAATGAAAATGAAACCGATATCCACCCAGTGGACGTAAGCTTATGATCTATATGCCATGAAATACCTGTTGCACAAACAGCTATTGCTATGTACGATGTATGATAGCCAGCAGGACTGGATTCTGTAATTTTTTTTAAGGGTGAGCATCAGTGAGGTAAGCCTATGTAGTGGGTGTATGTCCATACTCGAATTGCCATGGATCAATTGTTTCACAAACATACACTCTCTGTACTTAATACAATATACATAACTGTATACAATATGCTGTGCAATATGCTATGCATAATACAATATGCATAGCGTACGTAATCTCTAAACTGTGTCGGCAAAGCGATTTTGCCAAAGCTGTTTTAAAATTTGCCAAGGCTGCTATAATTAGGAAGTACCATTTTTTAAAATCACAGTTTTTTAATAAAGATTATGTGAAAAGAATTTCAACCACCAATCATTTCTACAAGTGCTACCATATCCAAAAACTAACTTTTACATTAGTTAGAATAAAACCGAATTTTGGGGGAACAACGAGCATTGTTTGTTATTGAGATAGATCAAGCCATTACTGCATTAGGATTATTGAGATATTTATAAAAAGATAAAAATATGAAGAAAAATAAAGGGAGTTGAGGGAGTTAAATTTTAAGAAATGCAAAATTTGAATTTTTATACGGCCCCCATACAAAAACATTTCCAATGAGTAAAATATGCCCCATACACTAATAAGGTGATGTACAAAATTTCAGCATTTTATCATAAAAAGTCCCAGAGATATGAAAAGACAAATATGCTGACTTAAACCATTTTTCACTACATCGACATGAGTTCTCAGAGGGGAAAAATCATGTGAGCAGATCGTGTTTCAGGGGTCATACACAAATTATGAAAGAAAACAATGATTACATAAATCTATATAAATAAAAATGAAAATCTATCTGTCTGTCTGTCTGTCTGTCTGTCTGTCTGTTTGTCACACCATCACGGGAGAACGGCTGAACCGAATTTGATGAAATTTTGTGGGTAGCCCAGAAATAGCCCCACTTAAAATTATATCCGTGTTTTCAGTTTCTACGACCAGTGGTTCTCGAGATATTAGTAAAAAACGAAATTTTCGTTTGTCTCATTATCACGGAAAAACGGCTGAACCGAATTTAATGAAATTTGGTGAATAGCCTTGAAATATCTCCCCATAAATTTTGTCCAAGTTTCGAGTTTCTAAGACCTGGGGTTGTCGAGATATTAATGAAAAACGGAACTTTTTCCTAGGAGTTCTACTCCCTAACTCCGTGGTTTATCCAAACGAAAAGCTTGAAAATCGTTTGAAAGTGAATTAAAATTTAATCTCTGAGTTTGATGGGAGATTTTTTGCGTTAATTAGTCACTTTCTGAAAACATGAATTGTTTGAAACATGATTTAAAGGGGAAATCTATCTCCATGGTTCATGGTTTATTTAAAACAAGCTTTTACGGAACAATGAGAAGTATAGAGAAATCAAAATTGTTATTTAATTTCGCAGTTTATGTTATAAGACATGACATATTTAACATGTTATAAGATTCTATCTTATATCATGTTACTCAGAAACGCAATTAAATTAAATCTGTCTGTTAATTTTAATAATTATTTTTTCGATTTGAATAATAAATAAATGGATATAAAAATATATTTTGGAAAAGAACGATTTGATTTTTCTTATAGCATTTTTGACTGGATAATATCAATTACGGTCTTCAGGTTTAAAAATTATTATTATTTATATTTTCGGGGATTATTGATTCAAGGATTATTGATATTTTCAAGTTATTATGCAATTATTTTGTTATGACAAAAATTGTTTAAACTCATATATTGTATGTTGTACGAATCTTCTACAAATACACGTGTATATCTTTTAATCTACGAGAATATAAGTAGTACAGGTATATTGACATATGTTTTGATATATATTGGAATCAATTACGACCTTCTGGTATAAAGAGTACGGATATTATTGATGTTTTCAATTTATTACGTCATCTCTTTTATTTTGGCAAATATTTTTGAGACGCATATTGTAATACGGGTAATCTTCTACTAACACATTGGCATATTTTCTGATCTGCGACAATATAATTAGTACGGGGTTGCATATATTCATTCAATTCCTATTTTTTCTTCTGTAAATTTGTTTACAAAAGGGGGCAGGATGTTTTATTCTTCATATCTGATCGTGAAGATAATTTTGCATAGTGAGAACATATATTCTTAAACTTCTCTTTAGGAGCAATAAATTTAATATTTTAACAGAATTTGCACATGATTGCGAACTTTAAGTTTCTTTAAATTATACACTCCGTACGAATAACGGGTGTGCTGTTAGTGGTTAATAAATTTTAACATTTCAGGAAGATATATCATGTTGCTCGGCATCGCAATTAAATTAAATGTGTTTGTTAATGTTTTTATTATTTTTTTTCGATTTAAATAATAAATAAATGGATAAATGGATATAAAAGTATATCTTATGAATGGACGGTTTGATTTTTCTTTTAATTATATTAATTGCTGACTGCGTACATCAATTTCATTTATTTTGGCAAAGAGTTTTCAAGCTTATATCGTATTTAGCTACTAAACTCATATATTGTGTTTAGCCAATAAATTCATATAGCCGATTGTTGAAACAGAAAAAGAGTAGAGCGGGTATATCTTCTAATACAATTGTAGTGTTTTCATTTAGTATATTGAAACGGGATAAGAATGTTTCATTCAGATCTGCAAATTCAAAGCTACGAATTTGGAGGGATATCGCTAATTTGACAACTTTTCTTAAACTTTGCCAAATTGGCGGAAATGTCGCCAAATTGATATAAACGACACACAAACAGCTGCCATAAACCTTCGGGTTGGTCGTGTGGCTTGGGTCTTCTACATATCAATGAAATTTTTTTTGTTTTGTTAGAAGAGAGTACTGAAATGATGTTTGGTTAGCATTTCTCTGTCAGACCAACCATCCTACTTAGTAATACATTTAGAGAATTTTTAAAATGTCACCAAATTGATAAAAATGTTTTCAAATCTATAAAAATATCTTGAAATTGATAAAATTGCGCTACATAAATGATATTAATTGTTTTTTGTTAGGGGATAGTATTGTGATGATATTTCGTCAATTTGTCGCAAAGTGGAACTGTCAGTTCTACAGTCCCACTTGGCGATAAATTTGGCGATTTTTTAAAATGTCGCTAATTTGACGAAACTGTTGCCAAATGTTCCATAGAAATATAACTATTTAGATGATATTTTTTCTACCAATTTATTTGAAGCAAATGATATCATGCCGCTTAGCAACGGATTTAAATCCAATGTGTTTATGCGGCAGACGATTTTTATTAAATCCTTTCCGATTTGAATAATGAAGATATGTATATAAAATAAATTTCATTGCCATTTCATTTTGGACTGGATAATATCAATTATACTCTTCAGGTTTAAACATTATTATTATTGATATTTTCCGGAATTATTGATTCAGGGATTATTGATATTTTTAAGTTATTACGCCATTGTTTTATTGCGGCAAAAATTGCTGACACACGCATATTGTACGTTGTACGAGTAATCTTCTAGGAATGCACGGGTATATCTTCTAACCTACGAGAATATAAGTAGTACAGGTATATTGGCATATATTTTGACATATATTGGCATATATATTGGAATCAAGTACAGTCTTCTGGTATGAAGATTAAGGGGATTAATTATATATTCAATTTATTACGTCGTCTGTTGTATTTTACCAAAAAACATTTGAGACTCATATTGCAAAACGGGTAATCTTCTACTAATAATCGGACATTATAAGTAGTACGTGTATATCTTCCCATATAATTTTAGCACTTTAATTTTGACATATATTGGAATAAATGACTGTCTTCAGATTTAAAGATTACGGGTTTATTGGTATTTTCAATTTATACATGTAATCTACTAATACAGGTTATATTTTCTAATATTCGCGTATATAATTAGTACGGGTCCCATACAATTTTAACGCTTTTATTTTGCATATATTGATTCAATTCCATATTTTTTTTATATTTGCTTACATAAGGGGTCCAAGATGTTTTATTCTTCAGATATGTCCATGAAGATAATTTTATATAGCGAGAACAGAGATTCTTAAACTTCTTTTTAGGAGCATTATATTAAATATTTTAACAGAATATTTTGATTAAACATGTCATTTAGTATACTATAAGAATTTGGGCATGATTATGAATTTCAAGTTTCTTTATATTATATACTCCGTACGAAGAACAGGTATGCTGCTAGTAAATAATAATTTTGCTATTTATTGGTACAAAAGTATCTACACTGTGTAGAAATAATAACTTTACACAAAGATTGCAAAGCTTGTTCAAAAGATTTTCCATCCATGCTAAAGATCCATTAAAGATAAGATGCAGATATTAATTGCCTATGATGCATTTCTGTGTTGCTTCATTTGCACTCTTGCTGTAAACATTTACATTTTAATTTGTGATTAATCCCTCTCCAACTTTGTTTAAACATATCTCTGGAACTTTTTATGATAAAATGCTGAAATTTTGTACTTCACCTTATTAGTGTATGGGGCACATTTTACTCATTGGAAATGTTTTTGTATGGGGACCGTATAAAAATTTAAATTTTGCATTTCTTCAAATTTAATCCCCTGAAAATTTTTATCGATTTTATAAAATTCTGTATCTTTTTTTACGCAACTTTGTAATTTATTATATATGTCTAAGATCAATATTTAAGGAATAAAAGCCGAGGTCAATGTTTTGGGAATACCCTGTATATATATATATATATATATATATATAATGTTACCCTCAATGCGAGATTAATTTGTTATTATTAATAATAACCGGCTATTATTAATACTAACTAAATAAACTGGCTAAAGTGAATAATTTATGAGAATTTATCACATAAACCGGTTGTTATTAATAATTACCAATGAAGTTTGGTCAATATAATAATTTTCAATGCATTTATCTTGAAATTTCCATTTATTGTATTTGTAATGTAATTTGTTTGCAATTTTTTGTCACCTTAAGGTGTTTGTGTGTAATTTGTTTGTTGTAATAAATAATGAATGTATCTTATAAATAACAGTAATCATTATTATAAAACATTTTTTGCATTTACCAAATTTCATTGCTAACTAAACTGTTAATGTATGTAATATCATGCACTTCTTATCGCATGACATAAAAATTATGTTAGAGTTGGGGTTTCAATAAATTATGCTTAATTAATCACAATGACCAAACTTAATTGGTAATTATTATTATTTACCGTTAAATGTGATTAATATGTAATATTTATCACATTTTCGAAAAAACGTAGTTATTATTAATAACAGCAGTTATTATTAATACTAACCAGATTTTTTACTTTAACTGTAACACACACACACACACACGTCCTTTCTGGTAGGTCAGACGGTCTGGGTCTCAACAACAACAACATCAACAACAACACACACACACACACTGGGGGTCCAAATAGTTGCTCTAAATCCTCTGGACGAGCCGGACGGCCTGGGGCTTTCACACACACATATATATATATATATATATATATATATATATATATATATATATATATCATTTAAGCCATTTTCAAATTATAAGTGGCATTTCAGACCAGTAAAACAGGCATCTTATTATCATTGCTCCACAGGGAGGTGTAGGAAAATAAAACTTATATTTAAGTAAAACTTATATAAGTATTTAAACATTTCCTAGATCCAGTCTCATTGTTTAAAAAAAGTTTCACCAAATTAGATTGCATATTTCCAGAGATATTAAGCTTCGAAGTGTATTTTAGAATTTTCATTTTTATATATTAAGATAATACAAATATTGAAAATATTTGTAGCCATAAACCTTCTCTCTTTAAAACTTAATGAGCCTGTGAATAAAATTTGTAAATCTGTTGTGCCCTTCTCGACTTATAAGCGGTCATGACAGATAGACCGAAACCGGTTTTTAATTATTATTATTCAACACTTCGCTGTATGGTGAGAAAACTTATACCAGAATATTTCCTGAACTCTTCTCCATTTCCTAAAAATAAAATTCATTAAAAGGCATTGCGTGGTTCAGGAAATATTTTACTTAAAAGCGTGTATTCAAATTTTTCCTGCATAGTTTGTAATGCCATTGCCACTTCGTTTAAGAACATTGCACTTTTTGTTTCTGGGTTGGGACCTTCATCTTCACGTTTAGGTTTACAGATGGACTTAGGTTTACATTTTCATTTTTCCCAGCTAATTCAGCAATTATCTTTTCATCTGTCATCATATCTGATGCCGTCTTCATCCATGCAGATGTACTCTGCAAACAAATTCATTGAAAAATTTCCTTGATTCCATATTTTGCTGCAATCTCAGTCTTTGTAATATTCTTATTTAATTCTGGGAGCAACTGTGACTGAGTTTCGACAATCTGTAGGTGGTCAAACTCGTTAATGGGTTGTTCCAAGAAAGCAAATTCCTTCTCTCAAACTCTCATTGTGAGTGGTCCGTTGCTTATTTTGTCAATGTGAAAATAACTTCCACACAACAAATTGAATATGGGAAAGTAGCAAGGGGGTAGAATGTTGTTTTTGCTCCAAGAAACCTGTAGGGACTTCACCTACCATGAGAAGTTTTCCAATAACAAAGGCTTGTGAGTTCGAAGAAGCTTCAAAGCAGAGTCTCAAATTTGAAAACTTCTCTATTGAAAGAATTTGTTTTTGACTGAGGGCTAATTTATTTTTTTGTCTAGTGGGATTTCACATAATACATTTTGTTTTACAACTAATAAATTAGCACAGCTTTTCAGCCTTATCCAATGGAAACCCACTTTCGTTTCTTGTTAAGTAAAATTTCACAATAAGTGATTTCATGTTAGCATGGTTTGGCTGTATATATATAGCCGAACCTGCTTTAAATGGAATGTCAAGAGACCGAAAAAAAATTTCAGTCTTGAAAGGTTTTCTTTTTGTGTAGGCTATTTCAGAAAAGCAAAGTCTAAAGTTTAGATGGGAATGCAGATGGTCCATATGCAATTGCTTATCTATACATCAGACTTTAAAAATTCTGAAAAATGTATTTAGATGCACCTAATTAATGATATATTATACCATAATAGCTAATTTAATTAATTTAAATATGTATATATGTGCATTTCTGCATATTGAGATCACATATGTACTATATGTAAATAAAATGCCTCCACTTAACTTTTTCGTACCAGTATCCATTTTTAAGTAGTTTGTGATTATTTTTTTTCACATTTTACAAGAATGATTTTTAAAAATTGGTGTCATTGTTCCGAATGATTATAATTATAGCGGTTACCCTTTACTTTTAAGGGTTTGAAAAAAGTCTTTCGAGTGATACCTACAATGCATCCCCACCCCCTATGATGTCACAAACACAAAAATTGTCTTGTGGCTATTTTTCACAAAAATGATTCGTTCATTCGTTACTAATTCCCCCATGGTGAAGGAACACCTACACACCATGTCCACAAGATCCCCCAGGGTATCCCATGGTGAAGGGGGAGGAGATTTGCAGCTTCACTTTTATAGAGACTCCCCGAAGGGCGGAAGTCTGACTTGGCCTCGACATGACAACATCCATACCCTACGGCCCATATCCTACGGCCGTCCAAATAGCTGCTCTTAGTCCTCTGGACGAGTCGGACGGTCTGGGTCTTCAACATCCATACCCGCTAGCTAGATTGAAACCCGTAATGCAGCGATCAGACGGAAATTCATGCCCCTGACTGCTCAACCACCGGATCGGCACAAAAGTGATTGAAACTATTAAGTGTTGTGATCATTGAGCCATAAATAACCCCTTTTATACATGATTATGTCACAGTTTGCTCTATGCTGCCATGTTAAGAAAATACAAAATTTAGAAAAAATTTAGAGTTTTCGCTCGAATTTAAAAAAATTCTTGTTCTAGATTTTTTGTTAGCAAAGCCAGGTATAAAGTTTTGTGAAAATCCATTAATATTTGTGGCAGCTATTGTGTACACAAGGAGTTGACCTCAGATGGATATCACTCTAAAAATAGCCAAAACATGTTCAGGAAGTCCTAAAACATGTAGTGGCATTACAATGTCGAAATCGAAAATTTTCATGAAAAGAATACTTTAATTTCTTATACTATATTACATAGTATGAGAAAGTAAAAATAGTGTACCCCCATTTAATTGAACTGTTAGCTTATTGTCATACCTTTAAACCTAGATGAATTGACTTACTGGCAAAAAATTACTACTTACCTAAAACAAAAAATTGAAAAAAAACCCTCACTGTTTTTGTTATTGGATGAACTTTTAAAATAATCCAACATGGTTTCTTGGACCTATGTTTTACTAATGATGCGACTTACATTTAAAAACCGTGCATTGATTAATATTTCTAACTTTTCAGAATTTCCTTGATTAACTGAAAATTTT
Organism: Amaurobius ferox; assembly: GCA_951213105.1. NCBI lineage: Eukaryota > Metazoa > Arthropoda > Arachnida > Araneae > Amaurobiidae > Amaurobius > Amaurobius ferox. The sequence continues at coordinate 80,507,816 of OX578139.1, read as the reverse complement.
TGAAGTTTTGAAACAGCTTTCAGAAAATCATCATATGGATCAATAGAAAGTTCTGTGAAAAATGGTTTTCTCTTGGAAATAAATGGCTGAAATGGTTAAGTGAATTTTTCATTCTTTGTTCGTTACAACAGATGCTTTATTAACAAATTATTTTTAACTGGCCGCTTTTTTTTGCGTTGAGCAGATTCCATTTCACACAGGGGAAATAACATAAATTTCCTATATTTTTGGACGGGGCTAAAAATATTTTCCTCTTATGACAGTATTCCGTGTTCTGAAGGTTCCATTTCAAACAGGTTTGACTGTATTAGATTTAAATCCTTAAGTTTTAAAGTAAGATGTGAATGATATAAAATTAGCTGTTTTAATGAAATTGATTAGCTGTTTTAAATGAGCAGCTTCATTATTAGTTTAATTACTTTATTTCAGGAAAGAATATATGCCCTGGAAAGGTCCTGATCCTAAAAACTACAGGGGCCCAAATGCATCGCTTTGTCGAGGGCCCGATCCAAATAATCTAAGTTTTAAAGCAGAAAACCGAGCCAAAGGACCTCAGAGAGATTATCACAGGGGACCTCTGGCTTCGTTAAAGCATTCCAAAATAGCTCCTGAATCATCTGTAGAGACCGAAGCTGACAATTCTAGATCTAGCTAAATTATTCCTGCCAAATATTTATAGTAAATATGTTTCACAAGTATTTTGTTTTAAAAATATTTATTGAATTATTATGTATCTAGTCTTTTATTTTGGGGAATATGTAATGAACCTTATTTTTTGACTTGTTAAGCAATTTTTTTCTTGTTATAACTTTTTATAGTTTTATTTGTTTTGTTTTATTTATTTCTATATTTTTGAGAATTGGTATTTGTTATACAAAGTGCTTATCTAGACATGTATGTATATGTTGCTGTTTTATTTTAACTTTTAAACTAGTCATATACTTGTGTAAAATTCAGCTTGTATAGTATCCATTGTCATATACATGATGGTGCAAGGAAGTGAAGTTCATATAGTTAATGTGCATATTTTATACTATTAGTGGTGTAACTCTAGAATATTAGAGTTATATTCATCTGAGGGGAAATGTGCTTTTTGTGTGCATATTTAAAAAATATTTGCTTGATATAATTATTATACAGTAAAGCCTCTCATATTGCCTTAGACATGGGCATCTTCCATTTTGAACACTTCTGACAGAATAATTTTAGGTTACACTTTTTATATAGTCATACATATTATATATTTACAAATTTATTAATTTTAGTGTATTAAAGATTTGGCCAGTTTATTTTAATTTTTGATTTGCAATTCTTGGAGCATCTTTTCTAAAGGTCCCTGTACACGATACAAGAAGTTGAATCAATAAATTTAAACTATCAACTTATTATGCAGACTTGTATTGTGTAAAATGGAAGTTGAACAGTATAATTTCTTGCGTACACCTTCTTGAACAAACCTTTGTAACTGCAATGATCATAAAATTTCTAGACTGTAGCTGACCAATCAGAATGCTTATTGTGTTTAACTTCATGATTTTTTTTATATATTTTTACACGGACTGTTGCTTTGCTTGTGTATGAGTTGTTATGATATATTTGACAACTTTATTTATACATTTTCAATTGACTACTTTACTTATGCATTTTTAATTTAATTAATTTGAATTCAGTGTATTTCATTTTAACTTCTATTTAAAAAAATGGTTTTTCTTTCTTTCTCTCTGGTATTCTACATATAGAGACTCTATTTCTCTCTATTTTTATGGGGAGATCTCAAAATTAAATTTTTTAATTTTTTTTTCATTGATATTTAATTTTGTTGGCATAAGATAATATGGTATTTATTATTGAAAATAGCATAAATAAAAGTAGTGTTTACAATACTCATACATAGATGGCGCTAGCAATACTTGTATTAGAGAAATTGATTAATTATAATTAATATATAATTAATATTATAACTAATATTAAATAATTAGAGTTAGTGGAATTTATGCCAAATTAATTAAATTACATTAAAAGACACTTAATTTAATGATATGATTTTCCTTATTCTGTTTCACAAAAATTACCAAAGTCATTAATGGCAGAAACTTCTAGTTGATATGGGACATCGACATCGTACATATTTAAAATAAACATATTTATAAATTAAAAATATAGCACTTACACATGAAGAAAAAATAAGAAGCAATGCATTTATAGAAAGAAAGAAGAAACATATTTACAAAAAATAGCAAAGTAATAAAAAATATTGTAAACAACAACAAGATTGTCTGAGTACATGCCCGCTGTGGATGAATAAGAAAGTTGCACATTCAATAAGTTGAACAATGTAAATAGACCAAGTTTGCTGGAGTGAAGAAAACATTTTGTTCTATAAATCATTTCATGTAAATTGGAAGTTGTATGGGTAGAATTTGAACAGTAAATTTGTTGATTCAACTTCTTGTACAGGGACCTTGAGGGTAATGTAATCATAAATTATTGATTAGCTGTTTCTGTTAAAATCAGTTAGAAATCATAACATTGAAGTAACCAGTTAGTATGGAATTATATGCCCAGTGCCATGACCAGCATTCATGGATAGACATTCATGGATTACATTTGTTAGTGCTCTTAAGCATCAAATAGCTGATAGCTGCACTGACAGCATGGAAATTTAGTATATGTCACAAATTTCTAAACCTCTGCAGTGACTACAATCATATTATGCAGCCAGTTTGAAATTTAAAAATATTGAGATCACATTGCAATAGATAAGTTTATAGTTTTTTAAAGCCTGCCAGTAGAGCCATTCCAAAGTTTAGAATCATGCTCCCAATACAGGGACCAGTATCAATAAACCAGTTTCTTGCTTGTTCGTGCTTTTTAGCACCAATCAGCATAGTCATTAATTGTACTGGTAGCAAGAAACTCTATCAACTTGGTAGCACATAACAATTTTTCTTGCTATCAGTGCAGTTATCAGTTATACTTTGCTAAAAAAACACTAATAAGCATGAAACTAGTTCACTGATACTGATCATTCTACTAGAATCAAAAATTTATATTAGGACCATTCCTATCGGTAAGTTGTATTATATAACTGATGAGTTATTAGATGTATTAAGTAACTAGTTATTATGTTTTATTTATACTTATTTTGAGGTACCTTATTTTTAAGATTAACATCATCTTAAATTATTTATTAGCTCATATTCATGGAACTCACCTGTAAAGGGTGATTTGAAAGTTAAATCATGCTCTAATGGCAGATAACAGTATCGATGGGCTATTTTTGCACTTATTCGCTCTAGCAGGGAATAACCAATATCTGTAATAGCAATAAGAAATGTGCTATGTGCTGCAATAGTGCAAATCTCTATTGGAATTGATAAATTCATTCCTACCACACAGCTGACTTCAAATTTCCTCATAACTGTATTCAGGCTACACAAGGCTACAACAAGTAAGTTTATATTCATAAAACCTGCCTATAGGGCATTCCTGAAGTTAGAATTCTACTCTCATTACATATAACAGCATTCATAAACTGTTTTTGTGCTTATTATGTACAGCATGGGATTGTTGATATCTGCAATAGCAGCAAGAAACTTGCTGTGTGCCATAATGTTGTACCTTTATATGAACCAACAATTTAGTCTTACCACATAGTCGATTTCAAATTTCTTCGGAATTGTGCTCAGGCTACATGCAGTTTCAAAGGTCAAATTCATATTTATATTTAGTTTGAACTTTGGAAACACTTATTTCTAAAGTTTAGACCACCTTTGTGACCTTCCCATTGCCGATAAAAGCATGTATGGACCAATCCATGAATGCTGTTTTTCTGCAATGGGAGCATGTTCCTATTGGTTAGCTTTTTTTGTAATTAGTGATTAGGCATAACAAGCCTCAGCATGGACAAAAGTTGATGTTGATGCATGTTAAAAATTGTTATTAAATCTTTAATTTTTTTTTCCAAGATAACCAACGCCGCTTAATTGTGGATACCATGTTCACAAGGATTTACATCCCCCAAGTTTTTGTATGCAAGAGCTTTTACTGTAAATGATTATTTTTTAGAATATAATTGTATACATTTAAATAAGCCCATATAAATAATGAAATTAACTGAAATATGCCTATCATTTCTTAAGCGCCAGCACTAACATTAATAAAGCTTGTTTTGATAGTTTATTTTTAACATTACTTATATTTTTCAGACTTATATTTTTCAGATTATATATCTATATACTTATATTTTGTTAATAAGATATTCAGAAAAAAAAAAAAATTGCGACTTTTTTAAACAGAATATTCCACCTCCTTTAGCTATATATTCAAAATGTATATTAAATCTTTTAATTATGACTACAGCATCAGAACTCAATGTTTTGATATAGCTTCTTTACCTGAAAATGTTTTACCTTATGCAATTGTCATTTGCAATTTTTCATGTATTTAAATTTTTTATTTGTTAAGAATATACCTTTTCATTATTGCTATTTTTTGTTCTGTTAAATCAATAGCACTAAGCTCTATTAGTTTTTGATTGCTTTATTGACCATGAAAAATCATTTTTAATATCATAAATCTGTAGTTTTGGGTAGCTAAGAATACCTATAGGTCATCAGCTGTAAATTTTTTATAGAATTCAAGAAGTATGGAATATTGTATGACATGCTAATATTTGTGCAGTGATTTTTGAGATTCACATTTGTTGTGTTTTGTTAATTCTCCATTAATTCCTAGGGCTTCATATATTTAAAATCCACCATTGTATATAAATCAGAAGGTGGCAGCTCTGAAAAGAATTAATACTTTGTTTCTTGATATACTTTAAAATTTATGTAGCTTTCTTTATTATAACTATGTGGTTCTTTCACACAAGTAATGTTTAAAATACTCCAATCTGAGGTGAAAAGATACATTCCAGAACTTGGAACCACACTCCTACTGCAACCAGCGAGATTGCTGGACTGGCTTTGCTCTTATTTGAACTCACCAGTCAATGACTTCAACAGAAGTATAAAAATTCAATATAATGAAAATTGATCTTAGATTCTATGTATTTAATATTAATTTTATATTTTATCTGAAACATTGTTGACTACCATAACTGTTGAGGTTTCCATAAAAAAATTATTTTCCATATAATGAATCATTAAATATTATGCATTATACATTGAATTAAATAAGATGTTATTACTATAATTATTTTCATCTATTTTCTGAATATTTGTTATTTCATTATGTTTGCTACACCAAATTTCTTGATTTTTCATTAGTTATATAAAACAAGGTTCTTTAAAGTAAAAAAAAAAAATAAAATATGAAATAACTTGCATATGTTATTTTCTCAATGCAGATATGATTTTGGTTTTCCTAGAAATTAAGTGTTTTTAAGTTAGCTGAAGGTATGTTTTGTAAAATGTTAGTCTGATTTCTTTTAAGTAATTCTATTTCTTTTTTTATTAATTTCAATTCTGTGCATATTTCGAATAGCTTTATAGTTGATAGTTAAATTCACATTTTTGGAACTAGTAATTTATTTTTTCTAACATAACATTGCTTTGTCAAAGTATAGATATCAAAATTTTTTTTCCACAATTTAAACATTATTATTATATTATTTATTTATTTTTGTACTGCAAACCTTCGTATTTTATTTTATTTAGTATTTTATTTTCTTAGCAGAAGGGCAATATTATTTTTGTATCAAAAACATTTTTCGGTCAAATTGAAAAAATTTGTATAATTTTAGGAGGTATAGTTTATTAAAAGAACTTTTAAACATTCTGTCTCTAAATTGCTTTTTCTGTAAATTACGTTATCTAATACCAAATTTAGTTATGTAGATTGGTTGTTACATAAATATCAAAGCATGGAGATGGTATTTTTTACATCTGGAGAAGTGCTCGTGTCAAGCACACTGCATTTTGCAATACCCCAATGCTTATCTGATTTATTTATTAGATTTAATGTTATGTGACTGCCAAGCTAAAATTGTGCAGGTGTATTTTATAAAATCCTGATTTTTATTCAATTTAAACCAAATTTAGATGTAATTTGATAATTGAGGCTTTGCATAATATAATTGACTTTGTTCATGCACTATTTTTTAAATTGAAATCTTGACAACGTTCTTCAAAATGTAATTCAACATTTAATTAGCAAATTTTGCCAAATAAAGATATTCTAGAGCATTGTTTCCCAGACTTTTAATACTTGTGTACCCTTTTTAAGGTATTGATCTTGTTGGTATACCCCTCGATGTGCACCTTTTATTTTTAGATTGAGCTTTATAGTGTGCCCCTTCATGGAATGAGGTTAATTTCTTTAGGGTTGGCGATTTTGTATAACAGCATCCTGTTTTGTTTAATTTGATATATAATATTTGAAAATTGATAAAATACTATAAAAAGAAATAAGTTCTAACATAGACTGCATAACATTTATCAATACATATTTTAGTTATACAACATAAGTTTATAGATAGAAACAGTTGCATAAGTTATTAAACGAATTTAAAATTTTATAATTTAGTGTGAATCAGGAAATGCTTTCTGAATAGACAGCCTAGGACATAACATAGGATATGCTTTGTATTCATATCATTCTGGAATTGAAAGTGTAGTTTAATAAAGCAATTTTAAATATTTTGTGCAGTTCTATAGAACAATTTAATATTTAATATTCTACTACATCAAAAATTTCATATTAAATTTTTTCCCAGTCACCCTGCATACCATACAAATTGGTAATGTGAAAAGGGAAAAAAAAAGATTGAAACATATAAAACCAGTTTTAGAATAATTGTAAAGCTTTTTTTCTCTACAAATGTTTTACAAGTTTTAGAAACTCATGATTGCTCAATGTGTCTTTTGATCATCTACCTCAACTGTATGTAAATTTCCAAGTTTAAATAAATATAATTGTCGTTAAAAACAAATTTTCAAATTTGGTCACACTCTGCTTTTAAAAACCTTTTTGTATAGCTCCAGAGGAACACATATCATAGTTTGGAAAACCCTGTTCTAGAGAAACCCTAAGTAAATAAATCATTCTGTTTCCAAGTGATTGTTAGTAGCAATCTGGTTAAGAAAGACATATTTTTCTTAAATCTCTTATTTTTGTATTTTTTTTTTTTTTTTTTACTAAAAATGCCCTTGGGAAAATTAAAAAAATTTTTTGCTTGTGCTCAATTATGTATTTTAAAATATTACTATGCTATCACCATTACACCATTATTAGGTGCTAATATGTTCATAAATTACTAGTACTATTATATATATAATTTTGTACATATATTAACATGTAAACATATGAATTTTACACAAAAGTACTTGATAGCTAAGCAGCACACACTAAAAATAAAATGCTCAACTACCTGATATGTTTATACTATCTCATCTGTGAATCTCTTGAGTTGCTCTATATAGCAACTATTTAGTGAATAAAATAACATGCTCATTAATTTGTTCTATATTTGTTATCAGTTTAGGTATATACTCAAAATGTACTGTTTGAGATTTAAGTTATTTATATCTAATTATCCTTAACTTTTATATCCCATAGTTTGTAAATGTGCTACATTGTATCTAAAACTTGTTCTAAGAGTTTTTAAGGAGATAAACATAAAAAAAATCATTTTTTTGTGTAGTAGCTCAAACAAATAAAATAAGTTCTGCTAATTTCAAAAGTATATTATTTATGTATCTTTCATCTCATGAAAAGTAGACACTTTAATCCTAAAGATGTAAACAACAAGCATCATGCCCAATCTAATGACTGTTTAAAGAGTGTTTTATCGAAGTATGTTTCTCATGTTTTGCTACACTTTATGTAAATTCTATAGCATGTCCATTAATGAAATTTTACAAGAGTATAAAATCTATAATTCTGCATCTAGTAAAGCTTAAACTTTTCTACTTAAATTGTTTGTTATAATGTGTAGGAATGTTTGGAAAGACATGTTTATATAATAATTTCCAAGCGATATCTAGAAAAAGAAAAGAAATTTTTTTTTCATGCAATGAAGCGTACATATATTATCTATTTTTCTTATCGGCAGAACTTATTTTATTTTTTGATATACTAAATGAAATATTTATTTTTTGAATGCTTATCACATCTTGGTATCCTTTAAATGTATTTCTTTTTCCTGTCTTGCCTACATGTGTGCATTTGTTTAATTATTACATTTTGCTAGAAAAGAGGTTATTAGCACTTTCTTGATACGACTTTTTTAAAATTAAATAAAGTAAAGTACTCATTTATATATTATAATTTTTATTTTCCTATAAAATGTCATTTTCAAATCAATTATATGGTTTGTGAACTGTCTGTCTTTTTCACCAACTTCAAGGGAACTATGGATTCATAGTTGTTGTTGTTGAGACCCAGACCGTCCGACCTACCAGAAAGGTGTAAGGTAACTCTTTGGACGGCCGGGAAGTGCCACCCAATTTAGACCGGAACCCAGTGGGGGGGTATGGATTCATAGTGACAAACCACAAGCAGTCAAATTCATCAAAATCACTTCATTGACTATGACTTCACCCGAACACTTCTCTTGCAAATTTGTTGATGTGGAAAATGTACAAATAAATTGTAACCTTTAAATCTTAATATAGTACATGTAACCATATATATTTTCAATGGTTAAAAAATGAAACCAATCCGGTAGTAACTACATAATGCAAATGATTTTCTTTTATAAAAATCAAATAAATCATAGAGTTTGCATAAAATGATGATGTTACAATAATCTTTAAAGATGGGACTGTACTCATAACTGATTCAGTAGTCTTTTTTAAGTTCAAATGTTTAAAATAAATTTTTAATGGGGGAAAAAATGTAATCTTGAGTAGAAAAATAAAACTACTATTTTTATTTAATAATAATAAAAAAAAAGGTTTTCCATTCTGCATAATCTATTAATCTATTAATATTATTACAAATATTACCAAATAAAGTCTCCATCTAATAATATATTGCGGTGAGTAATATTTTCCTAGTCAAAGTTGCAAGAAAATTCTGTTGAATTTGTTAATACAATTTATCTGGATATTAATATAGAGGGGCATCACTGTTTTTATGCACTGTTTTATTATTTTACTGAGAAATATCTAGTAAATAAAACTTTGAACAGCTAAAGTTAATAAAATTGCCCATTTGATAAACTTGCAGTTAAGGAAATTGCATTTGACAAAGTTGTTATTTGGTAGAGTTATCTTGGGAAATTTCAGATGATAAACAAGTTTTTATAAGTTTTTACTTAAAGAACTCCTGTGCTAGATTAATCTCAAACTACAACTTATTTTTTCATTTTCTGCCTTCTATTTAGATATTTTCTTTAGTAAATTCCATGATTTTGCAATGTGCTACATTAAAATAATTAAAAGTCTTCTTTAATTTATTGCATTAATGTATATTAATGAGGACTTATGTGTTTATTTTAAAAGGGATCCTGAGTTTTGAAGCATTATAAATATAGAATAAATAGGAATATATTCCCAAAGGATTACATTCATGGTGCAGATAACAACATCTATGGATAGGTTTTGCTATGGATGATGTTATCTGAAATGGGAGTTCGATCCTAACTTTAAGAACATTTGTTTTGTGAGTTTGGTATAATTAGCCACAAGTAGAGTTTAATTGTTCTAGAAAATGCATTGATGTATGTTTTATAAACAGTAAAAGATGACCGTAATGATTTCAGTGAGATTTTAAATCAAAATTTTCATATCCTAATCTTTATTGATTTCTATTAGATATAAAATAATGAAATGACTTTCAATACACATTTTATTTGAAGATATAAGTCTGAAAGAAGAAAAGCTATTCTGAATAATAGTGGATTTTCAAAAGTAATCATAATATTCACTTTGCCTCCATTTTTTGCCTCCATTTTTATTATATACATGCATTATTTGCATTTCTACACACTTAATGTCATAGTACTCATCTCTTAACAAAATAAGCATACATGTATGCATCCTTTTCACTTAAATCTGATAAATGAACTTATCTGTTTCGAGAAGATACCTATCAGTAATGTCTGTTCTGCCTTTTATCTCTCTTTAATTATAAATGACATTTTTGAACATGTAGTTCATTATAGGATAACTCACAATAGTGCTTCTTTTGTTTTTCAATATATAAATATTGGAATATTGGATAGCAAATTGTCTGATAGTTTTGATGCCAAAAGGGAGCATTTCATGAATTTTTGCTAAATGTTCGTGTATAGAAGACACACGTATTCATGATATATTTCAATTTATATTTTTATTTATATACAGGATATATTTTGGTTGAAACAAAAAATATATTTACATATTCATTGTGAGTGATTAGCTCTATATCCGAGTCTAAACTTTTAAGAAAATGGCTGATCCCTACGGTTAATCCTTTTGACTGTTGTTAGAGTTCCTATGATAATTCAGCAGGTAAATGTAGCAATAGGTGAATTATGATCCCAGCCAATGGCAAACAAGCAACTCATGTCAGAAATCTTGATACAGATCATTGGTTGAAGTATATTATTTGTGGTGGCATTATTAACTTGTACCAAAGCACTCTTGTTGGTTCAGCAGCTTTTATATATGCTCTGGTATGTGATTGGGCAATAACATTGTATGATGCTATAGTTTGTCCAGTTAGTACATGTACACCGGTAAAATATGTATGTGATTGGTTGAGAACTACTCACACCACTATATATTTCAATTTATACTTAGTCATAAAGGATGATTGATTAGTGATAATAACCTTAAGTGAACAAACACATACACAGTAAAACTTCTCTAAGGCGACCACTCTACATTTCATAAAAAAGCGTTTGTTCAGAAAGGCTCTTAATGGAGGTCTATAGTGAGGGAAGGGGGATAAATATGAAATTAAACAAAAAAAATTATATCACATACATAAATTTTAAAATTTCTATCACAGCATGTAAAATATAAAATTAAAAAGTACAATTTGGTAATTTCACATTTAAATTGCAAGCTTCTGAACTTAGGTATGAAAAACAAATTAAGAAAAGGTATGATTAAATAAATTTCTGATTTAAAAAAGGAATGAATAGTAATTTGTTTTGATGTACAATTTTTTTTCGTAAACAAATTTCAAGTTCAGAAAATAAATGAAGTATTTTATCATCTTCAACAAATAATGTGGTTTCAATTAATCTATTTACCTCCTTGGGTGTTTCCTGAGACAAGAGGGCAAAGAGTTTTTTTTCTGTTAGAGTTCCGATGATGCAGAATTGGATTGAGAACCTTAAAGGTTAAAAAAAAAACAAGAGAGGTTCTAAAACTTAAATTCGATTTTAAATAAACAGGAAGTGAAGTTCCATCTCCTTTTAGGTCTAAAAAAAAATGTGGTTGCTTCAGGAGGGAGAATTGTTTCTGATGGTTTGGAGGTAAGTTTAGCACTGAGTCTATGGGGAAAAAATCCATTCCAAAAAAATGTGGGTAAGGGAGATGAAAGGTTTTACTGTACTAATAAAAGGCTTTCTTTCATTGTGATTTCAAGTTTGAGTCTGATCTTACTTGGCTAATGTCAGCATAAACTGTTTCAGACTGTATTACTTCTTATATATTTGGCTAAATAATTTTCATGCTATGGAAATCCCTGTAACTGTAATATTACAAACAAGAATAGATAGGGATAGTAGCTTTTTCCATCAGCATAGTAAAATTAATTAATAAGGAGTATTTTAAAATGTCAAGCAAGTCACAATTTTAAGTTATTTTATGAATCAAATGTAAACATAGTATATGATTTATTGTGTTGATCTTAATTGTCTGAAAATGGCATAGCTTAAAGAGTATTCAATTTATACTATTCTGATATCTTCCTTATAAAAAGCAAGTAGTGTTTATTTATTAGTATAAATTGCTCCAAAATTTTTGATCTACATCGCTTAAATGCAAATGAAAATATCACTAGTCAAAGATTTAACTCCTGCATAGAGCAAAGCTATTTTATGGAAGTGTAAATGCTTTAAAACATCTTTGTAATAAAGTATTTGCAAATATGTAAAGGATCTAAAAAAGTTTGGAATAATGCTATATGAAAAAAATACTCAGCAGAAGAATATAGAAGCATATTTCTTTTATAAAGGTACAAACTAGTTAGGATTTTAAAGGAGTGCAAATATATCAGCTGATAGATTTATAATCCAGGACTTTGAGAGTTTACATATATTAACATTTAGAATACATTATCAAGGTCAAGAATTTATGCTATTTAATTGTACTGCAAAAGTTTGTAGTCCAGAAGGGTTATCTTGTAAACATGAACTATACAATGGCAACTATGATATATAACTTAAGGGTTAATTATATATTAGGTTCAGTTTTATTTATTTATTGTTTTAAATCATCTAGTGTAATATTTATTATGAATGCAGAATTAATAATATGTTTTTTAATAATTAATAATAATTTTTTTAAATTTTAAGTGATATGTTCTTATTTCATCATGGAATTTCTTTATGTTTTTATTGTCTACTTTATGTGAGCCCCTTTCCCTGATTCAGAATATACTTTTATTCCAAAACTATAGACAATCCAAATAGCACTCTCCTATAGATATCTGACACAGTATAGGCTTATATTTAACTTAGATGTTCTAAAATGTATGTATAGCTTAATAGTAGATTTAAATGAGCTAATACACATTCATGTTCATTTTTTTACACAATAGATCTCCACTTTTATACTGATTTATAAATATTCAGAAATAAATGTCATACTATCAAAACTTCATTATGCAAGCTTTGTAGCATCCTTAAAATATTTTTAAATATTTATCTATATGCATATTATTTTATTTATGAAAGACTTTAAACGTTTTCAGTGATGAAAAACTTTTATTGCAATGCCAAAGTAGAAATTGTAATGAAACCAGTTCTAAAATATACAGTGTTCTGTGTACCAGAATTTTACATAAAACTATTCTTATTTTTGAATGATTTTATTTAATTTTAAACTAGAGTACCTTATATAGAATGTTTCTTAAAGGTGATTATGGGGTTTATTTCTTTAAATATTGATTCTAGATGTATACTTGCAATTGCAAAGTTTTTAAAAATGAGTTGCAAAATTTTATAAAAACAGTCTCAACTGTATGGGTGGTATTTCTGAAAAAATGCAAAATATAACTTTTTACATAAGCTTCATAGAGTAAAAGTTCTAATAAGTAGAATATTTATTACAACTTATTAGTTAAAATTAAAAAATTCCATCTATTTACCTGCAAAATTCATGAAAATCTGCTTAATTTTCACTCAAAATAATGGAATCTCTCAATTATCTCTAAAAACATTTAAAATCCCTAAATTTGTCTTAAAAATTCTTGAATTTAAACCTTAAAAAAGGATGGTATATTGAATTAAGTCAGTATATCCATTTATAATGTCTTTGGGAATTTTTGATTTAAAATTTTTTTTCAGAAAAATGTTTACCTTATTTTAAGAATGTAATTAAGTGCAAGTGATCAGAGTACCACTTGCAATCGCAAAGTTTATCTATGGTTAATAGTAATATCTATGATCAATATTTAAGGAAATAGACCCTATAACCACCTTTTTTTGAAACACACTGTATATTAATTAATAATTAATATGTTTTGCTTCATACTTCAGCATGTAGTTATGTAAATCATCTCAAAATTTAAATATGTACATAAGCAATAATGATTCATTATTTGGCTAAACTGAAGTATTTTCTTTATGCATGTTGATCATTTTGAGCAATTATGACAATTTTTAGATACACAGCATATTTTTGATCACATATTTCATAACTTTGATAGTTGTATTTGTAAACTGATTGCATATATAAATTTCAATCATTTAAATTTTTATACTTAGCTTGTAACACTTTTTATCTTGTAATCTGTGAGAAATTTGAATATTGTGATTTTTAATTTATTAATAAATTATTTTTAATTTCAATCAGATTTCGATTTGATTTATTAATTCTATTAATATTTTTGATTTATAGATTTTTGTGTATTACTAGGTTCTCTTGGGAAATATGTTTTATGTTGTATTAGAGTATAGCCATGTTCTAATACATGATTTTGTAAACATTTAAATTTATTTCTATATGCATGTGCTTAACAGAATTTGTTAAAAGTATGTATCAAACTTCTTAAATATCAGAGTACTGTAGTAAATTACAAATCCAAAGTGTGTGATTCTTACTAAATGTAATGAATTGTACATTCAATTAGAACTCAAACTAATAAGGAAACATCAGCAACAAGTCATGCATGCAGTTTCTTGAACAGTGCTGTAAGACCCCACTTGACTTCATTCTTAGTTAAAATTTATTTACTGGATAAATATTGACCACTATCAACAATGAAAGCAGAAGTTATAGCGGACAAGATGTTTTTTTTTTTCTCTCTCTCCCCCCAGTTTAAGGTTGAGTTTCTGCTTTTCAAGTTTTAATATATTCAGTTAAAAGTCAGTACATTCAGTTAAAAAAAATTATTTTGGCTATGCAATTATTTTATTATTTTTTCAATTTACTTATAATGTATTTGTAGTAACAGTAGTTATTTTGCACTTGATAAATTAAAACAAATGTCTTTAATAATTAGATATATATTAATATAATAATACTATCTTAATACCTTTATTTTCATGTAAACTACTAATATTTCGTCTATATATAAACTAATATTTCAGCATTTCCCAATTTTGCAGTATTAAAAATGCCATGGAACTCCATTCTATCAAATAATTTTTAGTTCTGCTTAGCCTTTATGTACAAGCACATTTTTTAAAGCAATTACCTGTAAGTTAGAAATATTTTCCATATGAAATAAGATTACACATTGAAGATTTAAATACAGTGGTAATGAAAAAATATGTGCTGTAAATTTTGTTGATTGTAATCTAGCCCAATAGTAAATAAAATTTAATTATTCAGCCTAATTTTATAGTCTTCAAAATTGTAATATTTTTCAGTGCATCTTCAATATATATCCCTGGATTGTGGATGCAACTATCAATAAAACTATTTCTTATTTTAATTCTAAAATTTTTCTTTCAG
This sequence comes from Amaurobius ferox, assembly GCA_951213105.1. Lineage (NCBI taxonomy): Eukaryota > Metazoa > Arthropoda > Arachnida > Araneae > Amaurobiidae > Amaurobius > Amaurobius ferox. The sequence continues at coordinate 80,492,751 of OX578139.1, read as the reverse complement.
AATAAGCTTGCTATGTAATATGTTTTGATTCCACTACATATATACAGTTCTGGCTTTTGTAGGCCATCCATGCTGTAAGCTCATACTTGAGGTTGTTTCCCCATTTGATTATCATCTGCCACTTGATTTATAAAATGTTTTACAAATTGTAAATGCATCATTGTCAGTTGATTTCTCTCTTTTCCATAGCTTTATACAGAATATAGGGATACATTATACATACTACTTCCAACCCCCTAAAAATGAATCGAAATTTGCTATCTTGGTGATAAAATATCTTTATATTTCAGAATATGTTGCTTGATTTTTCCAGCAAGTGCACTGATATTTGAAGAGGATACATATGTGTTTTATGAATCATTTGGGTTGTGCTTTAAATATGTTTGTAACTATTGTTTAGAGTATTGAATGTTCCATGTTCAAATGAAATATGCTCTTAGATGTGTATAACTTGAGTGAATACATATATAACTATTTAATTCAGAATGCCATCCATATTGTTGTGATGCCGATGACTCTGCCATTGTCTGTATGGATAAAATAAAAATCAACTATTTTTGTGAGACATATCCCAGTGCAGTGGTTATATTAGAAGCAATGAAACTTCTGTTTTTCATTTAAACTAGTTTTTATGCATAATCGGTAATGTCGCCTGCTCTTGTATATTCTAGTCTAGTCATTTTGTGCACTTGTAAATTTGCCTGTATGAAGCAATTTGTTCTTTTAAAATAAATTGAACATTTTATGCTTGATTTCTTTTTTCTTTCTTTTTTTTTTACTACATTCACTGCTTTGCATGATTTCTCCAATCTACAAACTTTTTAAAATTAATTTTTAAGTTTATGAAATGATTTTAAAATTTTCTGCCATTTATTAGTTTTAGTATTTTAATACATATTAAAATAATTACAGTTTTTCAGGTTTTAGAAGCACAGTTTGTATGTTTGGAAGATATGTGATTCATTTTGAAAAGTTTTATAATTTAGAAAATAGAAAAAATTTAAAAAAAACATATTTGCTAATAAGTGTAATCAAGCATGAAAATGAGTCACTTGCTTTTGACTGGTGACTTAATTTTTATACTGTGTGATGAAAACCTGTGGGCAAGTATGTTCTGTAACTAGAAAAATTTTGTGGGTGTCCAGTTACCCCTGAGTAAAATATAATATATATTGTCAACTACCTCTTGTATTTTTTCATTAATTGAGGTACAACACTAAAGCGAGATTCATAGATCACTAGATGAAAAAGCCTCTTACAAAATATTTGAGATGGATTTATATGACACTGGCTTCATCATAAGCTATGAAGCTATATGACATTGGCTTCATCAAAAGCTGTGAAGCTATGTGACATTGACTTCATCAAAATCTATAAAGCTCTATAAAATTGGCTTCATTAAAATCTATGAAGCTTTATGACATTGGCTTCATTAACAGCTATGAAGCTATATGACATTGACTTTATCAACAGATATGAAGTTATATGGCTTTGGCTTTATAGACAGCTATGAAGTATCTTATATTAGCTTCATCAACAGCTTATGATATTGGCGATATAATATGATATCAGACAATTATTCGACATACATTATTCATCTCTTTCATCTCTTATTGACATAACATAACATGATATTGATAATCTGTTAAACCTGTTTTAAAATTTCTTAAAAACTGAGTTAAAAAGACAGTATTGAATCTCTAATCTTCTCTGCAATGCTGCAAAGATATGAACTTTTTGTATGTTTAAAAATTTATATTTTCTAAATCATCTGATCCCCCCCCCCCCTCCCCCTCCCACAAAAAAAAAATATTTTTAAATAGCAAGTTATGAAAAGGCTACTCTGTCAGGTTAAGGATGCTTTTTAGCTTGATTACAGTAATTTGATATTACTGGTTTTTTAATGAAAACTATAGTTACAGACATAGTTGTTTTGTAAAATTGAACATTCATGGAGGATATTTTTTTTTTTTTTTTTTTTTTTTTTTTACAGATTTGCCACCATACTTGAAAAATAGAAAACCTGGACGTATCGGGGAATTTGGAAAACTTGTCAAGTCAAAGAAATATTCTAAAAAGGCTTAAATATGGAGAGTTTTTCAATTTAGTTATTATAATGCATTTAATACATTTCCTTGGATTAAAGTGAAAGTTGAATTGATTTTACCAATTTTACAAAGCAATGTAAAATGAAATAGCTTTAAATAATTTAAACTTCTTTTAGAGATTTCTTTTAAATTAATAATTATAATTGCAACTTTATTTATCTGCTAAATTTTGGTATAACAGGATTACCTGTAAGAAAGGACTTAAGTGATTAACACTTTATCACCAGTGGATCATAGTTTCACAGTAATTGCCTTTCCTCATCATGGGGGAAGCAGTGAGATGGGCACTCTAAAACTTCTTAAAGGAAGAATTTTAGATTATATTAGAAGTTTAAAAATATTTATTTTAGACTAGTAATGGTGCAGGACATTAGTTTAGCCTTGCAAACCATTGACAAAATTCTAAGCACAAAATGACTCCTGTCCTATACCGTCATTATTTACAAGCAATTGTTCAATGGATAAGACCCTTCTCCATCTGTAGACCATAGTTTTACAGTCGTTGTTGCTCATTAGCACGAGACAGGCAGAAAGCTAACCAACCATCACAAAACTCCTTAGAACAAAAATTTTTTAAAAATTTCTGGTAGGAATTGAAATAACCAGTTGAAAACTTTCTTGCTTGTATGCAGTGTTAACTAATTGGGTTTCTTAAATCAATAATTAAACAGTTTAACACCATCCTATTATAGGACAGCTGTCGCTTCACTTTAAGGAGAAAAAACATTCATCTTTCAATTTAAAGTATAAGGAAGTTAAGATTTTGTTAAGATGTTTGGATGGTTAAGATTTTGTTATATATTGGTTCCCATAGAGTATGTTGAGTGAGTTAGATTCAATGCAGCTGAGTTATGAGTATTGATTAGTATTGGTTGATAAACAAATGAAAACTGCTTTAAGGGTAATATGCCAGTAAATACCTGTAGAAATTAATCAGCGGCGAAAATTGCCAAGCCTAAGAAGTTTAGAAGAAATTTTCTCCATTATGAAATGGCAAAATAATCCTAATCCGTATATTAATAGAATAAATGTTACAGAAGTAACAACATAAAATTTAGGTAAAAGTTTGGCTGCAAAAGTGATTTTAATTGATTTTTCATGTAAATATGGTATATTTCCCTGACTTTCTCTACGTTGTGTGTATGTGGGAAAGGGGGTTAGGAGGTGGCTATGAAAATGCTAGTTTCCCTAAAGAGTAAAATTTCAAAATAGTTTTTTCTCCGGAATTATTTGGAAAAAAGGGTGGTTAGCGGGCGGAAATTGCACTCGGTAGGCCCGGGTTCGATTCTCGCCACTGCCAAAACTGCAGCCGTGTTCACGCGGAGTACGATCACATTAAACATGTGGGTCCGTAAGTCCATTCGAGAGGTTGGTGATAGGGGAAGGAGGATACGGTCCCTGTGGATGCCTCCCCCACTGGGTCCCGGTCTAAATTGGGTGAATAAAAAGAAAGTTATGGAGATTGTCGCGGAGGGCGCGGTAGCCCAGTGGTAGGCGCGCGGGAATTTCACTCGGTAGGCCCTGGTTCGATTCCCGCTACTGTCAAATCTGCCGCCGTGTTCACGCGGAGTATGATCACGTTAAATATGTGGACCGTAAGTCCTTCCGAATGGTTGGTGGTAGGGGAAGGAGGGTACGGTTCCTGTGGATGCCTCCCCCACTGGGTTCCGGTCTAAATTGGGTTGCACTTCCTGGCCGTCCAAACAGTTACCTTACCACTTTCTGGTAGGTCTCGCCAGCGAGTTTGCCATGGTCAGAATTTTCAAGGGTAGCGAACAGGCTGGTCGCCAAAGACGGCTAGTATGATAATAAAAGTGGATGCAGTGCCCATAACGGAGTATTTAGAAAGTTAGAATAACGAACTCGGCAACAAAGCGAGATAAAGCCAGTTACAATTACAATATTGCAGAGCATTGTCTTTAGTAAGAATTGACGTCAGAAACGAATGAACTGCGTATACAGAACGCAATGTACTCCTTTCAAAATGTTGTATCACCAGGACTTGCAATGTTTGCCAAAGTATATGGTTATATTATTTTTGTAGTTCAAATGTGACTTGTCTCTGATGGAGGGCATTTTAAACATCCAGCTCATTCAACACTAAATGTCTCTTTATGTAGGTGTTGTTTATTGTATTGTTAATTGTTATGATGTATTCTCTGGAATTGTGGGTGTACTCTCAGGATACTCCAAATTTCTGAATAACTAACGCTTTTATGTAAAAGCACTATTATGCGTAAACTGGAACAATGTACAGCGAATAGCTCGATAACTATCACTAAACAGCTGTCAGATACAATAAAACAGCAATTAAATGCATAGCTAATTTACAAAATAGCAGATAGTTTTCTCAAAATACTGGCATATCTCACAATTCAATTTAGCTCGTATAACTCTCTAACTGAGCGATGACTCTTTATGGGCTATCCGTGGAAACTTCCAGTAGAGGTTCGTATCTCCAGGAATATTCGTTATTTCAAGAAAGTTCTGGTGTATTTGAAAATTCGTCAAATTAGCGCCTAATCCGGTAACCCCACCCTGAAATTCAAAATAAGGCAACCATACATTCAGGTAATAGGAATGGCTGCCTGCAAAAGGGCTTTGCCCTTGAGCAGAACAAAGGCCTTGAATGGAAGCTAAGGTTCGTTGTGTATTATTTGAATAGGGACAAAGCACAGTGAAACTTTTTACATATTCATAACAGTATCATTTTTTAATGTGACAGCCATTGACTAATAAACATATTGTATCAAATAAATGCCTTATGTAGCAGTTTTAGATTCCTACTCTTTAAATAATGCTTTACAACTTTGTAATTGGCATTTTTTCTTATTTCGCTTTGTTGCATCTGTTATCCTAACATTTTAAATTCTCCAATAGGAGCGCTGTAATCCCTTTTATTCGACTGGACATGGTCACTTTACTACAGATAGATTAACCGCCGTAGATAGACTAAACCTACACTTATGGACCTTTTCTTTACAAAGTTATTGGGGTACAAGTTATGGACTTGGTTATTGGGGTACAAGTTATGGATCTAAAACCAAACATTTTCACAGAACAACATGTTTCGATACATATATTGTATGTTAATAATCCAAGACCAGAATTAACAATGCAATTTTATTTAATGAAAGCATGTTTTACCCGTAGGCACAGCACAGAACAAAGTATTCAAACCAGAGAAAATTGAAATGACTAAACCCTAACAATTCTAATGTCTTCCTATATGTGTACCTTTTACCATAAAGTACATAGCATAAAAATTATTTTGACGCGAGTACAATCTTGAAACTTTTTCTTTTAAAATTGAAATGTAAAACTTAAAATATATAGTCTATTTTTACAACTGCTAAATTAGTTGTGTGAAAAGTTTGAATTTAAAAATGGGAATAAAGCGGACTTTTCCATACAAGATAATATTAGAAAAATATTAATATTATCAGGATCTTATATTTTATCATATCCGAATTTCCAGCTTTTACTACCATTTTTCAATTCAATAATGTTGCAAACCCAGACCACTCGACTGACCCAAAGGGTTTGTAGCAGCTGTTTGAGTGGCCGGTAATTCAATAATGTGTCATTGCAGCAGTTTCTTGCAAATGTCAATCATACAATCATATTGTACAATCAGAAATATTGAAAATATATATTTTTTATTTTTTCATTTGAATCTTTGTTTTTATTTTTAAAGTTATGAAGTCGAGGCTTTTTGTTGAATTTTTTTTTTTTTATCTAAATGGGCTAAAGTACGAACATTATATGACAATAAATTATATTTCTGTAGTTCATTTTTCTTTTATCCCTGATGATATTCCATTTGAAAACTATACAACTATACTACGTATTTACAGCCATCCTTTCCAAAAGCTCATTTGTCAAGATCGTCCAGTTCGCCATCTGTTTAGCAAGTTTTCTGTTCAAACAGCAGAAAGAATCCTGCGCCATTTTTAAATGCATCACTGTGGAATTTGAGAATTGTTTCATCTTCCAAAAATTCAAACGTACCTGCAATAAAAATAAATACAAATTATTATTTTTTATATTTTTATATTTTTTTTTATATTTCTTTAATATTTTAGATTAATATTGAAAGATTTTTTTTTTTTAATAAATCTTGTAAAGTCTTACATATTCTGTTTTATTTTTAAAACACAAAATTGATGTAAATAACCACTTTCAAACACAAAAGTTTTGAATATTTCAATTTTTTTTACATTATGTCACTTCTGTACAATATGTATTTTCAGTTTAAAAAATCACCACTAATTTACAAATTATCTAAATAACGCTGAACAAGAAAGCTGATTGGTGGTTGAGCGATTTAAGCAAAACTATTTGCAGACGACTTTGTGCTATGATTTCAAAGTTCTTCCTGGTATTGGACTTTATGAATTTCTCACTTAATCCCTTGAAAATTTTACACATTGCCTATTTCATTAGCACAAGAAAAAGCTCTGATAATACATTTTTTACTGAAATATGAAAAAATATCAATAGAATATTGGATTTTAATTTTAGAAAAATATTTATTTGAAAAAATTTAAGCCATCCATTTTATACAGCAAAATTATATTTGTCAATTATTAATATGCACCATTAATTTCTGTCTGACCATGTTTGTATCAGTATATATGAGAGAATATCCGGCGATTTAAAACTTTAATTCTTGATCTAGAAAATCGCTGGGTTATTTTTTTTTTAAATAAATTAATGACCTGATTGCGCATACAATATTCGAAAATTAGAAAAATAATAATAATAAATTTCTACATATGTACAAAACGTCCTAAAAAAGTTGATAAAATACAGGTACGGTATCATATTTCAATTTCTTTGTTCTTATTGTGCCACAAAAAGAATTAAAAAATAAATTATCTTTCAAAAACTATATTTCATTCGCATATTCAAATAGATAAAAAACACGCAACTTTTGCCTTGCACGCAACCGTTTTCGGTCACGCCTCATTTAGACCCCCCCCCCCTTCTCCTCACCGCTAAGACTAAAACAATAATAGTAAAACATTAACAGTACAACAGTAAGAACATTAATGTTTTTACAAATAAGCAGTAAAATTTACAACCCTAAAATTTTACTTTTTCATACTATAGAACAGGGTTCTTCAACATTGGGTTCTGAGAAATTTCTGAAGGGTTCCGCAAAAAATTACCATTGAACTGTAAAATGATCTCTAAGAAATGATGTGCAGCGGGGTGCACGGGACAAGAGTGATGTTAAGACCGCCGCGATACGTATGTATCCGTCTGTAACAAAATTTAATGCAAAAATACACAAATACAATCACTTAATTTCAAATTCAATAGAATTTTAGCGAATCTTTTGGAATTGATTTTAATCAAGAGGTTTATAAAAGAACACCTCTTTATTTTAGTCCATTTAAAAAAATGCGTTAAACTTCTCTAGTGCATTAGTCTGGTATTAGTAGCAGGAGCAGTAGTAGTAGCAAGAGCAGTAGTAATAGCAAGAGGATTATTATTATTAGTAGGTTATAATACCTATATAGCCTATATATATATAGGTATATATAACCTATATAATTATATAACCTATATACGTATATATAGGTTATAGTTATATACTACCTCAAATTTCGAGGGTTCGTTCAGAAATACCACAAGTCAGAAAGGTTCCGAAGACAATGAAAGGTTGATGAACCCTGCTATAGAATATATTATAGAGAAAGTATTGTTTTCACGAAAATTTTCGATTTCGAGATTTTAATGCCAATATATGTTTTAGGACCTCCTGAACACGTTTTGACTATTTCTAGAGTGATGGCCGTCTGTCTGTGGTGAATTTCTTTTGTACGCCACAAATATTAATGGATTTTTACAAAATTTTTTATCCAGCTTTATTAACGAAAATTCCAGAACTAGATGGGATTTTTTTAAATTCGAGTGAAAACTCCAAAACTGATTCGAAATTTTATATTTTTCTCAACATGGCAGCATAGAACGAAATTTCACATAATCATGCATTAACAGCGGTTATTTATGGCTCAATGATCACAAAACTTAACAGTTTCAACTATTGTAGTGAAAAATACCCGTGATACAATTTTTATGTTCATAATATCATTACCCCACATCAGGGGGCCCACTATCAAACGTGGTATCAATCGAAATACTTTTTTAGTCCCTTTAAAATGAAGGGTGACATGCTATAATTGTGATCATTTTGACTAACACTACATATTTTTAAAGAATTTGCAAGTGGGGAAAAAAGAAAGAAACAAGATATTTAAAGATGGATTTTGGTATGAGAAAGTCGAGTTGAGCCACACTCAATTAATTTTTTGCTCCAAGTCCTCTGGACGAGCCGGACGGCCTGGGGCTTTCACACTCAATTAATTTGATGAATAATGTCTCCTGAATCCTGTGGTTCGGGACTTTATGTCCAATATCCAGGACAGACGGTTCAACTATTAAGTTCGGCTTCTACAGTCTGTTTCAAAATCATAAGACCACTCAAAATTCCACCCTTTCTCAACAAAGACAACATTGAATGTGAATTTCAAAGAAGGTGTATGAAACGAAACAATTTTGCAGTGTTGATTTAGCTCAGAAAAAAAAAACAAAAAAAAAAAAACAGATCGAATATTATTTTCGTGCCAAACGATTTTTCGAAATCACGGTGTTACATAAATATAAGACCACTTTAGATTTTTGTTTAACTTCGGAGTTTAACTGTAACCTAAACCATCTGGAAAGGTTGGAAAGAAGGAAAAAAGGCAGAAATTCAGAACTGAACTGTTTGATTCGTTGGATTATTAAAATGCCTCATGGAAGTGATTTGTTTGAAGTATAAGTGCAAAAAGTTTGGTTCTACAATGGAAAAGGAAAGTCGGAACGTGAAATAAGTAAGATTCTTAATCGTTCTAAAACGGCTATTCACAATTTTTTGAGTAAAAAAGAATTGTATGGAAAGCAGCAAAAATCAGTTAACAGCTCGTGATAATAGACAAATTTTCCAGCTTGCAACGAAAAACTACTTGTCCACTTATAAAATGGCATAGCAGACAAATAAACAAGGGTCTCATGTAACTGTGTGGCGAAGTTTGAAGTCGAATGTTGATGTTAAACTTCGGAAACTAAGAAGCAAACCACGACTTCTTAAACATCATAAAGAAGCACGTCTGAAGTGGGCAAAGAATGTCATGTCCTAGAACTCTACAGGGAAAAATATAATATTTTCGGATGAGAAAAAATTTAACTTAGACGGTCCAGACGGCAATAACTACTACTGGCATGGCTTAAGGCAAGAACCTCGTGAGTTTTTCAGTAGGCAAATGGGAGGCGGTTCCGTTATGGTGTGGGGCGCTTTCTCATATGCAGGAAAATGCGATCTGCAAAGAGTTTATGGCAAAATGAACTCGAACAGTTATCAACAAATGTTATACGGAAGTCTGATACCCTTTGGGCCACTTTTAGGAGGGCCGAAATGGAAGTTCCAACGAGATAATGCTCCCAGTCATGCATCTAAATCAACAAAAGCATGGCTCAAAAGAGAAAAGATTGATGTTATATCTTGACCGAGCCTTAGCCCTGGCCTAAAGCTCATAAAAAAACCTGTGGGGTTATTTGTCTCGCCAAGTATATGAAAACAACAAACAATATCATTCGGCATATGAATTGAAAGTCGCCATTATGGAGAAATGGGACAATATTCCGGAATCTGTCTTTAAAAATTTAATTAAATCGGTGTCAAATTGTGTGTTTCAAGTTATTCAGAAAAATGATGGAGCAACAACTTACTAAATTTTCTAAAACTTTCTTTTTCCACATGAGATCTTATAATTTTGTAACAGATATTTGTGCCACTTTTTGTTATTATTGCTGTTATATTTTTTTCTAAATGAATTTCGTACATGTAAGTTGCTAAATTTTATTTAAAACTTGTTCTGACATGGAGTAGTTTTGATTTTGAATAAAAAAAATATTTCATTAATTACCTAAATAACAAAAAGTCTCGTGGTCTTGTACTTTTGTAACAGACTTACACCTAAGCGTTTTTCTTTTTAATGCTGTTGAGAAGGTAGCCTCCACAGAGCAAGTTGTTGTAGAAATGCATTGATATTCACATTTCTCTTAAAGAAGGAGATCGAGTTTGAGGTTTATACGAGTTCGGCTGACTCGTCGAACTGAATTTTCTCTTTGACAATTTCGAACCCAGCTAGTTTTTATTTATTTTTAATATTCAGGTTGGGTTAGGCTGGAAACCGAAATGGTTTTGCGTGAATAACGTCTTGTAAAATAAAATTCTAATAAAGCTCAAAATATTAAAATAGCGAAATTATAATTACCTTTTCAAAGCATTAAGATATCGAAATTAGAGTCACCTTTTCAAAATAGGTCAAAATATTAAAATTTCGAAAAGAATCCGATCCGAAATATATCCTTTCAAAGGGTTATAGATTTTTTGCTTGCTGGTCAGAGTTGGCACTTTTAGTTTTTAAAATATAATACGGATTACAAGCTTTGAAAACAAAAAAAAAATTAATCTTCTTCAACTACGATCGCTCTAAAACTACAGAGTTTTGTAAAAATAAATTATCGATCTATTAACTGAATTTCCTACTGAATATTTTGTCACTTGGTGTTTATATCTACTTTTTATAGTTTAGACGATATTTCGAGTGAAAGTAAGCACAGTAACGCAAAAATTCGCTCGAACAAAAATATTTTATTTATTTATTTATTTATCATTATTATTATTGTTAATTTTTTTTTTCGAAAAAAGAAATTGTTTAAAAAATTGAGATTTTTTTTGCATATTCATACATGGTACGATTTTGTATATTTATTTTATTCATAGATGGTTAGTTTTGTATGTTCATTCAATTTTCGACAAAGCAAGCATAAATTGTTTATATTTTTATCTAAAGTTCGAAGATATAAGGAATCTTCCGAAACTTTTAATATTGACTAGGATGACAGGGGATCAACTGACCCTCTGATATGTGCATTTCGTGCTGCTAGCTCTACTAATTAAACCAGTGTCAGTTTTATTTTCTTAAAATAATCGATGCTTATATAAATAAATGGATATGTATTTTATTGAGAATGGGAAAAAATTCTGCACTTTCGTTGAATGTTTTCGCGCATGCCTGAAATCGACTGCAAGGAGGAAAAATGCATCACTTACGGACTGAGTCATATTCCATTCTTCCACACATTTTCTGTTCCGTGATTTCCAAGAAATCTTTTTCGCAGTCCTCCGATTGCTCAATATCGAAAGTGTAGAACTTGACTTGTAGAGCACAAACTTGGAACGACGATTTCTTGATGATGTATTTGCAATCCATGTTATCCGGATAGGACCCCGTTTGGTAACCAGGGCTGATAATCTGGAACGTTTCGCTGCTGAAAGTTTCTTCACAAGCTGTGGATGAAATGAATTTTTACATGCTGCAAATAAACTTTTTCATGTGTATTCTAGCATTGAAAATAAACCTATCACCACAAATTCCTGCATTTGCAGTCTAACATCGAAATGGGTTGAAAATAAGCCTATCGCCAGAAAAAGAAACGCATTCTATAGTCTTGCATCTATAGTCTAACATTGAAATTGATTAAAAATAGGCCTATTACCAGAAAAGGAAATGCATTTTATAGTCTTGCAACTATAGTCTAACATTGAAATAGGTTGAAATTAAACCTATCTCCAGAAAAGGAAACGCATTCTATATAGTCTTGCATCTATAGTCTAAAATTGAAATGGATTGAAAATAGGCCTATCGCCAGGAAAGAAAACATATTCTGTAGTTTTGCATCTATAGTCTATAGTTTGCATCTATAGTTTGCATCTATAGTATAGTTCGCATCTATAGTATAGTCCTATATAGTACATTCTATATATATTCTATAATTTTGTATCTATAGATCGAAATTGATTGTAAATAGGCCTATTGGCAGAAAAGGAAACCAATCATGTTATAATAGTCTGAAAAACAAAAAATACTTCATAACAGTATTGATACAAAGCATCAACCTGTTTCGGAACCCCTTTATTGCTTCCGATACCAGTTAATTCTTTGGATCAAGTGTTTATTCTTTCATTATATAGTCTTTTAATTTCAGATTATTTTAGATGGAAGTTTGAGCGAATTTTCAAATTAGTATAATACCTTTGTTAATGTTTAGTTCACCTTGATAATGAGTGAAAATGAATATAATCACCGAAACATCAAAAGTAGGCGAGTTTGTAGTTGTTTTTAACTGTAAGAATATTGTGAAAAAATTGCGAAATACACGTACTTACTAATTAAGTCCTTGTCTGCTCAGAACGACTGTAGCATTGAAACAGAACTGTAGGTTTAAAATTTAAACCAGAGTTTAAACTCTAATTTGGCTATCGCCCGTCTCCTTTTGGATTCTTGATACTCGCACCAAGCATTTCATTGATTTAAGGCCTCTTTATTCTTTTATTCTATACATTTCTTTACCCTCAAATTTATGTGTTAGACGTTAGAACGTATGATGAAGGGAATAAACTATGACAATGAATTCGGCTGTATTTTTGAACTTTTTAAGCCAAAAAATTTACGCCCCCCCCCCCCCCGCTCTCAGTATGCCTCGTAATGTAGGGCAGGCAGAACGGGGCAAAATGTGCCTTATACATATATATTTTTTTTAATTTCTTTACTTTTATAATTTACATTTCATTTCCGTTTAAAAATATCTATAGAACCTAACTTTGAATTGACTCAATTTCTCTTTATCTTTCATGGCTATGATATTAGCTTCAAGCGACTACACTCCACCTTGCTTTTATTTACTATTACTGAGTGAATATTTTAGATACATTCAGTAAATGTCTGAGCATAGCTCAGAATTTTAAAAATGATTTTAATTTATTTTAGAAATGTCGCAGCGAATGTTGCAGTGAATTAATTATTTTAATTGACTATGACTAAAACGGGCTACGTGTGATTTGAAGGAGGGTTAGGATCCTTCAGAAGGGTACCTAGACCTGAAAGTACAACTCTAGTTCTGCGGAAACTTGGCGCAAACTATTTTAAGATTTTATATCTTTTTCGGAAAAAGGTTTTTTGCCTTTCACTTGGCGGGGATTTTTATATCTGATATATAACTGATTATTTGCTTAAAAATCCACTAACCACAGAACTCTTGCTCTACATAAATATTACTTGCAACGTCACACAGTTGAGTTAGCTGTGTTACATCCCTATTAATAATACATAACTTACTTTTATTTAATGATGGAGCGCATCCGGCGACGAGCTGTTTCGCTTCGATCCTAAATCCGGAAAGTTGCTGGTAACTGTCCGTCTTGAATCGAAGAGGAAGCTCGTTTTGGGTGGGTGGGAAATCTACCAGTACTGAAAAGAAACAAAACAGAAGAGCGTCTCGCATTCAAACCATTAGGCAATATTTTAAAATGCAGTTATTGTGTGTCACTATCGAAACAATGCAGTGATCAGAAAATTGTGAGTCATTCGGTTGCTGGTGATCAGAAGCTTTTATCATATACTGTTATTAATTTCTTGATATTTCATCAATCGGCAAAGAAAATTACCCACCTGAGTATAAGCATATTTAATGAATAAAGGTTATGCCATATGAGAAATAGCAAGTATTAACATAGCAATGTACCCGCCTAGAACGTTTGCCAAAATTTTCAATCTAATTTCTTAGTTCCAGAGTGTTTTTATTATTCTTTGTGTCAGTTTCACCCTCACTGCTGTACTCTACTTAATGTATTTTGGCGATATTTTAATACCGCCAAAAAGCATTTAAATTAATAGATATCTGCAGGGCAGACTGGGCATATCGAACCGGTCTGGTGATTTTAGAGCTTTGCGGATCTTGATAATTCTATTGTATTCAAAATCAGGTTTTATCACCTGAAGGCCCTGAAGGTTTGCGCAGAAAAAGTGTTGCAGAAGGTGTCGCAGAAAAAGTGTTGTTACCCACCTCTTTGTCCGTCTCTCTTTCCGCAGTACTTAGCCCCTTTGACTTCCAGGTAGTCTCTGTCGCAGGTGGCTGAGTTGTCCGATGCCACGTCGAAGTGAGAGAAGTAGAGTTCCACTTGGCAGATGTCCGGTGCATTCCGAACGATCCGATACTCGCAGTCTGTGTTGGGCTGGTACAGAAGCGGAAAGTTCTCGCTTTGGATGTAGCTGACGACGTCCGAATAAGATCCACACACTCGAGAATTAGCAGGGCCTGTTCAATGAAATGTTATTTTGTTTACAGAAAGTAATTTCAAAACAATATAATGGGGGCGGGATAGTCCAGTGGTAAAGGCACAGGGGTTGTACTCGGAGAATCCGAGTTTGATTCCTGGTGCTGCCCAAACTATTCCCGTATCTACGTGAAATCTGTCGGTCCGAAAGTCCTTCCGAGAGGTTGGTGGTAGGGGAAGGAGGAGGATACGGTCCTTGTGGATGTCGCCCCCCCATTCGGTTGGGTGACACTGTCCAAACAGATACCTCGCACTTTTGGGTAGTCGGCCGTTTTTTTGGTTACTCAAGTCCTCGGATGAGTCGGACGGCTTGGATCTTCAACACTTTTGAGTAGGTCGAACGGTTCGGGTCGAAAGAAAGAAAACAGGCAAATATACAGGGTTTATAGAAAATTTCTTGAGCACTCCAATAACTTTGTAAAGATGTCCATGAATGTATAGTGTTAGGTCTATCTATAATAAAGTAACCGTGTCCAGTCAAAAGAAATTGATTATAACACTCCTCGAGGAGAATTCAAAAAGTTAGGATAACGATACAATAAACAACACTTACATGCACAAGAATCTAATGCACACTTTCTTCAAAATACCCTCTGTCAGCAGCAATACACATATGAATTAAGAAAAGAATATAACCGTGTACTTTGACAACATTGCAGGTGTCACTGTGAAAGCTATTTCTAATGATACAACTTTTTGACAAGTATTTATTGTCTTCCGTATACTCGTTTCTTGCGTTCCTGGCGTTGATTACTACCATTAGATACTCTTATACAACTTTGAAATCGATATTTTCTTTTATCCCGTTTTGTTGCCGAGTTCGATATCCTAACTTTCTTAAATTCTCCGCCAAGGACGCCGCAATCCATTTTTTTGATCGGATTTGGTCACTTTACAGCGTCCTTAGCGGAGGCCTAACGTGTACACTCATGAAACTTTCCTTTCAAAATTATTGGGATACTTTTTTAGGAACTCCGTATAGATGGAAAATTTTCGATACACTCTTTTAATTTAAATATCTCATCGATCATGCGACGATTTTTTTTAGGCAATAAAGCTGAGTCAGCTTCTTGAATTCTCCGCTATGGACTTTACAATTATTATTATTATTTTTTTTTTATCAGACAGGGCTGTTTTATTATGAATAGACCAAACATGTACACTTGTGAACTTTCCTTACAAAGTTATTGGGGGGTGCTTAAGGATTTACCAGGAACCTTGTAAGATACAAAATTCTCATTTCTTTGTGACAGCTTTATGGATTCGTCAAATTACATGTGCTTAGTACCATTTGATTCCAATTTGTATGATGGGGATGATTTTTACTTTCCTTATATACATAATGTATAAGGAAGGTATTGTGATGGGGTCGAAAATTCGAATTCGAGTTTTCGACGGGAGAGCACGTTTCAAGCATCCCTGATCACGAATCCATTTTTGAAGTGATGTCTGTGTGTGTGTGTGTGAAAGTATGTGTGTATGTGTGTGTGAAAGTATGTGTGTGTGTGTGTGTGTGTGTGAAAGTATGTGTGTGTGTGAAAGTGTGTGTGTGTGTGAAAGTGTGTGTGTGTGTGAAAGTGTGTGTGTGTGTGTGTGTGTGTGTGTGTCAGTGAGTCTGTGGAGGCGATAACTGACGAACGAATGGACCAATTCGAACGAAATTTGGTACAAAAATCACAATCCATAAACACTGGAAGCCTATTGTTTTTATACGCAATCGAATGTTCAGAACCCCCCTAAATTTTTGAGTGAAATTTTGAAAAAATCGTCAAAAAATCAAAACCACTAATAAAGTCACGCAAATAGACATTTCTTATGTAATTTTTCATTAGAAAACGATTGGCATAAATTTTAGAACGCTAACATGAACAGTTCTTGCGATATTGTACATTTTTCAAAAACATTATCAAAAAGTCATATAAAACAAACAAAAAATATTTCCTATTGAGAAACATGTTCACTTTTCATATATAATATCACGCGATAAATTGGGTGACATCATTCTCGTGGATCTAGCTCGTTCCATTCATGAAAAAAAATACTTTGAGTAATACTTTTGTATTTGAACGCCAATAGTCATTTATCTGCTGTAAGAATAACTTATTTCTCCGTCCATAACGCTTAGCGAGATTTTGGCGGCGAATTTGGCGGAATGTCGCCAATTTGGCGACATTTTTAATTGTTGCCAAATTAACAAAAATCTCGCCAAATTGATAAAAATGACGCTAAATCAATGAAAATAACGACTAATTGAAGAAAATTCAATATATTGGAAAGAATAGAAGTATCTACTATAAGAGTAACATTTTTTTAAACTGTAAAAGTAGTAAATTCATTGCATTATATAAGGAAAGTCAGATTTTCTTTTTCTGTGTGATTGGGGCTCTGTGAGGTAATTTGATTCTCCCTGTTATTCCTATGACAAAGTAAAAAGAGTCTGATTGTTTAGTGAATTTTTTCTTAAAATCTTACCTATTGGCCTGTAGCAAGAATTGCGAAGCTGGCGAATTCGAGCCTCGAACCCTCTCCTGTGACTTACGGAATCGGAACGGAAAACCATCCTCAGAACATCAGAATCGCCTTCGAACGATAGAACTGAAACAAGATAATACAATAGCAATTGAATTTACAGTTGAAAACAATAGCAATTTCATTATATTTTTGTAGTGAGGCATAGGGAGAATGACTAGATGCATAGGATAAAGAAACAGAACAGAGTTCAGTGGAGAATACTGCGGTATGGCTAGTATATGACACCGCCAGACCAAATTCGTGATAAAAATCCTGTTCTATTAGCTACAATATATAATACGATAGCTGTAACATTATTCATTATCATTATTATTATCGGTATTAAATCCCTCGAATATTGTGATTCGATTGATAACGCGGGGGGTCGGATGTCAGATGCATTTCTGTATGACCTGCTTTCTAGACCAGGATTCGACACTGCTTGAATGGGCCATAAACCCTCATTGGTTCACGACCTAGACTGGGGAGCTCACCCGAAGGTTTAGAGCAACTATTTCCTCGTCCAGGAGAAACCCCTATTGGTTAAACAATTACATTAGTTCTCCATAGAATTCGCGTTGAAAAACTAAATTCTATTCCTGAAAGATAAATGTCGAGATCCTGATTACGCCGTACATTAGATCTACTATGACAATTCCCTTCAAAATTATCAAATCTTCTTCTTCTTAAGCACTACAGCCGATTGCCAGCCAAGGCTGTCTCAGTTAGTTTCCACCATCTCGACCTATCCGACGCCACTGTCCTCAATCTATTGACGCCAACGTTCCTCAGCCATATCTCCACATTGTCCAGCCACCTTGTACACGGCCTTCCCCTCCTCTTTCCTTCTGGACCCTGGAAAGTTATTTTTCTAACTAAATTATCCTCTTCATATCTATAAATATAGCCGAGCCATCTTAGTTGAGCCACTTTAATCAGTTTTACTATGTTTGGTTCTCTAAATTTATATTGTAATTCTTGATTATATCTTATTCTCCACACTCCATTTTCCTTTACCGCTCCAAATATTCTTCTCAAGATTTTTCGTTCAAAAATCGTCAACTTATTTTCCTCAGTTTTATTCATAGTCCAGCATTCACTTCCATATAAAACTATTGGTCTCACTAATGTCTTGTATAACCCTATCTTTGTTTCTCTACTTATATATTTTGATTTAAACTGATTACGTAAACCATAGTAGCATCTGTTAGCCATACCTATACGATTCGTAATTTCATTTTTGATATTGTTATTACAATTTACCATTGTTCCCAGGTACTTGAACTGGTCAATTGTCTCAAAAACGAAATCATTTATTTCCAGTGTTAACTGATCTTGGTCTCTATTTGTCACTGCCATGAACTTGGTTTTCTCCACATTGACTGTCAAGACAATATTTTTCGCTGCTGCCTCAGGGGCACAAAAAGCTTCCACTATTGCTGCCTTCGTTCTTCCAACAATGTCAATATCATCCGCAAAGGCCAACAACTGTATTGATTTATGGAAAATGGTTTTTTGTGTTTGTATGCCAGAGTCTCTTATTGTTTTTTCCAAGGCGGTGTTAAACAACTGGCATCAGAGAGAATCTCCCTGTTTTAGTCCCTTTTCCGTATAAAAGGCGTCGGATAAATCAGTTCCTATTTTTACTCTACCAAACGTCATTATCAAATTTGTCAATTTCACAGGTATTCCCAAAATTATCAAATCTATATAAATAAAATTGAAAGTCTGTCTGCCTGCCTGTCTGTCTGTCTGTCTGTTTATCCCGTCATCACGGGAGAACGGCTGAACCGATTTTGATGAAATTTTGTGGATAGCCTTGAAATAGTCCCCCATAAATTTAGCCCTAGTTTCGAGTATCTAAGACCAGGGGTTGTCGAGATATTCATGTAAAACGAAACTTTTTTCTAGGAGTTCTACTCTCTAACTCCGTGGTTTATCCAAACGGAAAGCTTGAAAATCGTTTGAAAGTGAATTAAAACTTTATCTCTGAGTTTGATGGGAGATTTTTTGCGCTAATTAGTCACTTTCTGAAAACATGAATTGTTTAAAACATGATTTAAATGTGAAATCTATCTCCATGGTTTATTTTTCACAAGCTTTTACTGAACAATGAAAAGTATAAAGAAATCAAAATGATTGTTTAATTTCGCAGTTTATGAGGAAGATTCTATCTTATATCATTTTGCTCAGAAACGCAATTAAATTAAATCTGTCTGTTACTTTTAATTATTATTTTTTCGATTTGAATAATAAATAAATGGATATAAAAATATATTTTAGACAAGAACGATCTGATTTTTCTTATAGAATTTTTGACTGGATAATATCAATTACGGTCTTCAGGTTTAAACGTTATTATTATTGATATTTTCGAGGATTATTGATTCAGGGATTATTGATAGTTTCAAGTTATTATGCAATGGTTTTATTACGACAAAAATTGTTTAAACTCATATATCGTACGTTGTACGAGTAATCTTCTACAAATACACGGGTATATCTTCTAATCTACGAAAATATAAGTAGTACAGGTATATTGGCATATGTTTTGATATATATTGGAATCAATTGCGACCTTCTGGTATAAAGTGTACGGGGATTATTGATATTTTCAATTTATTACGTCATCTCTTTTAATATTTTGGCAAAAATTTTTCAGACTCATATTGTAATACGAATAATCTTCTACTAACACACTGACATATTTTCTAATCTGCGACAATATGAGTAGTACGGGGTTGCATATATTGACTGAATTCCTTTTTTTTTTTTTTTTGTAAATTTGCTTACAAAAGGGGCCAGGATGTTTTATTCTACAGATCTGCCCCTTGAAGATAATTTCGCATAGTGAGAACAGATATTCTTAAACTTCTCTTTAGGAGCAATAAATTTAATATTTTAACAGAGTTTTCACATGGTTGCGGATTATAAGTTTCTTTGTATTATATATACTCTGCACGAAGAACGGGTATGCTGCCAGTCATTCATAAAAATTGGTAATTTTTTCTAAGTGACTAGAAAATTCTTAAATTAGGTGTATTAAAAGACTATCACTGTATATAACGTATCTAAAGTGGTTTTGTCTTTCCAGAAGCCCCGATGACCTAGAAGGCTGAATCTTTGCACATATGCTATCGACGGCATTGAAATATTAATTGCCTAGTTTAAACATCTCTAAAATGTGATACATTCCTCGGTAATATTTTCAAAATTATCATAATGCTACAATAATTTATTATATTTGAAAACTTCATCCAAAATAAATGAACTTTATGCAAATGACGTCATCGAGATATAAATCGCCTGGCTCTCTCTATAAAAGCAGCATTTCATTCATAAACTTTTTCCAATCCTTTCATTCATCACAATACTATAATAATTTATTTTATTTAAAAACTTAAAACCGTGAAGGTATAAGTAATTTAACTCTATGCTTAAAACTTCATTGAAAAAATTTTCTTTTCTGTGTAAAATCAATGAATGTTTTATTTATATCAGCTATATTGCAGACTTTATGAGCTAAATAATTTTGCGTTAAAGAAATGCAGCAATTCTTATACAACGCATTCTACATCTTTTGGTGTTTACATTCTCCATAAGTGAAAATTAGGCTTCGTTGTAGAAATAATCAAAGTTAGATGATCATTTAAACTCAAATATATTGTAATTATGTTATTTCAGTATGTAGTTACACAGAATTTAAGCAAAAATAAAGCGGGTTTAGGACGAATACCACACTAAATATGAATTAAAAAGAACTTTAAAAATCACGATTTTGACACAAGATGGATGCCATATTTTATTTTGAAATGGGTCACGTGATGTCTTCATATAATGGTCACGCGATCTCTTCATATAAAGGGTGTAATTATTATTTTAATTTTTATTTAAAAAACTACTGAATATATTTTGCTGAAGTTTTTTTTATATATTTTATGGGATAATTTGAATATTTCCTAAAACTTTCGAAGTAATTTGTGAATTTCAAATTTGCTTAAAAAATGTCTGAAAAATTAAGTCCCATAGGGTTCAATGTATTTTATTTTTTCTACCCGGGTTCATTCCAAAACTAATTGGGTGATATTATTCATTTATATTTCCCCAAGTAACACAGACCGTCTGAACAAGATACTAAAATTTCACTTTAATAAAGTCATTTTTATGGCAGTTATCGTCCTAACGGACGGACAGACAGACAGACAGACTGAACAAAGTCATAAACACATTTCAACTATGTTGTAAAGTGTTAAAAACCGCATATCTGTATCTTTAGAATCAACTGAATTATGATAAGGGAAAAAATCTGATTTATGCCACTTTTCCGTACCATGTGAAAGGCTGTTTCATCAATGAAATTAGGGATTACAAACAAATTGACGATGGAAATTGTTTAGATCAAAAATACGTTAATATGTGTCAAATTTTTTTATCACAAATGCATCTAAATAAAGCATTACACAGACAGAGATCATATAAAGCAGTGGTACTCACTACGTGGTTTTGTATCCTATGTATTATCATCCAGTTTTATCTGTTTTGTGATATGTCACAAATTTACATTTCTAATTTGATATAGGGTCCCCATTCACAATGTTCGATTTTCAATTAAATATAATTCGCTCAATTTTAAAGATACAGATATGCGGTTTTTTAATGATCTTGTTGCATTAAAAATAAAAATTTTCTGATTGACCAAATTTGTCTAAGGGGGTCGTATAAAAATTTAAAAAGTGTAACTTTTTGAAAATTAATGGGAGGACTATTTCATTAACGTAGTATAATTTCCTACCTTACTTTCAACCTTTTTACAATTATCATTGCCCACTTATCTCCAACAGGTAAAGAATTAAAGCGCGTTTCAAACTTTTTGGGATACCCTGTGTATTCATATTTAGCATTTCTTTTTTATCACAATACTTTAATTTCTTATAATTTAAAGAGTTGTAAATAAACGTTTTGAGGAGGAATTTTTCCTCTTTAATTATATGTTAATTATATTATCAGCAACCAAAACTCTAAAAATCAGTCTGTTATTTAGAAATGTTATTTCTTTGGGGAGGGACAAAAGTTGGACTTGTGTTTTAATGATGGAAATATGATTCAGCAAGGAAAATTATATAAGAAACATAAAAAAATTGGAAATCCTTGAGGGAGGGATGGGGGGGAGCAAGCCTAATCCCCTATATGGCGTTTTGTTGTTATCACGGTTTTGTATTCTAATGCTTATTGTCATAGACGTAGTTCTTAAACAATATGAAATTTGAAGACTCACAATTCAAGTGTTTTTTTATGGAACGGAATAAAATTTACTTACAGTGATACAAACAACACTTTTTTTTCACAAGTTTTAAAAGTGAAAAAAATAGTGCTCGTTTAAATATCTTCATATCCAACATAAACCAAGTTGCACAAACTGCTACAAAAAATGAACTAGAAAATAAAATTTCGAAAGAACAAAAAATAACTGATGACAGGTATCAGCCGTTTTTGCAAGATAAAAACAACCTCCTTCTTCAAACTTAAGAAATGAACTTACAAATATTTTCAGTTTTTCTGAATGTTTTGAAATTCTGAACAGGTTGATCTCTGTTAGAAAAGCATTTTCATGAGACACAACAAACCGCAATTTTCGGAAATTGGTCGAGAACTTTAGGATATGAATAGAAACATAGATAGGTGATTGCAGATGTTTGAATATTAAATATTTTCTTTGCGAACCTTCATTATCATAAGTTTTCAACACTGGCCACTTTATATGGAGTCGTATAATAAGGGATCGTATTGTAATTAATAACATTGATCGCGAGACGTACATTGTCTACGTGCGTCACAGGGATTAATTAATTCATTAATTAAATGCAAGAGTTGCAAGGAGTCTTTTACATAACTTCATACGCTCAGTCATAGAGCGGGCTTAACATATAGTGTGTATAGAATTTTTCATGGATTTGTAAGCAGTGTGAACGCTTCATTAGAATAAATATTTGTTCTTCGAGGTTCTCTTACCTGTAGATATCCTAAAGAACAGATGGAGTCTTCCTATCTTTTCCAATACTAGAAATGCGAGGGGTAACATCTCACTCTGAACTCTCACTTTGACCTCGTGGTTTTGACAAGAAAGTGTCAAAAATCTTCTCTGATTGGCTACTTTCTTTTTACACACACATTCTGCTCGCTAACTTTATGTCCACCCCCTTCTTTTTGTACTCTAATAGGATTTGAACGTTGACCACCCGTGCGCATACCCTTTTTTAATTATTTTGCGAAGTAAGGGTCATCCGAAAAAAAAAAAAAAAACCCTACTATTTAGGCAAAGGGCAAAATCCACTTAAGAAAGATTTTTGGGTCGTTTTGGAAGCTTGTGTCAGCCATTTATCATATAGGATATCTACGCTCTTACCAGTAGTGGGAGGCTTCTGCACACCACAGAATCTGTCTCCGTTCTTCTTCATCTGGAAGAAATCAGACGCGCAACTTGGCTCATCTTCCAGGTCGAAGTCCAGGAACTCCACCTGTACTTGGCACACGCTCCTGTCAAACTTCTGGATGGTGTAGACGCAGAGGGAATCTGCCGGGTAGTCCCCAGGATAACCCGGACTGTGTATGATCGTACGCTCTGAGGTCACGGTCACATCACAGGATGCTGCTGAATATAATTAAAATTACTTTCTATTTTATCTGATTTCTCTCCTCACAATAGCCTACAAGATTTCATTTACTGTTTTATCTCATCATACATTGCACAATATTTGCTATTAAAGATTTGAAAAGGAACGAATACTTTTAATTATTTAATAAATTTAATGACGATAATATATTATGAACTGTAAACAAAATATTTATTTCAAGTAAAATATAGTATAAAATATATTTTGCTGTAAATTCTCTAAACTTTGAGGTAAATTGAAGTACCATGAACTTAGTATTTGACGCAAAGCACTTTATCTCTAAAGCAGATTTTGGTGATTATACGAAAAGCACAATAGCGAGAATGTTATAAAATGCAAAGAATAATTCAGACACGGCCATCCGTTACACCGGTAAGTTAACAGTACACCAATATTTGTACACCTGTAAATTAAATGTAGGTCAACAATGTCATGCCCATGGAGGTAAAGGGAAAGAGTTACTTCATGTAGGGGAAACTCTAAAATGGTTTGAGACAATATAATAATGGTGGGGACTGACGTTTTTCTCGTTCTCACGCATTCTATGCATTATTGCTAATGCGAAAAGCTCTTATTTAATAAATAATGTTTATTTAAACTGGTAATTTTGCAGAAATATAAGAACTTGTATTTCATTGCCAAAAGAATTGTTAAACGCATTTTTCAAATAAAACACTAAAAACTGGCTCATATTAGAATAGCCATCTGTGTTAAACACTGTGTTAAGGAAACATAATACTTTTAGAATCATGAAATATAAAATTTTTGCTTATTATCTAGTTATTAAGTCTGTACATTTCTGAAAATTTTGGTACCATTGGTCATTCTGAATGTCAATTATTTCCAGAGATATTAAGGAAATATAATATACCAACAATACAATACCCAGCATAAATGTATACTTTGACCGCATTTTTCTTAAAACATTGATTTTTGAACTTGCGTGCATGATATTTCAAGAACCGTTTTGATGAATTCTTATGAAATTTTGTATGCTTAGTAACGTCATCATTGTCCAATAAGTTTACTAGATTTATAAGTGTAACTTATAAAATAAACATTTCAAAAGCAAAAAAAGTTGTTAAAAATTCTGAAAAACATTAAATTAAAAATATATATTAATTTATCCCATTAAAAATTAAAATAATTAAATAATCCTAGTATGCAAGTATATTATGAATGTTGTCATTAATAAAATCCCAAACTAGTTTGATTATATCCATAAAAATTTAAGATTTCATAATTATTTTTCATATAATATTCTTCAATTTTCAATTTCTTTTTTCAAAAAGAAAATTTCTTTTTTCGACCATAAAAATGTCATTCCAGTAACTTCAATAGATTTTATTTTAAACAAGTTTACATTACTGTTGATTTTGTTGACATTTTTATATTTTAAAAGTAGTGTTCACTTCGTCGTAGAAATTCAATTTGTCAAAGAGGAACATGAAAATAATTGTTTACATATGTCTCACATTTAAAATAAAAGTTGAGGTTCAAATAGAATTTAAAGCCCTATTTACGCCAAGATTCCTGTATATAAAGATCCATTCCATACTTACGTGGTGGGGGCAAAATGCTGCAGGAGTTCGGAACTTGTCGAATCACAATGTCGAATCCCCTTCCAGCCCCGATCGAATCCGTAACGAAAGTAAGCGTCATGATGTCGCTTCCGATAGCCGAGTAGTCAAGGGCTTCTGCATCAAGAGGAATACAAAAAGTTAAGCCTTTGTCTTACGATTACAAAGTTTTGCATATACATGCATAAATGATTAAGAAACGACATCAGTGTAAAGTATTTCAGATTACTTGAGAAAAGTATATTTGGCATTTCATTTCTTAGCTTCAAAGTGTAACATTTGCCACAAATTGATTTTTAAAATTTTAAATATTTTGTAAAGCATGCATTATTTTGTAGTTTAGTTAAACTGGTTTTGTTATATAAAAATCTTTCTTCGATTTACTCAAATATCTGCACTCTGCTTCAAGAAGATTTACATCGCAATATTTGTCATAGTCATAGTCACAAAATCCTCAGATGAGAGGTGTTTTCGATAACTTGTGCCTATCAACCTATTATCGCCCTGCGGCCTCAGGCTATAATAAATATTTTAAGACTTTTTGGCCGGGGGTGGGGGCGAATGAAGGGGGCAAGTTTTCTATTTATCCGTTATAAATATATCTAAATGTTGTCACATAAATAGAAACTAAGTTAATGTAAATGTTTCTCGGGGGGGGGGGGGGGGGGAGGAGGCGAATACTCGGAGTATGCGGGCTTCTTTACAGTTCGAGCTCAATGTTTTGTGATTAGGCACCAACTGTGAGGTAAAATTGTGTTTAGCTAGCTACCAGACCACTGAGGTGATTTTGTAAAATTTTCGATCATAACAAATTTAGCAGTTTTAAAATAAACAGTTTCAGCTCAATCTTAGATTTTGGAACGCAGATATTAGATTTTGATCCGATCTTGGATTTTGAGAGGTTCTGTGAATATAAAATTGACGGTTATTGAATTGCCCAGCCCGAGTTAAATATTTCTGAAATTTGATGCCGATATGCATGGCAAGACCAGACCCGGCCTGGGCCACCTTGGAGGGCGGTGGACCAACTATCTAGAGGGCGCCAGACCCCTCTGAAACCGATGGACCAACCCATTCATTTTGACCTTAGCCATACTGCCGCATCCACGGGGGGGAGGGGGTAGTCCCTTCGTGGTGGCGGGTAGCCCCCTACAGGCGCTTAAAAATGAACAGAATTGAGTGAAATTCATTGATTTTGTGCATATAATTTGCAGATATATTACAAAACACAAATGATACACAATGATGACTGACAGAATACTGCTGCTAGATAAGCCATCATTTTAAAAAACAAGAAGCCGCCTCATTTCAGATCTGCCTTCACACAACTTGTTTATGATAACTTTGCTATCTACTGAGTTAAGAACATCCTTCTCAGTGGTCAGCATGACAAAAGCTTCTAAATATCCATTAGTCAATCGTGCCCGAAGACGAGTTTCAATTATTTTAAGTTTCAAAAATACTCTTTCGCATGAGACTTGTGTAAGAGGTATTGTAAGCAGGTGTTTGTAAACGTTAAATAATTCCGTATATTGGAGAGTGTACATTTTATACTCTATCAACACTTTTAAAACGCACGTAATACAAGAGTTACATTCCTTCACATCACAGTTACCTTACACCACAGGCCTTACACCTTTCTGGTAGGTCGGACTGTCTGGGTCTCAACAACAACAACTCCGTCACATCAGTACATTTAATATATTTGTCTCCCCACTTCTTCGCCATCATCATTGTCATCATCAGTCTTACTCAAATTTTTTATTCAAACTCATATATCCTAGCGTAATCTTAAGCAGTAAATCTACTAATCTTGGGCCGCACCCCTGCAAATGAGAGTAATTCTTCTGTTAGCTTTCCCTTATCAACTGAAGGAATAATTTCACAGATTCTGTCTAAGACATTCAGTGATATTGATTCGTACTCGGTAAAATCGTTTGGGATCAAACTATGAAAGATTTAAGTACAAGGACTTATGAGGGAATAAATCCATTGTCCATTGTTTGAATTATCTTGTCTAATGCATAATAGAACACTGAAATGCGAAAAGTATCTTCAGAAGTGGAAGCAACATTTTCATGTCTTGCATCCTCTCCTGGCACTTTTTTTATAGTTTTTAATCTTTTCTTCTTTAGTTTAGTTTCTATATTACGATATTTTCAATAGAGCTATCAATCTCAGCTCTTTGTTCTAGCATACTACACATTTTTGTTACAAATATATATGCAGCATTCAAAGTGGTGGAAAACTGTTAACGAACACATTTTAAATTTGAACAAAATCAAGGTTCCTTGTCTGTAAGTAATCTGATAGACGAGTTGCTACTTTGAAAATCTGGAGAAGCATCATCGTTACCAAAATTGTTTCAAATGATAAAAACTTCTCTAAAATGGCCAATGCATCATTTCGGACTTCGGGATTAAAGTTTTCAGAATTAGAAATTTTGAACAATACGACAACAAAATCTGAATACACAACTTTTGGTTGAATTAACTCAATTAGGTTGAATTAACTCAATTAGGTTGAATTATTAGTTGCATGGATTCCGTTTAAAATGTGTATGAAAGAAATTTCTTTTTACCTTTTCGATGGTGTAAGAATAAAAGCTCTGCAATAATATTTTTAGTCACTACGGAATCGGTATTAATGAATATTGCCCAAAATCGTTGTAAATAGAGCTAAAATGTAAAATAACTAAAAAATTAACTCGAAATTAAAAAAATAATACCGAGGTGCACCTATTCGAGTTATGAAGTACGAGTGTACCAAATTTCAGGTCCGCACGACACTTGGATTTCCTATTACAGATTGCACAGACATCTTCTTTTGTTATGTTAGATAAGAAAATTTAAAAAGATCTTGTCATTAAGAGATTGAATAGTATCTTCACTATGTAAATTGCGTTTATATGGAAGTTATGCCACAAAATTGGTACGCGTGAAATTGTATGCGTGAGATTTTTGTCCACGTAAAATTCAAATTTACTGCGCATAATTTTAACTATAGCCAGTGTTTTCTAAAAATTTGGTCGTCCAATTGTTGACATCGTCTATACCTTACACTAGGCCTGGGCGTAAAGTTGGTTATAGTTACTTTAAGCTTAAAATAGTTTGCATTGTAATTAATAAGTAAAATCTTTGGGAAAAAGAAAGGAAAAATACTCCATTTGGTTGTTATTTTACTTCGAGTTTGTTAGTTTGTTTAGCACTAACGACGGGTAGGTTATCCAACGTATCCTCAAAATAGCTGTATACTGTGTTGTGTAATAATTTGTGCGTAATCACGTTGATTAATTTTCTTTATAGCTTTCATGGATTTCAAAAATGCCAGTCTCTCTGTTTTCGTTCTCACTCTTTCGATGTGTGTATTATCTTACATTACATCTTTAAGCAAAACTCTGAAATTATAGATGAGGCAACGAATAATTCGTCAAGGAAACAATCTTTCTTCTCGTGCATGTGGGTAACACGAAGCGGACCGCGAGTCGAAGATTTCTTAAAGGTATATAGTTAATGCTTTGCAGTCACGAGATTACATGCGATAAAACCATTCTAGTTGAAGGAAAAATGTATTAAAATTTCAATGATAAAAATTTCACAGATAACGCACTTGGTGACAGTTGACTTCCACACAGCCTGCTGTTGTCGGGTAGTTGCAAATAGTCTTCGCTACAACCTGCGCTGTTGGCTACATCGAAAGATCGAAAGTCTAGCTCAACAGTACAGGTGCTAGGTTCGGGTCGTCTTATTTTGTACTGACATCTTAAGCCCGACGTGTAATAGCGAGGATACCCTGGACTTGTTATACGCCCAGCGGAGCTGGTGATTTCTCCTCCACAATCTAAAAAATGTACATTACAGAAATTTATAAAATATAAGAACATAACATATGTAATGAAAACGTGAGATAATAATTATTAAAACGAAACTAGGCTTTGTGAAGTGCTATACATTTTGTAATAGTTTATTCCATTAACAAGAAATAAAAATGAACAAATGTTGAGCAGAAACATTCAGGTAAGGTTGTTTCAGCTCAACATTTCTTAGCAAGTTGCACCTTTACAAGTTGAAGAGCTAAATTATTTTTTCAAATCGTGCATAATATAGATTTTATAATGTTTAAACATATCTCTAGACATTATAATGATTAAATATTCATTAAATTACAAAATTATTTGATTTCTTGGGCTGAAATTTGTCAAATGAATAGCAAATTTTGAAATGTGAGAGAAAGGTAACTAATGGCCGTAGTTTAAATTTATGGAAAGATCTGTAATAAAAAATAGATTGGAATGGTCGCGTGCTTATAATGTTATCTAGGAATTAGTTGGACAGATAGTTTAGTTGAAAAGGTGCAGAAACAGACATCGTATTTGAGCTCTTTACAAAATTTTGGCATTTTTTCTATATGTCTTTAACTTGAAAAGTTAAATTGATGAACTTGTTTCTGAAATCACATATTTTGAAATGTGTTTTTGTGTGAATAGAACTGAAATAATTATGTTCCAAGTGGATATTCACAGCAATCAAAATGATATTGGTTGAAAAGTTATTGGAAATTGGTATTAATTATCAATGGAGCTCGATTGATAGTGTAAAGCATTTAATATGATTTTTAAAGAGATTTTACACTTAATTTCTTCGAAACCTCGAATATAAAATATCTCTAGATAAAAATAGTTTGAAACAGAAGTTCATGAAAAAATTAAAATATAAATATGGCAGTGATTGGAATATTTTGAGTAATTGTTTTATAACTATACTTATTAAAGTAAATTCAAAGAATAATTCAGTTTGTTTGAAATGGAGAACTGTGGAAACATGTGTGATGGTTTGCAATAAAAGGGTCCAGTTGTCGGAAATTTCGAAAGTGAGTTTAGAATCTTGTTAAGCACAGCCTTATGAGCTGATTTTAAAAATCAAAACCTAATGTTTTTACGATAATTACAACTCAACTTGCATACTTTGAATTGTTGATCAAGCTAGAACATTAAAACAGAATAACAATTTCAAAATATTTTGGTTGATAGCAGGGTTAGCTAGTTTAAACCATTTTTTTTGGGGGGGGGGGGGGGGGGGAGGAGGGGGGCAAACCATGATTTGACTCAAGGTTTAAAATATAGTTTTCAGTTTTATAAACCATTTCTTTTACAACCCTGGTTGATATAAAAAAATATAGTTTTCGGAATTGATAGTTTTTTTCCGTATTTGAGAAGCATGCGGCTACTTCAATCCACTGAAAACAATAAAGGGTACAGTTGTCTGTATAAGGGCTATATATCACGTTATCTCAGTAAAATTATCGATAACTGGATCCGTTTCTTGTAAATCATCACATATTTATATCAGTAAAAATGTACTTTGCTATTTCTGAAGTTTCTTTCTATGGAAGTTGTTTTCTATAAAAATGGGTTTTGTAGCTATTTCATTTGAAGATATCCGAAGACATTTTTACCAGAGGCAGGAACTCTGCATGTGTTTCTTCTCTGAGTAACCTCTATGTCGAATCCTCGGCCGGTTCTGAAAGCATCACTGAAAAAGTTGAGGGCCAGAATGTCACTGCCTGCTGGAAATTTTATTAAACCTGAAAAACACAACTTTAATGAATGTAAATTTTGACAATTGATTTAAACCATAAAGAATTACCAAATATTGCTTTAAAAACAGAATCAGGGGGTATAACCAACGTGATTAGCAGCACAGAACCTGTTTAGAACTTAGTTCGTAGTTTGCCGAAGGGCGTTGAAAATGACGACCATTTCCAATTTCTCAATAAAATATTGAAAAAGTATTTTATAGTTTCAGAAATTATTTCGGACAACATTTAGAGAAGCATTTAATATAAAATGAACATCACTTACTTGATTTTCTTTTCAAAAATCCTAATTGTAAAAGTAATAAAAGAGAATTTAAGAAACAGTTGGAAATATCTTTAGTCATGAATAAATTTTACTAAATTTGCGAGAATTAGCGAAAGTTAGAATCTTGAAACAAGAATGAGAGTAATAAATAGAAGTGCAGTTAAAGGAAAGATCGGAGTATTGATCTATGGTGTAATCGAGTTGTGATTTAATCAATTTTGCTGAATATTGTTGCGAAAAAACATAATTTTCCCTCCATTATGCTTACGCGTGCCAGAAATGGGTCCACACAGTCTCGATCGGTCCGGCATCATCAGAAAGTCCTTGGAGCATTGGTCTCGAGAGTACTCGACGTCGAAGCTGAGGAAGTTGAGCTCCACGGCGCATACTGATGGGTCAGCCCTGTGGATGCTGAAGGTGCAGCGTTGGTTGGGAGGGTAGGACGAAGGATAGCCCGGAGATGTGAATCGACCTGTAAAAGTACCGACTTCTTGGTCGCAAGGACCTAAAAAACAAAGAAATTTAAAAGGAATTCAGAAATTTAAAAATTGGCACAAATATAAAATCGATAAAGAGGAGTGGGGGGGGGGGGAGATTTTGTTTTTCTAAATTTTATCTTAATTCTACTGATAATGATTTTTTGTTTACATTTCTTAGTTTAAAATAATCGAATATACTTTTGAATTTACTTGGGCGCCAATCAGTAAGAATCAACATTTTCTGTAAATTAGGGTTTGAAGTCTATTATTGCCCATTAGGGTTGTAAAGTGCCTTGCTGCCCCAACTGGGAATCAAACCTTGGATCTCCGAACTGGTCTACCGATGCTCTACCATTGGGAACGAAACTACCTTTGGGGATGCTACTGGGATGAAATTGCAAGCTCTTATATCGTCGAAGTGGACTCTACATTCTCCATCCTCTAATGTCAGATTGGTGGGCAACTGACAATCTGAATGACCACCTCCTGCTATTTTTACTTCAGATTAGCTTCCTGCTACTACATTTTTTTTTACTCAGGTTAGTAACCTGCGTGGCCGTTATTCTCTTAATTTGAAATCGACGTTCAATCTTCCACAGTCCACAGAATCTGTACTAGTTGCACTAGGGTCACTTTCAGACCTTCGACATCTATGATAAGTGACCTAAACTTATGAGTAGATTCTGCTCTCAATTAATTTTGATCAATGAATCCCTTTATTTCATTCTTATTAAGTTATATGAACTTATTGTGTTCCCTTCTTATTTTCTGTTAAAAAAAAAAAAGCTATGTTAACTGTTTTTATTTTCTCGGTTCTTTCTTTTCCTTTTGACCCTTTTTATTTGTTATTTTTTTTATTTTTTATTTTCTAAATTTTATTCTAAATTTCTGTTTTTGTTTTTTATGTGCCTAACTTTTTCTTCCCTTTTATATATTTTCTTTTTATATGTCTTCTAAATTTCACTTTTAAAATTTTATTATTTTCTTTAATTTTAATCTATTTTTCATTATGCTAATATACCTCACTCTAAATTTTATTTTTCAATGATCTTTTTATCAATATTCGCAATAACCCTTTTCCCATTTTTGAAAAATGGACGTACTTGTCAAGTTCAAATATAATGTAAAACTGTCTGTTTAATCACAATATTTTTCATCAATTGTTATCTTTTTAGATCTAAATAAATGATCGTTTGGCGGGATGGTAGACCTTGGGTGCCTCCTGAGTGCAGGAGGAATCCTTTCCCGGCCGTGCAGCTAGCTACTCTAAACCCACTATGTGAGTCGCACGGTCTGGGGTCTTCAGACCTCCGACATCTTTGCACTAACCTACAGGGTTGATTTATTTTGGCGCCATTGTTAAGTAACTGCTTTCCTCGGCTCTAGTTGATTATTCTATTATACTTATATGGCGGGATTACCTATCCGTACGTATCTCTGTTTTCAAAATGACATAACGCTAACTTAAATTATTTGATATTCAGACTTTTCGGTCCAAGGACAATAACACAAGATTACACTGATTCAAATCAAACTGAGTTCATTGTGTACTTCACAGAAATCACATCAGTTGGCTGCTTAAAGCAACTGGTGACACAGGCAGTACTTATTATTATTGCACACGCCCAGAATAAATTAAAAATATACAAGATACTACCATTAACTGGCTTGGTGATAATTCTTAAATTGAGACGAGTTCTAAAGCTTATCTGCTTACCACTGGCATTCTGTTACCTCGTCCCGGATTGCGGCCACACCCCGAATACTAGACTCTTCCTAGTTACCGCTCTGTCGAATTGGGTTCCTTCTACTATGCCAGGGTTCTTCAACCTGGGTTCCGGGAAATTTTTGAAGGGTTCCGCGAAAAATCACCATTGAACTGTAAAATGATCTCTAAGAAATGAAGTCCGTAGTGCAGCGGGGTGCACGGGACAAGAGTGATGTTAAGACCGTCGTGGCAAGCATGTGTCCGTCTGTAGCAAAAATTAATGCAAAAATCTTATGTGGGCAACACATGACTTTCCTTATATAATGTACTGAATTTACTACTTTTACAGTACAAAAAATAGGTTTTTCTTATAGTAGATATTTATATTCTTTCCAAGATATTGAATTTTCGCGTATTAGTCGTCATTTCCATTGATTTAGCGTCATTTTAATTCATTTGGAGAGATTTTCGTTAATTTGGCAACATTTCAAAAAGTCGCCAAGTTGGCGACATTCCGCCAAATTCGTCGCCAAAATCTCGCCAAGAATTATGGACGAAGAAATAAGTTATTCTTACAACAGACAAATGACTATTGGCGTTCAAATACAAACGTATTACTCAAAGTATCTTTTTTCATGAATGGAACGAGCTAGATCCACGAGAATGATGTCACCCAATTTATCGTATGGTATTACATATGAAAAGTGAACATGTTTCTCAATAGGAAATAATTTTCTTTATTTTATGACTTTTTGATAATTTTTTTAAAAAATGTGCAATATCTCGAGAACGGTTCCTGTTAGCGTTCTAAAATTTATGCCAATCGTTTTCTAATGAAAAATTATATAAGAAATGTCTATTTGCGTAACTTTCTTAGTGGTTTTGATTTTTTGACGATTTTTTTAAAATTTCATTCGAAAATTTAGGGGGGTTCTGAACATTCGATTGCGTATAAAAACAATAAGCTTCCAGTGTTTACGGATTGTGATTTTTGTACTAAATTTGGTTCGAATCGGTACATTCGTTCGTCAGTTATCGTCTCCACAGACTCACTGACACACACACATACTTTCACACACACACACACACACACACACACACACACACACACACACATACACACACACAGACATCACTTCAAAAATGTTTGATTCGTGATCAGGGATGCTTGAAACGTGCTCTCCCGTCGAAAACTCGAATTCGAATTTTCGACCCCGTCACAATACTTTCCTTATACATTATGTATATAAGGAAAGTAAAAATACACTAATACAATCACCACTTAATTTCAAATTCAATAGAATTTTAGCGAATCTTTTGGAATGGATTTTAATTAAGAGGTTTATAAAAGTACACCTCTTTATTTTAATCCATTTAAAAAGATGCGCTAAGCTTCTTTAGTGCACTAGTCTGGTATTATTATCAGGAGCAGTAGTAGTAGCAAGAGCAGTAGTAATAGCAAGAGGATTATATAAATATATATATATATATATATATATATATAGGTACATAGGTTATATAGTTATATACTATTTCAAATTACGAGGGTTCCTTCAGAAATACCACAAGTCAGAAAGATTCCGAAGGCAATGAAAGGTTGATGAGACCCTGCACTAGGCTGCCGGCCACATTCCGAACTCCTCCAAATCTATCATCGTACCTTCTGCTTCACTCCAGCTCACTCACGGCCAAACTATTACTAGAATCCTTCCTCTTACTTCTGAATCTCTCACGATTCGAAACTTATTCCTATTTCATCTTAGAAACGCAGAAAATGCTGATTAGCTAAGTGATTGGTCTAACAACCGAACCAGTTAGACCAGTTAGTTTAAAGAAATATAAATTATAATGCAAACTGAGTGAAATAATAATCGAAAGGTTATTTAGACCTCACAGGGTTCAGACACTATGAAATGAATACAATAATAATGTAATTATGATCTCTTCTTACATAAAAGAAACAAACGCAGTAAAAATTACTTTACATATTTACTAAAGTTAGAATCATTTTGAGGTAAGATCAACCATATCTAGATAATCTGTCCCGTTTGGTGGTGTACTACCATCGTTTTGTGCAGACCAATTGCAATTAAGTGAATACTATACTAACTCACGCCATGATCTTGAACTTTAAATCCTAAGACTTGAACACTGATCATTTGATTACATTGGCGCTTTTCCTTCTTTCAAGTGGTAGAAAAATAAAACGTAATATGCAGAAGATTTTGGTTTAGAACTTGTTGCATTCTCTGAAAAGGTTATCATATAGGCAAACCGTATTTGGAGGGAAATTTATGCACAACCATTAGCTGTTTCTATATTTTTGCCCCATTTTAGAAAAGAATACGATTGAAAACAAATTGCCATCAATGTATATCAAACTCAAAATTTATGGGTGTCTGTCGATCTCCTCCTAAAATTTAGAAATACATTATTAAGGATATCATTCGTTAGCATAACTTGATTGTCAGTAGTCCCATGTAGTCAAATATGGCAACCTAGACATGACTAAGAAGTTCAATAATTAGTAGGTGAAACTTATGATTTTATTGGATAGCCCTTCATAATATCTAGACTAAATTTGAATGGATATTTTTGAGATCCTCCAATACAAGCAGAGAAGAGTGGCTTGCATTCCTGGTATCTATATTTCTTCATATTCTTCATCACTTAATATTTTAATTTTTAAAAGGCAACATTAATTCACCATTTCATGTGCAGCACCATGGAAAATTGTTGATCCTTCTATTTCAGTCAGACATGAAAACATAAACAAATGAAGGCACAATATTACAACTGAATTTTTAATGAGTCGTTTTGATATATTAATTGCACAGTTTTCTTACTTCATAAAATATTTTTACAGTATTCTCGAGTGTTATATAGTAAATCTAACATGTAAATTGTGTTCTATTTTCTAAAGGTTTATTTCTGAATAACTGTTTATTACTTAACTATGGATTAATAGTATGAAAGAAAAGGAAGAATGCAGTTTGATGTATTACCTTGCGAGCCATGTCCTTCGCAGGTGTTGAACAGTTGTGTCACATGGATGTCAAATCCGAGTCCTTGACCATAGCTGTCACTCACAAAGTACAAATTGACGTAGTCACTATCTTTCGGGAGGTCCATTAGTTCTAATTGTACAAAGAATATTAAAATACAGATCACAGGCATATCTCAAAATGGAAAAAAATAACGAGCCGTGAAAGGTCGGCAATAGTGTGGTATCTGCAGACACACACTCGCACGCATGTACACACATACACAAACAGCACACACAAGTCTCGACTTCATCGAGACACTCATTTTTTCGGGAGGTAGAGCAAGTATACATGAAAGTTACCTATGACAATTTACAATAAATTATATTTACAATTAATGTATCAAGTCGTAATGATTTTTTTTTATTGACCAGACCGTCCAGCTCACCCAAAGGGTTTATAGAGCAATTACAACGGACGGCCGAGAAAAAAAGTAGTAATGGTTGCAATATCCTTACGTTTTCCACTGATGGATCCACATAGCCTATTAAGACTGGGCAGAGTAAGGTAGTCCTTGCTGCACCTGGGCCCGCCGTACTCCAACTCGAACCTCCTGAAATCAAGCTCCACACTACAGACAGACGGGTCCACCTTTCGGATGGTGAAGCGGCATCTCTCGTTAGGACCGTAGTTGTTAGGGAATCGTGGGGACGTGAAATGGCCGGTGACAGAGGTCACTTCCTGATCGCACTGTTCACCTGTCAGTGGAGGACAATAATAATGATGAGATTATCGCGAAGTATAATTACCTATAAATAAGCAAACATAACAAATAATTATCAATAATTTATTGCCGAACCAAAGTACCTGGGTAAGAATAATAGTTCTTAACCTAATCGGCTACTTTGGGATTTTTACTAGAAGTTTAATTAAAAAAGAAAGTAGAATATATTCATTTCTATGTTACAGATGTTAAAGCAATTAAAAGTTAAAAACGATTCCTTCTGTTTTATTCGCCGTGTCTTGTTGGATTTGGCTCACTCTTTGATCCAGAGTGTCGATGGAATAGTTGTCTTCTTTTTAGGTTGCATGTTTTATCGATTTATTTGAACAGTTTTAGAATTCCTATGTGTGAGCAATTGATCTTTTATGTGCCTTACTTTTGTATCACTACCTTCTTAGGGTTTTATGCTCTTTTTATTGAAGGAAGAGTTGTAGTTATTTTGCTGAGAAATACATCGCATTTCAAATACATAATAAATATGCAGATCCAATCCATTCATTCCATTCCACTGATAATGGAATAAAATGCCTGTGAATGTACTTACTTAAGCACGAAATTTTTTTTTAACTAATTAGTTGTAAATATATTTTTTTTAAATACTTCATTGCCTCGCCTCCAAAATTTACCAACTAACTAAATTTAAAATTAAAAGAATTTCAAAAGAAAGTGATTGGATATTTATTTAAAATTTCCATTCATTGAAACAATGATGTGTAGTTTAAGGAAATTAAGGAAGGGGACACATTTGTACTTCTCTCTCTGGATACGTCACAGATCCGAAAATCCTGACATGTTGTAATTGCAGGAAATCTCTTCTCAGTTTAGAAAAATAGTGGCTCTGATCCAGAGGTGCAATCCCTTTCTGCGGTAAGAGAGTTTATAATAAAATATATTAATTAATTCCAGAATCCAATTAAAAAAAAGAACTGAAAGTAAGTAGCTGAAAAAAAAGTTACTAATAATTTGTGATTGTTATTTATATTGTGATTTTAAAGTTTTACGAAGCTTTGTTTAAACTTCGTGATTACCATATGATATGATGGTAAAGATGTGCTTATTCTTAATTTACTTTTTATATATAAATAAATATTTTCATATTCTTGTTATTATTAGTATAATTATTAGAGTAAAATTTTATATTAGTAAATAAAATATCATATGGTATCATATATAAATTATCTGGTATCATTAATGAAAAATTCACACTATTATTAAATAAATGACGTTTTCATTTCACACACAGACAATGTTACAAAATCGGAAACTTTTCATAGCGGTGAGTGCGACAACATATTGAAAATGAATTTAAGGAGGTGTCGACCACCAGTAAGGTGCCCTAACGATCATTGTATCAAAATTAAATGGACTCATATCAGTTTCTAACCAATAAATTCTAGAATATCTCCAATCATCTTTTAAAGTGAAACACGAATCTTGTTTCCTCAGCCTAAGTTATTACCCATCTTTATACTTATTATACATATTTAAAAAAAAATTAAGTTTCCACTTCGATGCTGAGATGAGATAGCAAAAGTCACATCCTTGTCACGCGACAACAGGAAACGGGTCCTACAAACGAAAAGAGTTTTGTTCTTTGCTTCGGATGAAAGAAGACTTGGCGTCGCAATGCAGTCACGTAAAGAAGTGAAAGGAAAAATGAGAATTCTTCCTGTTCATTTCGAATGAATGTTGCTATATAAGGATTATTTTGACATGTGATTCTTTATTAATCAAAGTCACATGTAATACATGTAATTAGCCGGAACCTTTCAGAGTCCACTTCAACAATAAGAGTTTGCAATTCTGTCCCAGTAGCTCAGCGGTAAAGCAACGGCTGGCCAGTTCTAAGATCCTGGGTTCGATTCTTGATTGGGACAGCAAAGTTCTTTACAATGGCGCCCGAACAAATAAACCCTGTATGTTCGTGCATAGATGTTGGAGGTCTGAAGGTGATCCTAGTACGACTAGCACGGATTCAGTGGACTCTGGGATATGGAGCGCCGATTTCAAAGCGAGAGGATGACGACCACGCAGGAATCTAACCTGTAGGGGAAAATTGCACCATGAGGTTACCTTAGGTAAAAATAGAAGAAGGTGGTCAGTCAGATTGTCAGTTTCACGCCAATCTGATATTAGAAAGTGGAGAATGCAGAGTCCGCGTCGACAATAAGAGCTTGCAATTTTGTCCCAGTAGCTCAATGGTAGAGCATCGGCTGACCAGTTCGAAAATCAACGGTAGTTTCGGCA
Organism: Amaurobius ferox; assembly: GCA_951213105.1. Taxonomy (NCBI): domain Eukaryota; kingdom Metazoa; phylum Arthropoda; class Arachnida; order Araneae; family Amaurobiidae; genus Amaurobius; species Amaurobius ferox. Next base: position 80,453,587 of record OX578139.1, on the reverse strand, counting down.
GTGACGTAGCCAAGGGGGTGTCCTAACCAGCTCCCAGAATCCCATTGGAATCCATTGTTCAGAAAAAGTGGAAGTTTGGAGAATTGAGAAAACAATTTTTGATTACCCCCCCCCCCCCCCCCACACACACACACAAAAGAAAAAAATTCTAGCGACGTTATTGATTTTCAGACGGACTTATTAATATTTTGCCATCCTGCTTCCTAAAGACACAAACATTACAACGTTTCTGAAAAATGACTTTGTACTTTTTATCATTGTCCACTTTTTATTAACTTTATATGACGGATTTTTTTTTTGTTTGAAAGTTTGATAAAATTTTATTTTACAAAAAATTGGCGACTTTTTGTAAATGTTGCCACATTTATGAAAATGTCTTTAAATTCACAAAAGTGACGTTGAACCAACGAAAGTGACTCCTTATTGATGAAAATTCGATGTTTTGGAAAATTAAGTTCGATTTCTTTGGTTTTGGAATAATCAAAAATCTTGATTCGAAATATAATGAATTTCACTATTTGTGGGACGGGTACGTTTTGTTAAGGGATCTAGGGTTTCGTATATTAATTTTGCGATTTAAATTAAACTTTCTTAATTAAAAATAAAATTTAACATTCAAAGATTTAATCGAAAAGTTTTTAAAAGTTTTATAACTGAAAACTCGAAAAAAAAATTGTTTTCAGTATATCTACTTTTTATAACAAGCTAAAAAGCGGAGAACGAATTTTTTCACTTAAAAATTTTAACAATTTGGATCTGCAGATTAAAAGTCTGCCGTTGAGAACAATTTTCAATATAATAACTGTTGAAATTTATATGTAATCAGAATGTATAGAGAGCCAATAAGAAAACTGATTAAAGGGTAGTGGAATTACAAATAAATTGCAGTTAATATATTGGACATTGTTCTCAATCGCCCACTTTTAATCTATAAACCTAAATTCTTAAAATTTTCAAATGAAATTTTTTTTCTACTTTTAGGACATCATAAAAAGTGGATATATTAAAAAAAATGTTTTAAATCTCAAATATTTACGCAAAATTCTCAACAACAGCAACAACAATCGCAATAACAACAATAATAATAATAATAATTATAGTAAAATAATTTGTCGATGGGTCTGCTATGGCCATGTTTTATAAAAATTCGCTTAAACTGCTGCCTTAAATAAACTGAAATTTAAAATACTTCGCTAGTAACAACATAAGGCAGTTGATTAACAGTATCTTTCGTTAGGTCAACTAAGACAGAGCAGCCATTACAGCAAAGGCAGGGTATTTTCTGACAACAGAAAAATGTTTCAATGGAAACATCGAAATATATCATTAAGAGCTTATCATTACGGGTACCATAACTTTGCGCCCGTATCATTATTGAATGGAGTGGCGTTATTGGTTTTGCATATACCTATGAGCCCGCGCAGTGGCAGTACCCGTATTGCATGCGAGTAATTACGGGCATATCCTCTCGCGTAGCAGGTGGGATGAGTGCGCGATCGACATTTACTGTAAAATTGCAAGTTAAAAGTTTTATTACAAAGCGACTAGGCTGTTCGCGAAAGGTGGTTAATTGTACGAATTCAAACCAGTGCGTAAGGAAATTCATGTGCTGCACACCAGATTCTTTTTGGTCACTAACAGAAAGGTTAAGTTTGCTTTTTTAATTTCAGTAGTTTTTTAAGGCCCTGTGTTCAACAAAAGTTGTGAATCATTTCTTTAGGTAAAGGTTTAGTTATGGTCGCAGTGATATTTAGAATAATTTATTGCATTAAATGACTTACCTGATATAGAAGGTCTGGGCGATGGAGTTGATGGCGATGTGCAGGAATCAGGGACTTGGAGAATTTCAATGTCGAATCCTTTTCCTGATCCGTAGCCGTCACTCACAAATGCAAAAGTCAACAAGTCGCTCCCTCGAAGAAAATCCACAATTTCTAAAAACAAATGAAGGTGTTTGGATAACATGGATTTAAAAATAAAGCACTATCTCGGGGGTGTAGGCAGGATTTCGAAAGGGAGGAGGGATTACTATGCTGAATATTATTTCCGAATATTTACTTTATATGTAGAATGAATGTAATCTTTTCATCAATGGAGGTGAGGGGAACTAACTCCCTGCTATACAGCAAGAATACCCCCCCCCCCCCCTGCACTTACAGCAAATCATTATTTTAACGAGATATGAAGAGAGACAAAGAATAAAAATTCCAAGTGAGAAAGTGTTTCGTCAGTGTTATTTCGATAGTAAAACTAATATATTCAGAATGCAAGCTTCTAGTCATCTTTCTAATGCATTCATATTCCAGATTGCTTAGGTCCATTTGTATCACAATCAGTGTCAAAATACAAAGTAGTATATTTTTATGAGCTTGCGATTACAAGTTCTTCACTCAAATATTTACTCAAAATTCTCAACAACAACAACAACAATAAAAAAAACAATAACAACAACAACAACAACAACAATAATAATAATAATAGTAATAATAATTTGTCGATGGGTCTATTATGGCCATGAATTGGATCCAATTGGCTGAATTGTTCTAAAATATGTAAAATTTTAATATTATTTACATTCATACGGTTATTGAAGCTATCATTTTCTACATAGACTGTACTACCAACATTATCAATGTTTCCAAACAAGAAATAATGCTGGAAACAGCTCATTCATGTACAAACACATACACACAGAGAAAAGAGATTTCTAACAGTGTTTGAAATGCGCTTAAAAATGCGTTTAAAGTTCTTTCGAGAGGTTGGTGGTAGGGGAAGGAGGGTACGGTCTCTGTGGATGCCGTCCCACACTGAATTCCGGTCTAAACTGAGTGGCATATCCCAGCCGTCTAAACAGATACTTTACACTTTCGGGTAGGTCGGAAGGTCTGGTTCAAAGAAGAAGTAATGTAATGTTTCATCGAATGTAATTGTATAAAATGTGGGGCTTAATTTTAGTTTTTCAATAAAACATATCTCAAAAAGTAATTTTAGTTTATTAAGAGATCCAGATTTTTTTTTCTATGAATAAACAGATTGATACTCTTTTGTTTAATTTCGACGAAAACCCTTACAAACGAATTCGCCTTTCCAAATGAAAAATTCTAATGTTTATATATCCACGGCTTTTCGACTGAATAGTGAAATATCTCACAAAATGCATAATATAGTTCTGAAATTGGGTGTGCTTGCTTGTAAAAACTGAGTTGTGAGGCAAGGAAATTGCCTAGGCGATGCGGGTGAGGTTGCATTACTGTGATATCTATTTCCCTGCTCCGACAATATTTTAAAGGAAAAACAACCTTTACAGGTATTAGACAAATGCCATTCCGGCGAAGTCAAGAGTTTCCCGAGTTATCTAAGTATTTCGGGAATTTTTATAGAGGGTATATAAGGATGCTCATTGTTCGGAGAGGTAATGTTATGTTAAAAGAGTTGTGCTATTACTTTCGATTAGTGAATTGTAATTGCGTCAATATTTTGAGAATACTATTCCTTTGTTTGTGAATTCTTTTAGTATTTAATGACTTATTTGTTGAATCTAACGTTTGTTTTGTGACTTTCTAAAGTTACCAGAAAACCAATATCTTTATTGTGTTTCTGCTTACGCTTATTGCTGCTTTAAATAAAGCTGAAGTTATTCAGATCTCCGAGCTTGTTTTAATATCCTGAAATAATAATCATCAATCCAGAGGATATAGAACATAATATCGTGTACGAGGAAGCACCATTGGCGACCGGTATTAAGAGGAGTATTAGGACAAGAGGATCCTTCCTGAGCATGGATAGCTCAGTCGATACAGCACTCTCTAGATTTTGAGTCCGAGGTTCGAGATGTTCTTTTTGGATATGACCCTGCTGGCAACCAAAATTATCGAACCTGCACTAAATAAAAATTATGTGGATAAAAATATATCGAATTGAATGATATTGAAGAAAGTAAAATATTAGATTTGTTAAGGCGATGACGTTTAAGCCTTATATTAAGGGAAGAGAAGGTGGCGTTCTGTCCCGAACTCGGTTATCACAATCGGTAAAGCGCTGATCATAGAAATACAGAAGTCACGAGTTTAAGTTCCTCTATGAGCATAGCTTGATAGTATTTCCTGAGAATTCTGCATAGTGTTGGAAATTTGGCGGCATTAAGCTCAGAGATGAAACGGTCATTGAACATATCTCACTTTAAAAAAAAAAAGTTATACAGCAATAATCATTTATTCATGTATTTTAATTACAGTGCACCGCACAGGTTATATAGCAACTCAATTATACCGGCACTAAAATACACTTCTTCTTCACTGGCGCCACAGCCCCGGGTGGGCCCTGGCTTACATTAGAATTCCATTCCATGCCGTTCTGTTCTTGGCCAAGGTTTTCCAATTAATCACCTTAATAATTTTCAGATCTTTTTCTAGGCAGTCACACCACCTAAGATTTGGTCTCCCTCTTTTTCGGGTACCAATTGATCTATCCAAGATCTTTTTTGTAGCTCGACTGTCATCCAATCTCATTAAATGTCCTGCCCATTTAATCCTCTGTATTGCTATAAATTTAATAATATCTGGCTCTTTAAATAATTTGTCTTCATCTCCAATAATTATCACACTTTATTCCTCCAAATATGCTTCTTAGGATTTTTCTTTCAAATATAGCAAGAGTTTCTTTGTCCTTCTCGGTCATTGCCCATGTCTCAGCAGCGTAAGTGAGAACGGGTCTAATTAAACTTTTATAAATGAGCATTTTGGTTTTTCTGCTGATAAAATTAGATTTCAAATATTTTTGTAGTTAAAAAAAACATCTATTAGCAGTAGTAACTCTGTTACGGACTTATGGAGTTATATTATTTAATGTGTTCATTTCAGAGCCTAAATATTTGAAACTGTTAACAGTTTCAAACCTGTACTCTCCTATTTCAAGATAAGGATTATTAAAATTGGTGCATGGCATATATTTAGTTTGATTCTGATTAATGGCAAGATACATCTTACTTGCCTCAACTTCCAGAGAAAGGAAGGCTTGTCTATGTGCTTCCGGGGTTCGTGCGACAATAACAATGTCGTCAGCAAATGCAAAGATCTGCACAGATTTATTAAAAATCGTTCCTCTAGTGTTAATGTTAGAATTTCTTACAATCCTTTGAAGGGCAAGATTAAAGAAAAGGCAAGCCAGTGCATCTCCCTGTCTGAGACCATTAAAAAAAAAAACAGGTTCTGACAGGTTGTTCTGGATTTTAACACTTAGCTTAGTTTCTGTTAAAGTAATAGTGACCAGCTTGATCAGCTTTTCAGGTATGTTAAATTCTGTCATTGATTCCGAAACCAACTTCCTGTTTACTGAGACATAAGCCGTTCTCTGAAATCTATAAACAAATAACGAACTTTAATTTCGAATTCCCTTGTCTTTTCCATGATTTGTCTCAAGTTAAAGATCTGTTCTGTTGTTGATCTTTCCCTGCAGAAACCGCATTGATAATCACCAATAATTCTGTCAGTAAAAACAACTAATCTGTTGAAAAGTATGTTGGAAAATAATTTATAGAAGGTGAAGAACTAAAATACACTAATTATATGAAATAACTCAATAAAAATACACAAAATATATAAAAAATGCAAAGGCTTTACAACCGGCAAATAGGGACAGACTAACATATAAACTTATATCGAGTAAAAAAACAAAAACAATCGAGATACAGAAAAAATTATATCCAGAACATTACAGCATACTTTAAATAATTTACAAAATTTATTTATAAAAAAATTACTATTTCTATTTAACCGACAAAATTTTCATCTAAATACTATCGATCTACGTCTCATACCTATTTATGGAACATTAAAAGAAATAATATAAGACCTGTGAACAATCAATGAGATTGTTAAAAAGCTTAAAGAAAAAAACACTATTAAATATAATTTTCTTAGACCAGAGTACTAAATGCTTTTCTCAATACTGATGCACTAGATAGAATACTGCGAAAATAGAGGAAAATTTCTGAACACGAAAGCAAAATGGCTATCAAATTCATATTATTGAGATGTGGATTCGTGGGCATGTTCTGTAGATACAAGGGTGAGTCAGAATTTTTGGATAACTCACGCTTTATTCAAGCGATAAACGTAAGCAAGAAAAAAAAATACATTAACAACTCTAGATATCTAGAAAAATTATAAAACATCGTTAGATACAATAATACATTAAATGTTCAACTGATTCATAAAATAGAAGATTGCGTTTTCAAAACACTAATGTATTTATTCCCAATTCACTTTAACTCATTTCACATCTTAACCTTCTCGTAGAAATAAAGAGAGTCCTCTGTGGGAAAAATCTGGAAAGCTTGTTAAACTCGGAAAATTTTAGTCCCATTCTCACTCAAAATTTCCCAAAGTCGCCAAATTAGCGATATTTATAAAATGTATCACCAATATCAGATGATCCCTATCTTCTATTAACAACCAATTGGTTACCTGTAAAAGTCGTTTTTTAGCGGGGTAAGTCTTGACGCAAGGAAAAATATTAACAGGTATTTGTAATGGTATTAAATGTTTCAGCATCAGTGTTTAACATCAGTGTTAACATCAGTGTTTAACATCAGTGTTAACAACAACATCAATGTTAACAGTGAAGTAATGATTTCGATAGAATGTGTATTTATGATCGAGATAACACCTAGGATCACTAATCACTCCCAGAATCTGTCACATCCTGAATTTCAATTTCATCTAAAATGGTATTGAATTGACAAGCTTGAGTTATTGGATATTCATGTTTTTTAAGTAAATACACATCTCCTTCTAAAAAGTTTTCCATGCAGGCATTTACATTCTTATAGAATGGCTACATCGGACCCATGTTTGAATATTATATATCACCCCCCCCCCCCCACCCCCCAGATCTGACTGAAGAATTTCGATGCACCTAAATCAAAAATATTTGGAGTGGGGGAGATTAATATTGAGGTAACAGGTTTACATGCTACGTACGTCTTAAAAAACAAAATTATAAGAAATACATTATTATCGTCAATAAAAATATAAAACTATACTTATTTTTTAAATCGATTTTTCGGGGATTCGTTGAAAATAATAAAAATATAAAATAAAATAATAACATCTAAAATAATAATAAAAAAAACATTTAATATATGAAACTAATATATTTTTAAATTTATTTTTCTGAGTTTCTTTGAAAATAATAAAAATTATAAAAGAAAAATAACGATATTGATGAACATATTAAAATTATATTCATACTTATAAAGCCAATTATTAAAAGAAGTTATTCTTCTGCGCTTCTTTACGAAAAATTAATCTATTGTCTTATCAAAAAATTTTTTTTCCCATAATTTCACTTACTGGCGTAACTGAGAATTAAACATAGAAACGGTCTGCACACACACACACACACACACACAGAGGGCGTTCTCAAAATACCTATAAAATTCATATTAAATACGTTTATTACGAATATTATAAAAAAATAATATCAAATATATAAAATATATTTATAATACGTAGATAATTATTTAGTAATTAAATATTAACTAATAATATGCAAATAATATTTTATATTATTTAATAGTTTATATTAAATAAGATAAAATTCATATTAAATATGTATCATATGTTAAAGTCCATGGATATTGTTATTTTCAATGGCCATTCCAAATAAATGAGGCTGTTTAAGCGGTTTTGTAGCATGATGTCAGCTAATTTTTTTTAAATATAAATTTCAGATTTGTGAATTCTCCGCAGCAATTTGTAGCAACTCGTAAAATTTCAATTTATTCAAATATTTTGCGGGGTCTCAAAATGCCTGGAGTCCTCGAGGCTTAGCGCACATTAGTCCAATGGGAAATCTAGGCTTGTCTCCTTCTCAACAATAACTAAAATGCAAGACAGCGACTTACTTCGTGAGGGATATCCTATGCACGTCCTGGATAGATCCGGAAACTCCAGATAATCTCCCCTGCATGGTCCTGACGTGTGTCTTCCGAAGTCTATCAGTCGGATCTCTAGGAGGACCTTGCAAATCCTTGCATCTGCCCTGCGTATAGTGTAAGCGCATCGTAGGTTTGGGGCGTAACCGTTGGGGTAGCCAGGAGAGGTAATGCTGCTTGTGAAAGTGTCGATGTACTGGTTGCAGACATGGGGACCAGCTACAATAAATATAGAACAAGAATTAATGAAGTAAAAAAATCCTCAGAACAATTTATTTACTGGTTTGTATTGCTACAAACACAAAATAATCTCTGCTTGTGCTGCAATGATATATAACACTTCACTCAATAAGTCTCCGGTCTGACGCATATATGGCAACACTGCTGACAGACCCATATGATTTCTGGATGTTACCAACCTTCAAACGACACGTGTCAAAATTTCATGACATTTTGACAATTAGTTTATAGGTTACAGTGGTTTTAGTGACCCCAGTTTTGTAATTTTCAAAACAATGGATAAAAAATAATTTCGTGTGTTGATTAAACATTGTTTTTTGATGGGGGAAAAATACTGTTGAAGCCAAACAGTGGCTTGATAAGCATTATGGGGAATTTGCACCAGGGAAATCAACTATTATTGACTGGTATGTTGAATTTAAACGCGGTCGTACAAACATCGATGATGCTGAATGCTCTGGTCGCCCAAAATCGGCAGTTGTTCCGGAAAACATAAAAAAAGTCCACAAAATAGTTTTGAAAGACCATAAAGTGAAGTTGCGTGAGATAGCTGACACCTTAAAGATATCAGAAGGTAGTGTCTTTGCAATTTTACACGAAAATTTGAGCATGCGTAAGTTGCTTTCGAAGTGGGTGCCACGTTTGCTCACACCGGACCAAAAACAACAACGCGTCGACAATTCAGAGCGCTGTTTGGAACTGTTCAAGCGAGATAAGAAGGATTTCTTGCGTCAGTATGTGACAATGGATGAAACATGGATACATTACTACACACCTGAATCAAAAAGATCGTCAGTTGAGTGGATAGCAGCCGGTGAAAATCGTCCAAAGCGACCCAAAACCCAAAAGTCAGCTGGCAAGGTTATGGCATCCGTATTTTGGGACGCGCATGGTATTTTATTCATCGACTATCTTGAGAAAGGTAAAACTATCAATACGAGAATATTACATGGCATTATTGGATCGATTGAGTGTAGAAATCAAGAAAAAACGGCCTCACATGCAAAATAAACAAGAAAGATCAATCATGCTTAAAGCATTGATTATGAAACACTTTCCAACTTCAATGCAATTTTATTTAAAAAAGTCGAAAATGCAATACATTCCTCGGTAATATTTTAAAACTTATCACAATACTACATTGATTTATTATATTTGAAAACTTAAACCTTCATTGAAAAAAATGAACTTCATTCAAATGACGGCATTGAAATATAAATTGCCTGGTTTAAATATCTCTAAAATGCAATACATTCCACGGTAATATTTTTAAAACTATCATAATACTACGATAATTTATTATATTTGAAAACTTCATCGAAAACAACTGAAATAAATTCAAATGACGTTATAGTAAAAATAACACGCCTGGATCTCTTTATAAAAGCAGGATTTCATTCATAACTTTCTCCATTTCATTCATCACAATACTATAATAATTTATTTTATTTAAAAATTAAGACCATGGAGCTACAATTCATAAACTTTATGCTTAAAACTTCATCGAAAAAAATCGTCTTTCTGTTTATAAAATCAATTAATATTTCATTCATATCAGCCATGCAGACTCCATGGACTGAATTATTTTGTGTTAAAGAAATACAGTAATTCTAATATAACTCATTCTACATATTTTGCTGTTTACATTTTACATAGGTGAAAATATAGACTTAGTTGTAGAAATAATCAAATTTGAATGAGAATTTAAACTCAAATATATTGTCATTGTGTTGTTTTAGTATGTAGATGCACAGAATTTAAGCAAAAATAAAGTAGTTTTAGGACGGATACAACACTCAATATGATTTAAAAAGAACTTTAAAAAATCACGATTTTGAAACAAGATGGATGCCATATATCATTTTGAAGTGGGTCATGTGATCGTTTCATATCATGGTCACGTGATCGTTTCATATCATGGTCACGTGATCGTTTCATATAACATGTGTAATTATTATTTTAATTTTTATTTAAAAAACTACTGAATATATTTCGCTGAATTTTTTTTTATATATTTTATGGAACAATTTGACTATTACCTAAAATTTTCGAAGCAATTTGTGAATTTTAAATCCGCTTAAAAAATGTTTGAAAAATTAGGTCCCATAGGGCTCAATGTATTTCATTTTTTCAACCCGGGTTCAATCCAAAACTAATTGGGTGATATTATTCATTTATATTCCCATAGGTCCTACAGACCGTCTGAACAACATACTAAAATTTCATTTTGATTAAGTCATTTTTACGGCAGTTATCGTGCTAACGGACAGACAGACAGACAGACAGACAGAATGAACAAAGTCATTGTTAAAAGTACTGTTCCACCAAAACAATGTCCCGTGTCACAAGTCGATGAAAACGATGGTTAAATTATATGAATTACGTTTCGAATTGCTTCCTCACCCCCGTACTCTCCAGATCTGGCCCCCAGCGACTACTGGCTTTTTGCAGACATCAAAAAGATGCTCCAGGGAAAGAAATTTGGTTGAAATGAAGAAGTGATTGCCGAAAGTAAGGCCTATTTTGAGAGCAAAGACAAATCGTTCTACAAAAAAGGCTTCGAAAGTTAGAGGCGCGTTGTTATGAATGTATCACTCTTGAAGGAGAGTATGTTGATGAATAAAGTCGAATTTCTAAGAAAAACTAGTTTTTCTTAGTTAGACCGGAGACTTATTGAGTAGGCCATGTATTTGGAGTAAAAATAATTATTTCAACAAGAAAAATAAAGTGTATCTGTTGGTTTCGAAATGGGAAGTTCAGCTTCCTTTGCCAGGAAATTAGAACAGCGCGGTTCATCAAACAGAGGAAAACTAGCTGCCCGAAAATAATTTAATCAACGTAAAAAATTCTAAACCTCAATATTTGTTGAAAATTAAGTCGCTTATTTTCTAAACAGTTATTTGTTTGTGTAGGAGCTAATCAGTTTGTCTTTGCTTGATAATCTTGTTTGTTCTCATTTTATTTTAAAGTAAAAGATTTTATTTTAAAGTATTTTAAGTTTATATTAAAGTAAAAATGAGTATTACATTTGACTTTAATTAGATTGTGTTAATAATAATACTTGGAGCTATAAATAGTTTCCATTTCATCCGATTTTCTTTTAGAAAAGAAGTAAATTTCATGAAATGGAGTATGTATATATATATATATATATATATCATAGTTCCTTTTTACATACAATTCTAATTAGTTTTTCAAACCACCTTAATCAAAATAGAATCTTATTTCTATTTAGCAGTCATAACACATGATTCTCTATATTGGCACATTTCGATTTATAACATCTTTTGAATTGTAAACATTCAAAAAACTTCACTTCTAGCTTTTGTTTAATATGATTTATGCTTCTTCTATGCTATGTTGTTAAATAAAATTCAGCGCAACAATGTAGTTACTTACTCGGTACGGTGGTAGCCCCACAAGATCTTGGAATTTGCTTCAACTGAATCATGAAGCCTTTCCTCGAGTTGTCTTTGTCGCTCTTGAACCTCAGGGTCATCGTATACTGACCGGAACGGAACTGCAACTGCTCTGAAAATTCAAAACACTAATTAAAGAGACCACATTGCCTGCTCTGTATCAAGGTTTATAGATATCTATAAACCTTGACTCTGTATATGTATCTGGCACGGAAAACTATTACGTTAGTAGCAGATACAGATTTAAAAAAATTTGCAACTTTTTTACACTGGCAGCTCTTAAGACGTTCAAGTCTTGAAGCGTTCTAGCAAAGCCAATAGGAAGAGACTGCACCCCAAGATACCCGTATATCCGATCTCTTTCTTCTAAAATTCGAGCGCTATTTCTAACGAAATCTTAGTAAACAGTTGAATCTGCTTTTGACTCTTTCAATATTCTCTTTTTTTTCGATTTCTATTTCTCTTCGTCCTGGAAATAAAAGTCAGTAATTAACTTTTGAAAAGGCTCCCCTCTAACCATCTATCCATACCTTTAACCTTGAGTTGAAAAAGTTCAATATGTTTTGGCTCAACGCCTGGCACACAATGCGATTGGTGTTAATAAAGAGTTAGGATATTTATAATATAGGTGAGGGCTTTTTAGGTCAACTTTGATAGAGAACTAAAGTTGACTATGATTTAAGTTATTTAGATGTTCTGTCCTTCAAATTAATTAAGTTTTGAACTGCAAAATTAAAATTGTGGTTCATTTACCATATGCATGCACTTAGCATATTGTAGCACATTGGTTCCTAAACGATTTTTGTCCACCCAATAATATTTATGCTCGTTAATAGGAGCATAAAAATGTTATCAACGGGTTCAAAGACAAAAAGTACCTTTTTCTACAGAACAGAGAGATGGAGCAATTGCATCAGAAGAAGGCATAGACGGAAAAAGATCCTTTTTCCTTTGAAACTGCTTGATACTTTTATCTTATTTTTTATGCTGTTATTAACGAACTACTTGTATTGTAAGGGAAAAAATGTTCGGAGTTCAAAAGTGTTTGGGAACCATCCTGTTACAGTATCCTGAGCTATATGGTAAATAAATTACAATTTTCACTTTGTAGTTTAAAACCTAATTTTTTTTAGGACAGAATATGTCTTCCGAAAGCTATAATTTTATGCTCATACAAACTAAATATTTTTTATTGAAAACTAGCAGTATACCCGTTCTTCATACGGGATATGTAATAAAAAGAAACTTAAAATTCATAATGATGTGCAAATTCCTATAGTATTATTCTAAATGGCATTGTTATTCAAAACAGTCTATTAAAATATGTAATTTAATTGTTCTAGAAAGAAGTGCATAAGAACCTCTGTTTTCGCTATACAAAGCTATCTTTACAAGCGGATCTGAAGAATAAAAGATATTTTTCCTGTTTGTAAACAAATTTACAAAGCATATGAAATTGGGTTAGGTAGAATGAAAGCGTGAAAATGATATTAGAAGATGTATCCGTCCTACTTTCATTCTCTTACAACAATTGGCTAAACATAATATATGAGTTTGAAAAATTTTTGCGAAATAAAACAGATGACGTAAAAAATTGAAAATTTCAATAATTACCGCAATCTTCAAATCCAAAGACCGTAACTGATATAATCAAGTCAAAAATACAATAACGTTCATTTATAGAATTTATTTTAATATTCATTTCTTTGTTATTTAAATCGGAAAAAAATTTAATAAAAATCGTCTGCTGTATAGACACATTTGATTTAATTGCATTGCTGAGCAACATGATGTAATTATCTACAAATAAATGTAATGATAAATTAAAAATAAATTATATTAAAATTTAATTAAAAATAAATTTTAAACATTGTCTGTATAATGCTATTTCTGTGCGAGGTTCGTTTTTTATTAATATCTCGACAACCTCTAATCCCAGAAATTTAAACCATGGACTAAATTTTAAGTGGGGCTATTCCAAGGATACCCATGAACTTTCTAAAATTTTGTGTATCCTTTATCCCGTGATACACACACACACACACACACACATTTTCAATTTTATTTATATAGATAAATTTCAACAGCAGTTTCAGCAAAATTTCATAATTTTTATTTTGCTATAGTTCCATGGAATACTTATTTATTGCGCTTGAATTATTAAATCGTCTGTTGCAATAAATGACGCAATATTGTTTTCTAGTGGAATATTTAAAATTAGAAAAATGTTTGTACTGCTATCAAAGCTAACTAAGTGAGTATTGTTTCTTTTCTCAAAAAGATGACTTGTGCCTGAGAGACTGGCTGCGAACTGATCGCTGTCAGAGCATTTTATAGCCAAACTAATTTGCATTTTGCATCGAAATAGCAGAGGTGATCAAAAAATTTTCTCGGTTAAAAAATTTAAAATGCATGAGTCAGAGATTTGGCACTGATTACTACTAGGTAACTTCCCAACATAACAACTAACAGATAATGGCTAACTAAATGATGACAGGACACCTGCCACTTGACTAGGAGCTCAAGAAGTAGATAGAGGCAGCCATATGCCTACTGTGAGCAGTGCTGCCGTAAAAAGTCGGTTTCAATCGAAACCTTGAAGAAGAAAAAGAAAAGCTAACTTGATAACAGTGAGGTAAAAAGAAAACTGCAAGCCTTCGCTAAGCAATATAGTCCGTGCATTAAACTAAATTTTTGCAGTTTAAAACCAATGGTTTGAACTCAATCAATCGATTTATTAAATTAAAATTCAATATTCTTCAATATCTTATATTTTTTCATAAGGTATAAAGAATAAATCTCTACCAAGTTAAATTCCATTAAAATCCTAAGTTACAGTCCATTTGACAAACGATATTAATAATAAAACACTAAAATTATTTTTATGAAACCGATTGTTTGAATTCAAATCAATCGATTGTTATTGTAAATATTCAAAATTCTGCGCATATTTTTCTATATTACAATAAAAAAGTATTCTAAATTGATATTAAAAAAAATTCTGTTGTCATGGTAGCGTTGTAGCGTCTAAGTCAATGTGCGCATAATGAGCGTATGACGATAAGAGAGTTTAGCGTCTAGCGTCCACAAAGTATTCAAGTTAGCCTTGCCGCGAGTAGAGTTTTGGATAATTTGAAAGCTTTTAATCTCAGTAAAATAATTTTATCCTACCTTTGAAGTAACTATTTTCGTCATTTTAAAAATATTTTAATTGTTTAAAACTACTTTTATCTTTAATTAACAATACTTAAAAAATGATTAAAACCATGGAGGTAACTTCATGATTAAAACATTACTGTAAACCTCTGTTTAAGAGAAAAAAGTTGTATACAATCATAGAAATCTATAATGATAAAAGATGTCTGTATCGTCTGTAGCAAAAAATCAAAGTGATCCCTAGACATGAATTTGGTAGCGAGATATCTCGACTCCCGAAAGAAAACACCTCGCCTACACTTTTTTTTTTTTTATAAAAATTCAAATTAGTTTAAAAGATAAGAATTTAACTACATTCAATCCAATTCCAATACAGCGGCCATTTTGATCGGTAGCGCCATTTCTTGCTGCACGTTTCTAAAACTAAACAATATTTGGATTTTATATACAGCTCAAAAGGAGCATAATCAGCTCTTTCAACTTCGGCCCATTGTACATATTATCGATAAGACTAAAAAATGAAATCCAACGGGCAGGGCTCACTGAGAAATCTCTCCTACAATTCCGTTGGCAGTGTCTGGGCTTAACTTTTCCTTCTAAGACTCGGCAAATTTTTCGATTGCTTTAAATTTTGCTGATGATGCCATTTATGTCGTTATTTGAAGACGAAAACGTCGTGGTTCGAATTTCCATATTGTAATGGCGTTAAATTTAAAACATTTTGATAAATATTTACGGTTCCAATAATTTATTGATACTTTGAGTAAAATCGAATTTAAAGTTTAATTAGTTTAATTTGCATATTTCATCAAATCTTTATGTTATCAGAAAGCGCACATTTTCTTTTTAATCATGTGTCTTTTTCTTATTTTTTTAACTTGCTTAGAAAATAAATATTTATTGCGTCATCTTTAAAACTAAATTCCCTACTCCGGAACTAATATTTTTTATTCACTGGCATCATGTTGGTGATTTTGAAGAAGAGGGCTGACACCTGAATAAAGAAAATACCGAACTTAAAATTTAAGAAGAGAAATCAGGTTTCTACAGAAACCTTCAAAAGTCCAATTATTTAAATTTAACTTTGTAACAGTAATTTATCAGCTCTGTCGTTTTTTTTTTCTTTTTTGTAAAATTTGATTAATGGATTCATTGAATCTCTATATTAAATACCGCCGGGAAACGCCGAGTATATTTTCTAGTACTGAATAAAATAAAAGCATTTTACAGTTATAAAACATTCTTCGATGTCCAATGTTTTATAACTAAACCATGAAGGGATAAAATTCATATTCAATAAGGTATACCGAAATTTAATTAATGGATTCATTGAATCTCTACATAAAATACCGCCGTGAAACGCCGAGTACATTTTCTAGTACTGCATAAAATAAAAGCATTTTACAGTTATAAAACATTCTTCGATGTCCAATGTTTTATAACTAAACCATGAAGGGATAAAATTCATATTCAATAAGGTATACCGAAATTTAATTAATGGATTCATTGAATCTCTACATAAAATACCGCCGTGAAACGCCGAGTACATTTTCTAGTACTGCATAAAATAAAAGCATTTTACAGTTATAAAACATTCTTCGATGTCCAATGTTTTATAACTAAACCATGAAGGGATAAAATTCATATTCAATAAGGTATACCGAAATTTAATTAATGGATTCATTGAATCTCTACATAAAATACCGCCGTGAAACGCCGAGTACATTTTCTAGTACTGCATAAAATAAAAGCATTTTACAGTTATAAAACATTCTTCGATGTCCAATGTTTTATAACTAAACCATGAAGGGATAAAATTCATATTCAATAACATATAGCGAAATTTCTTTTCACATTTGGAACATTTGAGCAATGTGTACACTTGATTTTAAATGAAAAGCACTTTTTACATTTTGGAGTTTATGCATGCGAAAAGAAATGCATGTTTCCTTAATGTCTGTTCACTTCACTTACTTTTCGTTCCGGATGCAAGTGCTCCACATAGAACGCCTTGCTGGCCGTCTCTGATATCCAAGTAATCTTTCAGGCAATGGTCACTTTCTTCCAGGTCGAAGTCATTCAGCGTCATCTCTACTCTACAGGTATCATGTGTCAGTCGCTGCACAACGTAGTCACACCTTCGATAGTTATCATAGTCAGAAGGATAGTTAGGCGTAAATACCCAGCCTTCTTGACCGCGGATGAGAGCGTCGCAGTCTGACATAACGTCATAGCTACGATCTAGAATGCAGACAGCAAATATGTGAATTATACAAAAGTTACTTCGTGAAGAAATATAAAAATTACACATTTTACTTCGTTCCTTTGCATCTTAGTTCCTTAGACCAAATCCCTAAAATTTTTTCACAATTGGTGAAGGGATGTGCAATTGTACTTTTTCGTGCATGTATGCAATGTCTTCCTGTATAGAGTAGAAGTCGTTTCACTGTAATTCTGAGCACTTAAAATTTTATTATTTATTATTAATTATTTGGGTGGGGATAAAATATTTCCTTTCACCATTGCTGAATTTGAAGTACATATCTCTACCAAAAAAATATATGTAATATTTCTGATTTCAGGAGTTTTTTACACGATCTCATCCAAATCCTTGCTCTGTGCTGACAAGCAGTAGGAACCGTTAAACTATGGTCCACGGGGGATGAAAGTTAATCAGTTGAATACGTTTCTGTTTGTATGCAACGCACTGTTGAAAGGAAAAAGTCCCTTCACTGCAGTTTTAATATATTCATTAATTCATTTGAATTATAAAAAAAAAAATTGAATAATTCTTTTAGTAACAAATGTTTCTAGCATCTATTGTAATATTACTAAAATAAATTTTCAAAATTACTATAGAATGAATGTCTAATAATCATTTTATATTGAATTAAAAAATTATTTGAAGTAAAAATACTCCATAACAGAACAAGCAGTGTATTCACCAACTGCTTCTGCTGGTACTAACGAAATACTTTTTATTTCAGATTATATTAGACAGCAGTTTGAGCGAATCTATGCATAATAAAATCATTATTCAGTTACATTAAATGACTAACCCATGCAAAAGCCCAAGACCTTCCTTCTTTGAAGAAGGTATACACTATTAGAGCAAAATTGAGTACGCGAATGTTATGATATTTTAATAGTGTCGTAGATATAACCTTTATTCTTACTGATTGTTTTTTATATTTTTATTCAACTTAAAAATATGCACATTCTCAAAGTTATGAATAGCGTGACGGAATATTTAACAGTTTTGTTTTCCAAAAGTTTCAACAGAACAAAATTCCGCTTGCTTGTTAAGACCATGAGATCAAAAGCTTTGAACATTTTTTAGAAAGAATGGAAATAAAATTGACCTTCTATCTTTTTCTCTTCTTTTAATGTGAATGTACGTGCAGGCCAAGAAAATTATCCGAATGCCGCTCGTTATTCTATCTCCTAGGGTCAGACAGTAAAAGAAAATGTATCATTGGACTCGTGATGATATCTTCTATACATGGAAAAGGAACTAATTTGCATAAAGGGTCGTCTTCATATTAAATTTTGCTTCAACTCGGTTTTTTAAAAGTGCACCACCCACTTTTGATAACATATTCTGATTTTTCTGGCCAAAATACCCCGGATTCATATAGAATTTACATGTTTTAATTTTACTCAAGTCGTTGGGGACTGCTTAAAATTTTGATCTCCTAATGTTAGATGGGTGCTTCAGTTTTTCTCTTAAATTTTCCGAAATAATTAACCTATCAAACTATTTCTTATTTTATATTATGATACTAAATAACTTAAGAAGAATGTATAGCATCTTTCATCTTTTAACAAATTTGTAATATTAATTATTAATTATGAAATTAATTATGAAAGTAATATTTGAAATATATTATATATATATATATATATATATATATATATATATACATAATTTCGAATTTCTTTCAAAAGTCGAAAACAATAACAATAAATGGTGAATTCGGAAATTGAACTAAATGTAAAGTTATGAATAGCGTGACGGAATATTTAACAGTTTTGTTTTCCAAAAGTTTCAACACAACAAAATTCCGCTTACATGTTTCTTCAATATGAAGAATGCAATGAAGAATACGTAAACAAATGTAAATTTGCATACTTGGGTCTTTGTGTGGTTAATTGCACAGCAGTTTTGGGCTATCTCACTAAAAATAAAATTAAAAAATATATATATTTTTAATTACTATAGACTTGTTTATTGTAATTGAAAAACATAACGATGACCGTGAAGAACATTTTTTATACAGACTATAGCCATGTTTAAAGGTAAGCTATTCTTTAAACTGCTAGTGAGTGTCAGCTTTGGAAATCCGCTTATGTAGCGTGGTAATTATTTCAACAGGAAGTATATCGACATTATCCGCAGCTTGATAGATTCTATGTTGCGACGCATCCAAGAAGTTATTGACAGAAACGGCTACCTTACGTCTTAGTGAGTTGTAATGCTGTATATATTAGCGATTACAGGATGTTGTATCAAATTAAATAATCTTGAGTATCTCTGTATATATTGAGTACTTCAAGTTTTGTGTTTTGGTTAATAAGTTTAAAACAAATTATGCCAAGCACAGAAGGGGGAGGGGGATCCAAATAAGTTAGGTTCTGTTCGATGATAGATAGTATAATTGCTCAAAGATTCAGCTTTCTAGGTCAATGGAGGGATACTGTAGATATTCTAAAGAGAATGGAGTCTTCCTATGTTCTCCAGTGCTAGAAATTCGGGGGTAACATCTCACTCTGAACCCTCACTTTGACTTCGTGATTTTGCGGAGAAAGTCTCAAAAATCTTCTCTGATTGGCTACTTTATTTTCTCCGATTGGCTACTCTATTTTGACATTCTGTTCGTTAACCGTGCGAATCATAAGTGTCAATATCCTTTCTGAATTACTTCTCTAAGTAGGGGTCATGTGGAAAAACCCCTACCGTTTAGGCCCAATCCACCTAAGAAAGATCTTTGGACCGTTTCGAAAGAAAATGTACGGTATCTATTATATAGGATACCAACGTCCTATATAATAGATACCATACTACTAGTAGATTTCGACTTACGCCCGAAAATCCGGCTCCATTAGATTCTATACCGTAGTTGATCCTATACGTATGCAAATATTTAACCTTCTAGGTCACAGGTTAATTCTGGAGGATTTGGATAGAAACACGTTAGACCCTTTAGATAATTAAACATAGTGATTATTTTATGTACAAAATCCAGCATTCATCATCCCTTAAGCGCTATTTAAATTTTCTGATGACATATCACGGCTAAACACAGGCTCTGGTAAATATTATTGTATGAAAGACTTTTTTCCATCTAAAAATAAAATCACCCTCATAGATTCTGAGAATACGAAAGGAACGGATGGATCTAATGAATGACCATAAATCAAAATTTAATGTGATCTCGAGTAAGGCAAAAATATTGGAAAAATCAGCAGGGCGAGACCATTTTGTTCAAAAATGAAATCATGCGGCAGAATAGATTACGAGAACTCGCTTACGAGAACAGAAACGTTGTTAAAACTTAAATATATAGGTTTTTAATTTTACATTTCGTAATAAAAACAATTAAAGTTGAAAAATAAGTTTATCTCATTTATGAAGGTACCGAACGGTTGATTGCCAGATTTTAGAGTTTTAATATTGAGGGAATTCATCATAAATGAAGTAAAACTAAAATAAATAAAAACTAACATAAATGAAATAAAATATATATATAATTATGAAGAATTGCAGTAAGAAGTAATAAAATGAACAATATAAATAATAAAGAGCTGTTGAATAGCATACCTGTAACTTTAACTGTGATGGGTTTTATTTTGAAATTTCGAAAATTAATCTTTTACTTCATTTTAAATAATGTTGATGAACAAAAGTAAAATGATATTTTTTGATGAAAAAAAACAATGGAGTATATATAAAAAAATTGTTATCGAAGCATGATAAATAAGTAATACGAAACAATCCTTCTGAAATGAAACACACCACACACTAATGCCTTTCAAAATAGAATTATTTTTAAATCGCAAACATGCATTTAAAACATTTAAAAACATGATTTGAAATCAATCGAATTCACAGTAAAAAAAAAAAAATCCACATACCTGAAGGTATGCTTCTTTCTTCATCCTAGAGAAAAGATTATAAGAGATTATAAATACGTGGATAACAAAATCATAGTTTTAAGAAAATGAGAACAATAATTAAGATATATTCAGACACTTTATACGAGCAAGGTAAGTTTCCATGCAGATTAAGGCTGTACTACGCTTATTTAGGCGCTAATTATATTCGGGCTTAGTTTTAGTTTTACTTGCCTCGCTAAAGGTACTATTTTTCTTTATTGTCATTGCAAGTATTTTAATTAGTTATTGAGAACGCAGTGTTGATTTTAAGCAAATGTAGCATCACCCTTTAACCCAAGTAGAAAAATTTAATAGGTTATGATCCACTGGCCCCTTATTTTACAAACTATCGCTTGCCGCAATTTTAGGCATTTCCCTAATTTAATCATAATCATAATTATTCTAGCGTTTAACTTTAAACTCTTTATTTCTTAGTTTCAGCTAACAAATATTGTGTCTTCGGATCGCACCACTCACACTTAAGGCATATCACGGCCGCCTGTATACGGCTGATACGTTTTGTGCGGGCTAAAGGCATAGTACACCCAAGTAGCAGGCGTAAACGCAGACGTGTGTGCGCCTGCATATCGAGAAAATGCGAGGATAGGCACTTATTTAAGGTGTATTTCGACCGCATAAGGAGTTTTATATTTTTGTTCTAAGCTGGAGTATTGTTAAAGCTGTTTAGATTTCGAGAATTCGCTGTATTTGTTCCGGTATAGTTTTAATCAGAAATTTAGATTTTTAAATTCTAGGCAGCGCTGGACATTTGTGTTGGTACATCATAAAGCCTAAATATTAAAATTTAATTTATAAATTAAATGCAAACAAATATTTATTATTTAAACTATTTAATAAAACTGAACAAATCATGTTAAACTTTAAATATTTAAAATATTGGAAAGAAAACAAGAGAAAAAAAATCGAAATACAAATTAATGTAAACTTATTAAAATGTTTTTAAATTTAAATTAGTTAGATGGAAGCAAAAATAATGGGAAATTTTAAATATTTAAATTGAACAAAGTTTACAAAAAATTATTATGCGTTTTGGGGATAAA
The DNA here is from genome assembly GCA_951213105.1 of Amaurobius ferox. Taxonomy (NCBI): domain Eukaryota; kingdom Metazoa; phylum Arthropoda; class Arachnida; order Araneae; family Amaurobiidae; genus Amaurobius; species Amaurobius ferox. Next base: position 80,431,619 of record OX578139.1, on the reverse strand, counting down.
TAATAAAGGGAAACAGGCCACACCTGCAAACTATCTCAAATTAAATTAAAGTTCAAGACGTGAATTGGGAAATATTCAGAAGCAAGATGGCGGACGGAATTTTTGCTAGACATGGAACCGTTTTATTTGAGTTTCATAAATAGCACCAAGGGGTAGTTCCAACTGCACTTTAAACAAATACGTTCATTGATTGAAATCTTGATATTTACATATCGAAAGCAGGATTGGTGAACGTGACGAACAGGAAGCAGAGTTTTCTAATATAGGAAACAATGGTAATCAATTTTGGCATCAATTTTTGCTAACTGAGTGGTAGGATGCTCTAATCGGTTGAATAGCTGCGCATGTAGGAATTCCATTTTCACGCAAGGCAAAGCAACTTAATTTTTTTTTCCCTGGGCTCCTATTGCGGTCGCGGTATTACCTGGCATTGTTATTATTAATCAATCAATGAATTAAATTGATTTACCTTACGTTGAAATGGAATCTCCCGTGTACCATGTTTCTCGATTATTGCAATTCGACCATTCAATTATTCTCACTTGGGACTCTTAAGTCAGCAGTGTTAATCAAATTGAATAGCACTTAAAACAGGTTAGCTTTTGCCAATTTAGTCTAAAAATTTTCAATTTTTTATTTGTTAATATCCATGTATGCGTTAAATACAGACAAAATCTTTCTGATTAAAAAATATTTTTAAATGATATTTCCTTGTTTTTTAAATAATGAGTTTTTTTAAACAACATTTACTGTATCTGCATATTCCTATCAATATTAAAAACGTCATTTTATCTATTGAAAAATAAAGCGTGTCTCTACTCCAAATTGAGCTTGCTTTTCAGTTAATTCACTTTTAAAGCTTGTTTAAAAGTTTATTTTTCATATTGTCTATAGTCTATCCAGACGATGAATTAGATGCATTTAAACTAATCGGCATTCTTAAATATGTACTATTTTTATTCTTAAATATGCACTATTTTAATATTCAAAATGAAGTATAAACTATTATTTAATCATGCAACTGATAGTTGACAGAAGAAGAAAAAATTCCGAGAACTGTCATTATTCCACCATAAAGAAGAAAACATGGAGTTAGAAAAAGAAGATAAAACTCCTATGGATGAAACTCTTGAAAATGCCATAATGCTTTGAGAATTATATCTAGGTGTCGCTAGTGTTACTAAAGTAGCTGCTATTGTTAGTTGACACAATAGAAAGGCGTAGTATTTAGTGTATGTACTTTTGATTATTTTTAAATTAAGATTTCCTTAATTATGAGTATAATTAACTAGTATTTTTTCATAATTGAATGACAGAATATATGGAGATAAAAATAAAGTGAAAGGTAAAATAATGTTGAATACGTAGGAATATTCTTTATTGTTTCAGTTCTACTTTGCATTACGCTATTAATTTATTTTTACAAAATTGACTATTTAAATAAATATTTTAGGCCTTTCTTCATAGAAATGCATACAATGCAGGGCTACTTAACTTATCCCAGCGCCATCACCTGAATCAACATTTTAATCAATCTCAAACGATATTGTCGTTTTCTTAATATGAAGTTTTAACTCCTTAATTTTACCTCCATGGAAGAAAATGATCAAAATTTTAAATTTCACATGAAGTTTGTATCAATCAAGCAGGTTGCAAAATATATATCTAATGCAGATAAACCGGTGCTTCAATTCCTCTCTCATACGTAAGTTCTTTTCCTTTATGTCCAAGGAACTTAATCTTGGAGGTTAGGTTAGATGCAGCCAATAATTCGGGTCTAAATAAAACCAAAATTAGAATATTCCCAAGATATCTAATGGCAACTGTTCCAATTCACGGCGAATTACTACAAACCTGATGTTATCCTGTAAAAACACGCGTGGAGTAGCGAGGATTTTGTAAAAAATGCGGGATCAGCGATCAAATGTGCAGGTTACAGTGCTTGATTTTGTTTTTCATTATGGACCATTAGAACTAATGAATTTATTCGGCAATGAGATGTTATGACCTACCACTCCTGCTTACTCAACTGAGTGAGTAGGCATGGAGGGGTTAGCAATGGATCTGACCTGATCAATGTGGAATATAAATACTATATAAGAGCATCTAGAGAAGTCTTTTGTTCCCAACCTTCGAAATAGCTCAGGCGGTAGAACGCTGATCTCAAGATTAGGGGGATCGTGGATTTGAATTCTTCCCTAAATTACAATGGCGTACACCGTCATTTTTTCACGGGGGGGGGGGGGGGGGTAGAAAGATATTTACATAAATATCATTACTTATTAAGAATAATATTGATAGTCATTAAAATATAATATTAATTAATTGCTAAATTAATTATGATATAACTAGCTTACAACCCGTTGAGCCCCGAGCAGGCTTCCCAGGAGCATATACAAGGTAAGATCAAAAAGTTCGGAGACTGTGCTGATATCTCCAGCCCTGATTGGAGGAGAGGGGAAATATTTTACCTCGGCGTAGTGGCACATGTGACGCGAGATGTGAAAAGGAAGAAGCGGGTCCGCAGTGCAGGGTTTTTCCAGACAATGCGTGTCAGTGAACTGTAGTCGTTCGCGTTCGTCGAAAATGGAAATGGCGTTTAGAAGAACAACATGCGAATATCAAATTCTGCCAGCGTTTGGGGAAATCGCCGACAGAAACATTGCACCTGCTGCGTTACCGTTCACTGACTACAGTTCACTGACACACTGAAACACGACTACAGTTCGCTGAAACACGATTACACTTCACTGACACGTACTGTCTGAAAAAACACTTGCTTATCCGCACTGTCTGGAAAAACACCTTTTCACATCTCGTGTCACATGTGCCTCTACGCCACGGTAAAATAGTTCCCTTCTCCTCCAATCAGGGCTGGAGATATCAGCAGTCTCCGAACTTTTTGATCCTACCTTGTATATACTCGATTGTCTGCAGCTCACAAGAGACGGTTTTGCCTCAAGGCCCTTACTTGTTCTTGATTTCCTGAAGGTTAACGGGCTAATGGACAGTCTCTAGCTGCCGCTAGATAATGGAGGGCAGGCAACAACAATAACAACATAACACAACAACAGCACAATCCGTTGAAAATCAACCGAAGCAGCTAACATTAAAATTGGAATCCAAGCTAAAAACCTAGATCTAACTCTGAATCCCATTTCGAAAGCAATTCAAATGCGTTTGCGTGTCGGTTTCCATATTTCAAACCTCTGCAAGCCCTTTTAGTTGGGCGACAGTTTGTTTACAACAATGGTAATATGAATAGCTACTCTTGTCAGATAGTTTAAAAAGAGTTCAATATTCAGCTTCGCTTCTATAGAGAAAATTTCAATAACAATAGTGAAGTTGAATATTGAATTCTTGGATATTTTTAGCCCGACAGAGGAACCAACCTAGCTTGGCACCCTCTTCCATCCTCCGGGAAAACATCGCGTCGCTAAGGTACTCGACAGACAGGGGAACACAACTCGGGAGGTAGCACACCCTCTCCAGAAAAATTAGGGTTCAAGATATTTTCGCCCAGACATCGAATACCACACGCTGATTATTATATATATGGATGAATTGACAATAAATTAACAAATAAGCAGTTAATGGTCTAAATTATAGCTTTTATTTAAAATTGATGAATTTTGATGTTCAAACGAATTTAAATATCTTGGAACTCAAAAGAGTTAGGCACTTAGAATAAAAACTATTTTACTGGCCTTAAAGCGGTCTGCATGTCATGCTATTGTAAAGTATGTGCAACTACAGCCTGGGCGGCTGAAATTTAGCGTTAAAACTCAGCATCAATTTAGCTAAAAATGCAGTTTTTAGGCTTTTTAAAAATACTGAAAGGAACAATTTTAAATCTTTAAATTTTCATCATATCTTACTCTACTCCCAATGTCTTATCTGGATAAATTTCAAGACTGAGGACTTTCTCCTTTTTATTTCATTAAGTCCCAAACTGGAGACTTCTTCAAATTTACAAATATTTAAGCCTTAATATCTCTGGTGAGGGAACTGCAAAAAATCTGAAACTTGCAGAGAATTAACTACTGCATAATAACTAATTGAGTAAAAATTTGGAGTTTGAAACTTTTCTGATTTTATTGATATTGAGCGATGAGCAAGTCCTAAAATCTTGCTTATTTATTTATCAAACATGCATAACATTGTTGCAAATTTTCTATTTATTCTTGTTATTAATCCTCCAAGTCATTAAATTATGAATTATAAATAATTGAAAAACATAAATTATTGTTATTAATGGAAATTTATTTAACATTTTAGCTTTAAAATTCAATGTTAAAAAATTAAACCGATCATGATCAAAAATAGACAAATTTGCTAAACTAAACCTAACAACCCTGGTTTGTATTTGAAAGAAGAAAATGATAGCATATATATATATATATATATATATATATATATATATATAAAAGCGCCATTTTCCTATTGTTACTACTACTTGTTGCAGAATGTTATGACAATTCTAAACTGAGAAGCATGAATCAGCTCATATCATTACTCCCGGTTCTACACAGTTTCTAGTCGTGAGTAGATGTATTCGATGTCTTAGGCTGTTTAATTATATAAAAAATTGATATTTAAAATTTATAAAAATGGAATGTTCTATTGTTACATTTATTACAGAAGATTAATATAAGCATACTTATGGTAAATTTAGCAAGGATTTTACTAATTTTGGGAATTTCAATAAAGTTGATAAAACACTACTGAAGTTAAGATTAGGTACAGATCACTTGAAAACAGTTTGTAAATATCATGAGAAAAAGTTCATTAATAAGTATAATCATCTTTTGGGCAGATGTGTTGTGATCCTTTTAGCTATCACAACTGAATCAAAGACAAAGGGCTACAAATGTTGTCGTAAAATTACATTGGAGCATTTAAAGAAGAACAGACAGCATCAGGTAACCTTGTTCCAGGAAAATCTTTATGCCCCACATGTTATAAAAATACAATTTTGGGTAACGAAAGTTTAGGCATTCATAAAAAACTAAAGAAGTATTTGTTCCAGAAGAAGTTAGTTTAAGTGAAGTTGATGCAGTTTGTTCTATACTGGATATTTCACCAGTATAAAAAATTAAACGATTAAACGATTAAGTTCAGAAAATAAATCAAGAGCTTTAATGTGCAAAAAAAAGAAAATTTTAAAGGTGCTGTGTAAGAAATTAGAACAGTCATTTACAGAAGACATGCAAGTAGATAACGAAGAGGGTTCATCTATTTTGTATAATGAATATACTAATTTAATTGACAAACTAAAAGAGAAATGCAAGATAGCCAGTAATGAACAAAAAGTAAAGATTATCAGTTTAATGTCTAGCCGTTGGTCTAAATCAAAAATATGTGAAGAGCTGCAGATTTCTTAATACTTAGTCAGGATTTCAAGAGAACTTGCGTGGAAAGATGGAATTCGTCCTGATTTAGCAGAAATGAAATGCAGGAAAAAATTCAATGGAATTGTACTATTAGCTATAGAGAAATTTTATGAACATAATGATAACAGTAGGATATATCCTGGTAAGGAAAATTATATCTCACTCTAAGTTAATTGTATCAAAGAGCACAAACAAAAATGTTTAGATACTAAGAGTGGTGACACATCACGATTTCAAATACTAATTACTAATAAATGGCAAATCTCACAGATCCAATAGTCATTTTATTTTAAAATCATCCTATAGCCGCAATACAATTGTATTGCCACTGAGGATGGACATGTAAGATGTTCGAAAGCTCTTTGGCTATTGTTTTTACGTCTGTAGGATGATTTTAAAATAAAATGATTATTGGATCTGTGAGATTTGTCATTTATTAGTAATTAAAAATGTTTAGTTCTATGTAATTTAAGAGAACCGTATGATCATTTTAAGAGAGCATTTACCTATCTTTAAAAATAGGAAGAATGTCTGTAAGGAGTGGTACAGTCCCTGCATGCCAGTAGGAGGTACTACAAATAGGGAAACGACAAAAGCAAGCTTGCAAAGAGCTTATGAAAATTAGATCTTTACCCCAAAAGATTTATATTATTTTGCTGTGGAAAAAATCAAAGAAATATCCTACATTTTTGTTTCAATGGAGGAAGTGAAATTAAATGAAAAAGTGTTAAAACCTGTATTTGAAAAATGTAAATCTGTACCTCAAACGAGAGAAAAGCACATATTTTTACCCCTCAACAAATCCACTTTAAGATGTTACCAAACATCTACATCTTTGGAATATGTAGATATCCCAGTAGTAACTTATATTTATGATAAACAGTAGTGGCTTACTGAAATGTTAAAAATGTGTTTTGGAAATGAAGGTCTATATCTGCAACCTTCAAGCTAACAGGTCCAGTAATTTTTTTCCAAAAGGCATCTAATGCATAATGGGTTCCTCCATCAAAAGTACTGATAAAATAACATACGCCTCTGGAACGTCATATACCTACATAACAGAGCTACCAGATTACTGACAAACTCTGTAATGAAATATCACGACTGTATAATGACTATTTTTAATTAAAGATATCAAACTTTATGGATAAGTGAAAATTAAGATTTCTTACTTTTAGGACTTACTCATCGCTCCTTATCAATAAAACCAGAAAAGTTTCAAACTCCAAATTTTTTATATAATTGATTCTCTGTAAGTTTCAGATTTTTTCCGGTTCCCTCACCATAAATATTAAGGCTTAAATATTTGTAAATTTTACAAAGTTTCCATATTTAGGACTTAATAAAATAACAAGGAGAAAGCTTTAAGTCTTGAAATTTCTCCAGCTAATACGTTGGGAGTAGGATAAGATATGATAAAAATTTAAAGATTTAAAATTGCTCCCTTCAGTAT